>CM070016.1:22622744-23222744 GCA_036247105.1 Cirrhinus mrigala
GTTATCATTGGCATATTGTCAAAGGTACAATATAATACAATACTAGCATATTCTCCGGTGAGAATATCCTAGTCTCGCGAGAACCAGGTTTTGTTCACGTCAAAGGAAAACCAGTTTCCTTTTGGCATATATCGAAATCCTCAGACATCTTTCTTTACAAATCATCATTTTGTACTTTTAATTTGTGACTGGTCTTTTGTTTTGCTCTCTCCTCTGCATTTCTGCATTCATCTCTTCTCACTGCTTACGCGGTGTAGCTTTGTGGAGTACTTTTCACGATGGATGATGCACTTTATTGGACTTCAAAATCTCAACAGCCATTCACCACAACTATAAAGTTTGGAAGAGCCAGGACATTTTTTAATATAACTCCAATTGTATTCGTCTGAAAGAAGAAAGTCATATACACCTAGGTTGGCTTGAGGGTGAGTAAATCATGGGGAAATTTTCATTTTTGGGTGAACTATCCCAGAAAATTATTTCCATGTAAATGAGTAAAAGGCAGCTGAAATCAAATATTGACCAATGTTACACCATTTCTAGGTGTTCAGAGTTCAGCTTTTATTGCAAACCTATGACCTAGCTCAGGCCCTCATTTGAATCCCTCACTTACAAAATAAAGTTTATTAAAACGATTCAACCTCAAGCAACAGCCTTCATAACCCACACACCCATTATTCATTCATAAATCCTGAAAACTCCTTTTTAGTTAATTGCTTGGGCCCGTGCGATCTGAAAGCTTTCAGATGACAGAAATAATGAAGCCGGGATCATTCCTGTCGCCTGCTCTGTGAATGTCGTACTGATGCGCTGATTGCAGATCATTCTGCGAGTGTTCGTCTCTTCAGCATTACTGCAGGGTTTGTGTCCTTCTCAGGGCTTTGAAGGTTTCTGAAAGGACAGGCCACTAATACGGTGTGAAGGACAGCTTGGCACGCTGCGGCCTTGGACTGCGAAATCTGCATGTATTCATCTCGCAGTTCAGAGAGACAAACGACTAAGCCTTACAACTCCAGAATCACTGCGTTTCACTTAGCGCAGCATATAACCTGCTTAAAATAAGACACCATTAGCAACGTCCCTCAGGAGCAGTAAAATCTCCCTGAACCCAATTGCCAGGATTCCTTGACCTCCAGGTCCATCTCGCCTCAGGACATAGTGGCCGATACAGAAATACAGCTGGCAGTTAGAGGTCAGCTGGGTAATTATATTAAAATTAACTTGCGTGTTGTACAAGTTGTCGATATCATGTTTCTCTGGATCAGCGCTTGTCCATTTTGGAGGCGTTTACAAATGACTTACATGCTTTTCAACCACTGTTCTTTGCAAAACATTCATGGTTAGCCACAAAATGTTAACAAAGCCAGAGTAACATTTAGTTACAGCCAAGTCTTATCACATTTAGAGTAAAATGTGTCAAAGAGCACAGTAGTAACTTAATTTACATATACAAAATATGTATACAAAATGCATAAGGGGCAATAAAGTGCACAATTTGTAGGTGTGTTGAGGTCACTGCTGTTGTTCTAATGTGTGGTGATCCTCAATTTATCAGAGTTGCATCTCCCAGCAAACCTCCACCGCAAATTCAGCAAACTATAAATCGTTTACAGTAAATCAATCAGCAAAAATCAATCCATCGCTATAAATGAAAGCCCTGCCTCTGTCCCAAGGCTGAGGGGAGAATAATCTGTGCCTTGTATTTCATACTGTCTCAGCGTTTCAACTTCCTGAGCCAGACAACCGCCTCATCCCCTCTTTAGGTGTACAAAACCTCTTGTATAAACAGCGCCAGTTCCTGTTGATCTCCAGGCCACCTATTATCACTGATATACCCTGTATAAAACAAGATTCATTGCACAAGGAGCAAACACGCAACCACTGTGTCCCTGAGCTGTCAACTGACCTGTTAATGAGTGTAAAGCGCCCGTGGCTTCTATGGATTTATGACACATTACACCATGCAAGTTTATGTTGCACAAGCTAAAACCATGTGCTCGAGTACTACTGTGAAAAATTATGCTTAATGATAACATTAAAATATTCTAAAAAAAGCAGTGAATAGACGTCACAATGTTGAGGTTGATGTTTCGGATGCTATTTTAAGATGACGATGACCCAGCGTGGTTTTAAACACACTCGGTTCATTGTATTGACATCCCCTCAGAGAAATTAGGTCGCCATGTGTTCATTTTCATTTCTCTAGCAGCGATAACATAATTTCAAGTCCATATCAATCTTAAAGAAGCCAGATAACAGGTCACATAGTGCTGTCAGCCTGAATCTATCATATCTTGTCTACAAATGTGACCGTGGACCAGTCTTAAGTAGCCCGGGTATATTTGTAGCAATAGTCAAAAATACATTGCATGGGTCAAAATTATAGAATTTTCTTTTATGAGAAAAACCATTAGGATATTAAGCAAAGATCATGTTCAATGAAAATATTTTGTAAACATGCTACCATAAATATACCAAAACTTAATTTTTAATTAGTAATTTGCATTGCTAATAACTTTAATTGTACAACTTCAAAAGCAATTTTCTCTATATTTTCTTTTTCTTTTTTTTTTTTTTTTACACCCTCAGATTCCAGAATTTTAAATAGTTGTAACTCGGCCAAATGCTGTTCTAACAAACCATACATCAATGGGAAGCTTATTTATTCAGCTTTCAGACAAATCTCAATTTCAAAAAATTGACAAATACTCCCCTGACATTGCAACAAGAATCATTTTGCACCTGAACTGTAAATCTAACAGGCAAAACAAATGCTTGATTCTTATAATAAACATCTGATGATGAGACTAATGAAGATTCTTGGGGGAGATATGAGAGTGAAAGAAAACTAACTCTTAGAAAATCAAAAAAAATGATTACATACTACTGAAACGAAATCTACAACTTGTCCTGACTTCTTCAAAACACATGGACATCTATTGCAAACACTTTTCAGTAACTGTTCTTTTCCTTTACCAAAGAAAGCCACCTGAACCAACACTGAACCCGAACTATGATCTCTGACCACCTTTAAACTGCAACCCTTGACCTCCTCGGCCCCATTTTTATTGACTGAAGCCACAGGAAACCTTATGAAAACTATAAACAATGCAAAGTCCAAGATGTGTGTCAGGTAAAGGTAAGATCTTGTCTTGAAGAGATTAACCAAGAGTATTAATGACTTTTATGACTACTGTTAATGACAGCTCTTAAGTATAACAAACAGCATTTAATAACCTTCAGCCAGACACTAATAGCCAAGACGGAATATAGAAAATATATGAATCATCAGCACAGGGAAAAGTCAGGAAACCACACCAAGACTTCTTACACTGCATTACATAATATTACATTATACAATATCATAAAAGATAAGGATATGGCTTGGAAACACAGAAATATAAATACCCAGTATGTGTTTGAATAATACACCAGCAGATAAATGAAGCGGTAACATCGCACTGACTGTAACACAGAAACAAAATGGAAACTAAATGACAGGAGCGACCATTGCGATTCACACAGCATGCGTTCTTGCGTCTTCGGTCTCTCCGTTACGTTTTTAAGACGCCGTGTCAAGTTAAAAACAGTTCAACTTTTAACCAAGGCGTCCTGCTTATCAACCAAAGAACGCGTGAAACACGTTCAGTTTTCCTTTCAGCACCTCCTAGGACTACAATATACAGACAGCAAACATCATAGTCATATGCAGCGGAGTCTCTCCAGCTGCTGGGCGGGCATCGAGTGGTCTCGACACGTACCTGATTCCGCTATCCGAGCTTGAGCGTTTTTCCTACGCACAGACGTGCGCCGTGAGCCGCGCCAAATGGAAGTAGAGTCCAAAAACTCGTCGGGCTCCAGCACCGACTGTCGGGTCTGAGTCTGAACTGTATATTCTCGGAATCCCCGAGAACTCCGCAATGTTCGCACTCCTCCTCCTCCTGCTCTCTCTCTATCTATCTCTCCCTTGCCCTCCCTAACTGAGTGAGTGAGCGCAGCTTAAAGCTACAGGAGACACTTTGTGTGTACGTGCGTGCGCGCGCACAGCGAGACGTGCGTCAGCTCACCTCTCACCTTTAATAATCCGGACTCGTCTGAGGAAAGCAGGCGCTTTATGGCTCCTGGTATACTGTAGTTTATAAAAGCGGATAAACATTTATATTGTAACTTGTTTGACAGAATAAAACAAACAAAACTTACGTCACGATTTGGTCAGTTACCCAGATGCGCGCGTTATTGGCCATACTCCGATGTAAACCACAGAATGGATTGCATGATTAATGTACTACTGAATACATTGTTCTGCTAATTTATACTGTCAAAACCACGGAAAAACCAAGCGGAACCTGCTAAATCATATTTAGAGGTCTTAGTAAGCAGGAAGGGGCACAATATTTTGACAAACGTACAAGATACGTACGAGATTGAGATTAGCCTAGTATTTCACCTACCTGACTGGAAATGCTAAGAACAAACACGAATGTTGTCAAGATTCTTGCCCTGGAAATCATGGTTTAGTTTGGCCAACCACAAACGCCTTTTGTTCCTCGTTTTTTTGCATTCTTCTTCTCGATTTGTTATAACTTTTGGCAGTCTATAGTACTCCATATGTTTTTCATGGTCTGACCGATTAGTACAGCCCAAAACATAACAATAATTGACCATTTTCAGCAGCAACAATCAGCAAAATATGTGAGTTTCGTTCGGTTCAGTGGCATTGTTTATGTTCAGTGCCGCCAATATGGCCGACTGATTAAAACACTCTATATTCAGTCTAACTGAATGATATACAGTATTACGAGAAGTTAAAATATTGTTTAGATTTTAAATTGTCCATTGAGGTTAAATGTTAAAAAGGTGGGCTTTTTTTTTTTAGCATTGTTTCAGCATAAATCCACTTTTTTCAAGTGTGATTCAGCTACACCGGATCAGCAATTTCAGTGCTATCTCACCAAGTTGACCTTTGAACTTAGAGGACCTTTCATCTTTGAACTGTGACCTCAAATGCCACATGAATGGAGATACAATATCCGCCCTTCATTCCTTCACCATCTCGAGCCGGTGACCTGTGCTCCAAAGCTTTTCACAGAACCATGGTTCACGGAACTTCTAACTTTGACCTCCGAACAGAGGTACACGTGTGTTTAAGTATGTTTTCTGTACATTGGCCTCCATCCTTGACATATTCTTTATAGACTACGTCATGCAATTCAGCCTGTTGATAATCATCTTAAAGCATTGCAGGTATTTTACAGGTTTTGGCAGGTTTTGCATTCACTGTAAACATATTTATTAGGTCGTCCAATCAATGTTTTCATCTGGTATTTACATGAATGCAAAACTTGTTTAAACCTGTAACCCGTAGGAGAGAAAGGTCACAAATGAGATTCCTTTTAGCTCAGTTGTTTCTCCTTAACAATGAAACAGTAATGAAACTCAAAATGATGCCACTAGAATTTCTACAGAGATTTTGTCTCAAAACAAAAAATGTTAAGCAGCACAACTGTTTTTAACACTGATAACAATGAGAAACATTTCTTAAGCATCAAATCAGCATATTAGAATGATTTCTGGATCATGTGACACTGAAGACTGGAGTAATGATGCTGAAAATTCAGCTTTCCCATCACCAAAATAAATTCTAGTTTTAAATATATTATAAAGGAAAATAGTCATTTTAAATTATAATAATATTTTACAATATTACTGTTTTTGCTATATTTTTTAATCAAAAAAATGAAGCCCGGGTGAGCATAAAAGAAATCTTTTAAAAACATAAAAAAATATTTATATAAACGTTTTCCCGCCAATGTACGCTATAACAGTCGAAAGTTTTTGGACAGTAATATTTTTATTGCTTTTTTAAAAAAAGCAAGCCTGCATTTATTTGATCCAAAGTACACTAAAAACAGTAAAATCTGGAAATATTTTTACTACTTAAAGTAAGTGTTTTCTATTTGAATATATGTTTAAAATATAATTTATTCCTGTGATTTCAAAGCTAAATTTTTAGCATCATTACTCCAGTCACATGATACTTCAGAAATCATTCTAATATTCTGATTTACTGCTTAAAAATATTTATTATTATTAACATCATAATTATGCTGATGATGATGTTGAAAACAGCTTTGATGAATAGAAAGTTCAGAAGAACAGCGTTTATCTGAAATAGAAATCTTTTATAACATTATAAACGTCTTTATCATCACTTTTGATCAATTTAAAGCATCCTTGCTAAAAAAAAGTATTAATAAATTACATTTTACAATATATTTAAATAGAAAGCAGTTATTTTAAATAGTAAAAATATTTCACAATATTATGCAGGCTTGGTGAGCAGAAGAGACTTCTTTAAAAAACATTAACACCTGACTGTCACCAACAAGTGTGTCAGACTGAATGAAATATAATCTTACCACTCAAAAAACTTGGCCGGTTTATTCTCTGGTTCCACAGGTCCAGTAGGTCGCCCAGGGCATTTGAACTCAAGACGCCTGACTGTCTCAAGGGGAAGAGACCGCTGTGTCAGAGGACATTAACCTTTGACCTCTGGCCCCATGCATGCATTAACCTCTGTGTACCTGGTGGCCAGAAAAGAAGAGAGACCAGCGAGAGCAAAGATATGACATGAGATGAGACGACATAGGAAAATAAGCATGCTGGCAACAAGGCCTCACTGGTTGAATGCATATCAATACATCTTATTAGATAAAGTTCTGCAACCTTTAGAAGCAGGACAAACTACAGGTGCGACTGATGAAACCGTGTCATTTGAACCTCTTGAACCGCAAATTACCTTTGTGTTTAGAAACATAAGAGGACAGGCACTGTAAACACACTTTGGAGTGTATTTAGGTTGGAAGGTGTTTGCAAGAGCAGTTTGAATGTCATCAGATACAAATTTACTCTCGTAGATTTGTACAAAACAGTTTGTGCCAAACAAATTAGGAGGAAAATGGCGAAATGTCAAGAAGCAGTGAGCAGTGAGGTTAAGTAAACAAGTGTCAGGTTTCTCTCAAAGGAGCTTTCATAATATTAAAATAAGATTCTGACTAAAAGACTACAGAAACGTGACTTTGATGTTGATGTGCTGAACTGCTTGAGTAGCACCCGACTATTGTTTTACACTGGGTCAACACTGACGCTATTTTATATTTTATTTGTTAACCTTAAATTTGCTCTTCTGATTTGCTCAACGATAATATGGTTATTTGTTGAACTATGTCATTGGTTTACACTTAAATGTTGCGATTTAAAATTTGCTTCCCCTTTTCTTCACCTCTAATACCTATTAATATCCTTTCAGGTTCATAAAGAAAAGAAATGCAACAACTGATGGAAAGCATTTTAAATTGCCCATCAATAGTTTTTACATTTGGTAAATAATAGGAATGTTTCAGTTAACAAAACATCTCTTTTTATATGTAAATGATGATTTGCATTGTTTGATTTCTGTTTGATATTAATATCCAATTATGTTACATGAAAAAAGCCTAAATAAAACAACAATTTGGCATTCTAGTAAAAAAAAAAAGTACAAAAAAGCATAAAAATACAGAATTCAATAAATGAATAAAAATAAAATAAAATTGTTACATGCAAAAGCATATGAAAATACAGTACGGAAAATACAATAAACACAAAAAACAAAACATAATACAATCTGGCATTGTAGTAAAAAATAAATAAATAAATAAATAAATAAATGATTGCTTTTTAATTGTTATATGCCAAAGCATACAAAATAATAAAATAATAATAAATACTAAAATAAATATAAAGCAATAATAATAAAATTAATAAAAAATAACAAACATAGCAGAACCATGAAAAAAAATTGATTGCTTTTTAATTGTTATATGCCAAAGCATACAAAATAATTAAATTAATAATAAATACAAAAAATATATAAAGAAATAATAATAAAATTAATAAAAAATAAACACAGCAGAACCAGAATACGAAATTAATGAATGAATTAATTAAACAATTGTTTGATTTTTAACTGTTATATGCCAAAACATACAAAATAATACAATAATAATAAATACTAAAATAAATATTAAATAATAATAATAAAATAAATAAAAAATAAAAAACAGAACAGAACCAGGATACAAAATGGAATAAACAAACAAATAAATAAATAAATAAATAAATGCAAAATTGATTTTTACATGCCCAAAGCATACAAAAACAACAATCTGCCATTCTAGAAAAAATTGTTACATGCCAAAACATACAAAATAATAGAAAATAAATAATAAAAATAATAATACATTATAAAATAAATAATAATAATAATAATATTTAAATAAACACAAACAACAGAACCAGGGCACAAACTGCAATAAATAAATAATTTTTAATCGTTATATGACAAAGCATAGAAAATAATAATGAATAATAATAATAAAATAAATGTAAAAAAAAAAAAAAATTAAAAAACACAAAACCAGGACACAAAATGCAATAAACAAATAAATAAATAATTTTAATTGTTATATGCCAAATTATACAAAATAATACAAATAATATTAAATTATAAAATAAATAATATTAATAATAAAAATAAAGAATAATAAAAAAAAAAACAGAACCAGGATACAAAATGCAATAAATAAATTAATACTAAATAGTTTTTTAAAAATAATAATAAATTAATAAAAATAAACATAATAAAATAAAAACACACACATAACAGAACCAGGGTACAAAATGCAATAAACAAACAAACAAATAAATACAAAATTGATTTTTAATTGTTATATGCGAAGCATACAAAATAATAATTAATAATAATAAAATAAAAAAACGCAACAGAACCAAGATACAAAATGCAATAAACAAACAAACAAATAAATACAAAATTGATTTTTAATTGTTGCATGCCAAAGTATACAAAAACACAACACAATCTGGCATTCTAGAAAAAAAAAATGAATGAATGAATAAATAAATAAATTAATAAATAAAATAAATGCATTCAGTTATGTGCAAAAGTATACACAACACAAAATCTGGCATTCTAGTTCTTAATAAATTTAAAAAACCACAACATGAATGAGGCTTTATTAAACTCATTCCTTTAAACCGAGAGTAAATGACACAGGTGATCACCACAGCATCCAAAGTCATGACCTAGATAAAGATGTATTCATAAATAATCAGACAGGCGTGAAGGCATAAGATTTAATATTCTGTTTTTGCAGGGCTCCAAATATACGTCTAAAAATAGCCCTCACAGGATTATATCTCGAACAGGAAGCTTTCAGAGCGCTCACGCTCAGTGACTGATCATCGCAGGTATTAAAGCGAGCGTTACACTCGCAGGGGTTCAAAGTCCGTCTGAGCGCCCGTTAGCCTCTTGATATCTCCATGATGTGTGTCAGAAAGAGGCGGGAGGTGACTTCATCCTATTTTTTTAAAGTCTTTTTTCGCTCCCTGAGGCTCAAAGACACACAAAAGTCTGCGAATCCAAAGGCGCGAGACGAGTCTCTAGTGCATTCGTGCCACAAAAACGCTTTCCGAAAATGACGCTCCCTGCGTTAATCAAAAGTGATGAGTGATTTGAGCTTGTCGTTTCATGAATAAATAAGTTTAAAAGCTCCCCGGTGACAGACGGGGAAAAGAGTATTTACTCTAGATGTCCCTCTTTACATCTTCAGCATTTAACCTACATTCGCAGGCTCTCAAACACTTTGCCTGTCACTTCTGTGTCTTTGCTCAAATTTGAAATCTAGGTTGCCGCTTGTGCGCGTACGTGTGAGTAAACGCGGCGAAATCTAGCAGAAGGACAAGTCCCGGCCTGTCACGGAGAGGTGCTTCGCGGTCTATCCTTCCTTGCGCTTTCCGAGCGTGTCTTCTTGACCTACTTTGTGGTCTTTGGTTAATCCCTGGGTACGAGAGAGAGAGAGAGCACAAGTGGTCTGGGAGGGGCTGTTTTGCTTTTCTTCTGCCTCATTTGACTATCAGATGGAAAGGACAGAGCCCCTTGTAAAAACATTTCCACACAGCCGTGGGATTTGAATGTGCCATCACAGCACTCTCTGCCGTTGTTATTCTTTGCCTCTCTGATCTTTTCCCTACTGCGATTCCCCCAAATCTTTTTCTCCGAGGAGGCATCGGAGTTGTTACTGACACCGAGACATGGTTCTCATCAGGTGACAAACACGCTCTGACATCTTTCTTGTCATGTTGTGTCTGGCCTTGTTTCTAACTTAACACGCCATTCTCTGGAGAAGCCGAATTTTTTTTTTTTTCGTAGGGCAGGCTTTTGTACAAAAAGCACTTTTTTTCTTGTTGCACATCAGAATCTGAGATAAACACGTTTTAAAAGACAGCGTATCGGCTTTCTGAGTGACACAGTTGGGTGAGATTTTATTACGGAGCGCTAAAAGGATCGACGTCTCTTGTCGTCCTGGTCCGTGTCGGATTGCTGATGTTGTGGTTGATAGGGGATCATGTTTGTGTTTAGGACATGTGTTACAGACCTCAGCTTCACTGTGGATGAAACAGAAGGAACTCGCTGTGGAGGTTTCTGCTTTTAAAGGAATACTTCACCCCAAAATTTAACCTCTGTCAACTCACCCTCAGTAGGTTTCATACAATTTTTGTGCTACTTTCCAAGTTTCCTAAAGAAATGTGATAGCTTTGACTGAGCCTCCAATTGACCCTTTGCAAACAGTTTGATTGACAGGCGATCTGACCAATCATAATGCAGAATATGCTATTTTGTCCAACAAACGAATCAGACGAGAGAGTAGACTAATAAGTTTGCCTAATAAATGTGTGTGTACTGCGTGTAATTATCATGTATATTTAAATACACACAAATTAATGTATACATAGGGCCCTATGATTTCTGCGACGTGGAAAACGTGGACGGAATCGTGGAATCCAGTCATAAAAACGGAATTTACTGAATAATGCGGAATGTCATGGACTTTGTCAAAGTTTGAATGAATTAATCAAAAGTAGGTCATTACACTTAAATCAAATCACAATATGGACTAGTATCTGTAAATATTATGCTGCAAAAATACCATTTAAATGTGAATCCTGCGTGTCTCTGTTTTAATAAATGGAGCAGACGAGCAGTTTTCCTACACACGCTGAAGCACGCATGACGCTCGCGGTGATTTTCAGCAGTTTTAGGAAAACTAGCGTCATATCATATACACAGAAATGTAAAGTTAGACACGGCAATCCGTCAAAATAAAAGCCCGGTTTAACCTGAAGACATTGTGCCAGAAATATATTACTACTAATACTACTACTACTACTACTAAAATGAAGTAGTAAGTAGTAATAATGAAACATTATTTTTTTAGGGTATAATCACACAACATTTCTTTCATGTTTTATTTTTAATAGTAAATTCCCCTGTGT
The DNA here is from genome assembly GCA_036247105.1 of Cirrhinus mrigala. Taxonomy (NCBI): domain Eukaryota; kingdom Metazoa; phylum Chordata; class Actinopteri; order Cypriniformes; family Cyprinidae; genus Cirrhinus; species Cirrhinus mrigala. Next base: position 22,634,139 of record CM070016.1, read on the forward strand.
TTAACCTTTGTTAAATTGATGGTGATTTTTAATTTACCATTAAAAAGGAGTTGAGAAAAATTAAAATGGAAAAAAAAACAGAATCCAGAAAAATAAAAACAGAAAAAAAACGGAATTTAGAAAAAATGAAAACGGAATTTGGGAAAAAATAAAATGGATTTCATAGGGCCCTATATATATTTAAGAGAAATATTATTTATGTAAAAAATATTTTTATTTATATATAATATAAATTATATAAAATTTTTTATAAACATATATACTTGTAAATATTTCTTAAATATATACATGAATGTGTTTGTACTTATATATACAAAATTACACACAGTACACATACATTTATTAGGCAAACTCAAACCTCTATTTTGTATGAGATTAATCACGATTAATCATTTGACAGCCCTAGTCAGAACACATTAAAGAGCCACAAAACGGTATTTATTGTTTGAATTTCTTAAAAAATTATAACATTTTAAAGCTGAGAGTTTATTTCATACCTAAAGTAACCTGATTTGTCTTGTCTGTCGGCATGTTGTCAATTTTCTCTTTGCTCTGCAATGTATTTTTCACTGAGTGAGAACATGATGTGTAGTGTGAGAGTGGCATTGTTTGTGGGACATAGCAACAGTAACTAATGAGGACGAGCTTTTGCGAAGGGTCAATTGTAGATCTCAAATCCATGAACATGGCGTTTTAACTGCATCAAAATGTCAACTATCAGACATTATTGGTTCTCATGTGTCTTGTGACCAGACATTATTTAAAAATTATGTAAATGTTCAAAGCTATTATATCGGTGTTGTTGATTTCTGAAGTCTGTGGTTTTCCTGTGGAACTGGGCTACTTTAACACTGTTGCCATGGGTTGTTTTTTTTTTTTTTTATGTCGGTGGGTTAAAGCGACCCAATAACGTTATATTTAGCCTCTGGAGTGCGAATTTTACCAGGGGAACCCTGCCAAAAAAAGTGTATTTTACCTCCAGGAACATGATTTTTTTTTGTTGTTGTGACAACCTGGCAACCCTGTATGAAATGCATTAAATTGACCTGAAACTGCACCAATAGTATGTTTTTCATGTTAATGGACAATAACTAGTGCATTTTAAAATTATTAGATTATTACATTTATTTAATAACTGCAAAACATTCATATAAAGCCACTATAGTTAATTTTGAAATCAAGTTAATGAATAATTATCAATTAGTTTAGTTAGGTTGGTTTTATTTATATGATGGCTTTTTTTTTTTTTTTAATTATCGGACAATTAATCGATTACTGACCAGATTTTTCAACTTAATTATTGGCAAAGTCCAATATCAGTCGACCTTTAATATTAATAACTTTATTTACTGTATATTGTATATAAAAGTATAATATAAAAATAATATTAGAATACAATTAGAGTTACATTAAAAAATGTCCTGGCTCTTCCAAGTTTTATAATGGTAGTGAATGGGTGTTGACATTTTGAAATCCAATAAAGTGCATCCAGCCATCATAAAAAGTACTCTACATGGCTCCAGGAGTTTAATAAAGGCAAATCAATGTGTTTGCGTAAGAAAAATATCAATATTTAAAACTTTACAAGGTGTAGAGTAAATTCTGGTGAGAATATGCTAGTAAACCAAGTTTTGTTTACAGCAAAAGAAAATCAGTCTCCTCTTGTTTTATATCGAAAACCTCAGATGTTTTTCTTTACAAATCCTCATTTTGCACTTCTAATCCGCGACCTGTGTTTTTTTTTTTTTTGATCTCTTCATTTCTCACCGGAGCTTACGCTACGTCCTACGTCATCCGCTGGAGCAAAAGCAAGAGATTACGGTTTATAAAGTTTCATACGGATTTAAAAAAAAAACACATTGATTCACTTTAGAAGGACTTTATTAAATGAGTACATTTTATGATGGATGGATGCACTTTATTGGACTTCAATCTCAATCTCAACAAGATTATAAATCTTGGAGGAGCCAGGACATTTTTTTAAATATAACTCTGATTGTATATGTCTGATAGAAAAAAGTCATATACACCTAGGATGGCTTGAGGGTGAGTAAATCACAGGGTAATTTTCATTTTTGGGTGAACTGTCCCTTTAGCTTTAGAGTGTTTGTAAAGTTCATCTAAAATGAGCATGCACAATTAAATATCCAATATCGATCAATTCCAATCTTTAATATTGCCCCGTAAACAATATGAAATTGATAAACTGTGCGCCCCCCTCCTATTGTAGTCCACAAACAAAATTACAGCATTCAGGTTTGGTGAGTACAAAATGACAGAACTTTGATTTATGATTGAAATATTCCTTAAACACGCCTGTAATCTAAACCAATTTGAGGGAGATGAAATATGTCAACACATGTCTAGAATGATGAGTACACCCAAAGGTCACGTCCTAATGAAGTTCTGGAAGGTCAAAATCAGCCTTTGACTTTAAAACAGCCCAATCTGCATTGTTTGCATGAGGCCCACCTGTGGGGGAAACTCAGCTGTCAGCGAGACCCCCCCTCACCCAGTGAGCTGATCAGAGGACAAAGAGACAACTCCGCAAGGTTACGCTGCCTCTCTCTCGCTCTAGACCGGCCGCTCAGAGGGGAGGAGGGGGGAGAGGAGGAGAGCGGCCACGGCCCCCCCGGGCACATTTCCTCTGTTCCCACGGGGGCATTGACATTCAATTGCCCCTGTTTGCTCATTATCAGAGCAGCATGGAACAGTCTGAGGCCGTTTTAACAGGCCGTATGTAGTAGAGATAAAACTCCCTGTTCAAGGCGGGGGACTGCAGTCCACAACAACCGTCTCACGCTCTCTGTTTTTCACACATACTCACTTTGTCTTTCTCTCTCACACGTGTCTATATTGAAAACGAGCAATGTGATTCAATAAAATATGACCAAAAAATATATAAAAATATAAACAAAAATAATGTTTGGTCACATATGTGACCCTGGACCACAAAAGCAGTTTTAAGTAGCACAGGTATGTTTGTAGCAATAGCCAAAAATACATTGTATGGGTCAAAATGATCAATTTCTCTTTTATGCAAAAAATCATTAGGATATTAAGTAAAGATCATGTTCCATAAAGATATTTTGTAAATTTCCTACCATAAATATATCAAAACTTCATTTTTGATTAGTAATATGCATTGCTAAGAACTTCATTTGAACAACGTTAAAGGCGATTTTCTCAATATTTAGATTTGCACCCTCAGATTTCAGATTTTTAAATAGTTGTATCTCAGCCTCATAACAAACTATACATTAATGGAAAGCTTATTTATTCATCTTTCAGATTATGTATAACTCTCAATTTCAAAAAACTGACCCTTATGACTGGCTTTGTGGTCCATGGTCACATACATCAAACAGATCACAAGCAGTGATGTCTGATTTACAAATAAATGACCAAAGCAAATCTTTATAATGAGTCATAAAGATTGACTAATACAGCCCCGATCTCACTTGTGATTTAGCAGTCTGAATCAGACTCATTCAGTATGTAAATCATCTCACTCAAATGACTCTAGACGATGAATCATCAGTGACTCATCCAGAGCCAATACTCAAATGACTCCTTGACCGAACCGTGAGTCTATTTTTTTTAGCTATGTCTGATTCAAAATAAACTGGAAACCATTACTTATGTTAATGACACAACTTTTTAGACTGTTTAGACGTGTGATTAAAGACAGACCTACATGTTCACAAAGTAGATTTGTTCTAATCAAATTAATTATGATAGTAATATTTAAAATCATTCAGAAATGTTACAATTCTATTAGCCAGTCCTGTAATTTATGTGGTCCTATTGTCAGACTAAATTGACTATACAAAGTTTATTTGGGTAACATTCAATTCAATTAAAGTTTATTTGTGACCCTGGACCACTAAACCATTCTTAAGTAGCACGGGTATATTTGTAGCAATAGCCATTGTATGGGTCAAAATTATAGATTTTTCTTTTATGCCAAAAATCATTAACTAAAAATCATGTTCCATAAAGATATTTTGTAAATTTCCTATCGTAAATATTTCAAAACTTAATTTTCGATTAGTAATATGCATTGCTAAAACTTCATTTGGACAACTTTAAAGGCGATTTTCTTAATATTTAGATTTTTTACACCCTCAGATTGCACATTTTCAAACAGTAGTATGTCAGTCAAATAATCTCAATAATCTCAATTTCAGAAAATTGACCCTTATGACTGGTTTTGTGGTCCAGTGTCACATTTATATAATGCTTCTCACAATACATATATGTGGTGTCACAATTAGGAAGTATAATTAACAGCAGTTATTATATGGCAGTAATACACAGCTATAAGATAATATGTTATGTGATTAAAGGGATAGTTCACTCAAAAATTAAAATTTTGTCTTTAATTACTCACCCTCATGTTGTTACAAACCTGTAAGACTTTCGTTCATCTTCAGAACATAAATTAAGATATTTTTGATGAAATCCAACAGCTTTCTGACCCTGCAAAGACAGGAATGGTACTGACACATTCAAGGTCCAGAAAGCTAGCTAGGACATCATTAAAATAGTTAAACTGACAGAAAAAGAGAATAAATTGTTGAATAAAGTCACTTTTTTTGTTTTCTTTGCACACAAAAAGTACTCTCGTAGCTTCAAAAAATTAAGGTTGAACCACTGATGTCACATGGACTATTTAAAGGGGTCATCAGATGCAAACTTTGCTTTTATAGCTTGTTTGAACATTGACGTGTGTTGGCAGTGTATGTACAAATCAAGTCATTTACTCCCGACATCTGAGCCAAGATGCAGTGGATTACGTTTGTTTGTGAAGGGAACGTGCCTCCCGATCTACATAAATGTGTCTATGTTCACACAAATCATTCGTGATCCAGCTTCACCTACAGCAAAATTGAGTATAAGGTTTTTTTGTTTTTTTTTAATGTATTTATTTTTTCATGAATCTCTGCAATCACCTTTCCTAATAACGTGCTAGTTAGCAAGTTTCACGGCTAAACGCGCTAAATGCAGCTAAAGTAAACAATCTTCTACAGCAGCACGTCACTCCACAGAGAGAAGAGAGGGGCGGGGCGAGCAGAGCTCATTTGCATTTAAAGGAGCAATCCATCAGAATGGGTTGATTTTTGCAGAGCTCATTTTGACAAGGTAAAAAGGGTGTTGTTTTACACAACCATTGAGAATTTTTAACCAAAGTATACTATAGACTTTTCATTGAGACACTAAAGAATCATATCAACTTGTGGAAAATGGGCATCTAATGACCCCTTTAAAGATGTCCTTGCTACATTTCTGGGTCTTGAACGTGTCAGTTGCATTGCTGTCTATGCATGGTCAAAAAGCTCTTAGATTTCATCTTAATTTGTGTGTAATTAATGACTAGGTGCAATCTAGTTGTGTTGTGTCACGCCACTTACTTGCAGTGTAGATAAGGTGATACTAGTGCACTTGGAAACCACTGCAGTCCCAGACGTATTTCTGGTCCCTCTGAGACACTCACAGACAGTCGGGTTGATTCACTCCGGGGAAATCTCAGCGTACGGCACTGCAGATCAATGACTGCTGACTGCACTGCTACACAAGTACCATTTCCATGACACTGTGATATCAATGACATACTACTTTCAGTGTGAGTGTGTGTGTGTTTGAATGTCATCGTATGTCCATAAATGAAGCATTCTAGATTACTACAATGAAAATATGAATATTATAGATTATATGAGATGGAATGCATTGAGCGGACAGATACAAATGGGAGTTTAAATGAGACACATCAACCTTATGCTTTAGTCAATAGCAGCCGTGACCCTTCATAGTGTGAAAGCGATGCCCTTTGGACCTCTCGTTGCCCTACTGTTATCTGCGTCCGGCAAACAAATTTAGCCTCTACTGTGAAGTCCATGTGTGCAGCTTTTTTTAAAAACAAGTCTGGTTACAAGACATCTGCTCATATACAAATATTTTGCTATTAAAAAAAAAAGAAAGAAAGTAGCTCTGCTATAATTTATGCTGCTAACAGATCAAATGTTGATGTAAGGATGACCTCTACGCGGCCGTCTGTGATTAAACAGTTTCCAACTGCTGAAAGCAAATTATGGAGAGCAGAGAGATAAAATATTCAGTCTGACCTTCAGATGGCCCTGAAACACAATCTCCTCTGAATAATCTACGGGTCACTAACTTTGTCCTTCACACTGTGAAAATCTCACCCGCCCCTCACACACGTACTCCTCCCTCACTGTCTCACTCCGCCTCTCTGTATTTATCTTCCTCCTTGGCCTTTGAAAGAAATAGCTCATCCAGGAATGAAAATTCTGTCATCATTTACTCACCCTCATGTCGCTCCAAACCAGCATGATTTCCTTTCTTCTCTGAAACATGAGGAGAAACTTTGAGGAATGTTCATGCTGCTTGAATGCAGGGGAGGCATATAGTCACCTCGCTCCTGTCAATCTGTAAACAAACACAAAAATGTACCATTAAAACTCCACAATAGTAGTCAATATTACTCATGTGCTAAATTACAATTCTATAGTAGCGGTAGTGCCTCCTCTGAGCCCAGTGAGTTTTAACAGACCCTAAAGCATGCAGTGAGTTTGGTGGAGGGTAATTGAGAAGGAGAGAGGAGGCAATGCTTCCATCGCGATATAATTGGATTAGGGCTGTCAAACACTCTCAGAAAAAAAGGTACAGTTCTGTCGCTGGGGCGGTACCCTAAGGTACAAAAGGGAAAAGGTACGTTTTTGTACCTTACCTACCCCTAAACAGTACATATTAGTACCTTAAAGGTACATTCTAGTACTTTAAAAGTACATATTTGTACCTTTTCAATTTGTACCTTAGGGTACCACCCCAGCGACAGAACTGTACCTTTTTTTCTGACAGTGAACGATTAATTGCAATTAATCACATACAAAATAAAAGTTTGAGTTTGCCTAATATATGTGTGTGTACTGTGTGTAATTATTATGTAAATATAAATACAAACACATGCATGTATATGTTTAAGAAATATTTACAAGTATATGTATTTATTATCGTTTTTATATAATTTATATTATATAAAAATAAAATATTTTGTACATAAATAACATGTTTTTCTTAAATATATAGATTAATTTGTGTGTATTTATATATACATCATAATTACACACAGTACACACACACATATTAGGCACTTTAACCACTTTGTTACATCAAAATAAGTCTTAAATTGCATAAAAACATGATCTGTGGGAGTTCTTAGTGAGTTATCAGCTTGGTAAAGTTTAAAGTAAACCTAAGTGTCTGTGACCAATATTTACAAAACTTTGATGACTCAGAAAAATTCAAAAATTGTTAAAAGTATAAAATATAAAAATATTAAGTATAACTATTAACTGTCACCATCCGCTCTGTGGGACGCCAAGTTTACTTTACCATATTACAAATAAATTCTAATCTAATCATGACAAACTATATATCGTTGGGAAGGTCTAAGACTCTTAAATTTTTTACCACTCCTTTTTGTTACAAATCATGTAGGAAAAGTAATAGATTAATTTATGACAAGAGTGCACCTCAAAAATCTACATCATAACAGGAGTTCTGACCTTTGCCACAAAAAGACTTCGTTGCCTTTTTCCCTATCATGTAATAGAAATCTTAAGAAATTATATATCAACTGAAAACTTAAAATCTCAAAATTCATCCTTTGAAAACCATTTTAAAATCAGACATTGCATTACCATGGAAATTGTACATTAAAATCATATTACAAAATTTTTTCATTCATGAATTATAAAAATGTAGCTTTGCATTTTCATGTCTATGTTCAGGATAGGGAGTGACAGTTAAAGGGTTAAAAAAGAAAAGCTGAACAAAAGTTTACAAATAAAATATGTTGTTTAAATTGTTACTGCCTTGAGTTATTATTTTAAGAAATATAAAATGCTTAAAAAAACTATCTCGATTAGATTCATACATGGCTTTGATAAATAGAATATTGATTACATTGTTAATTGAAAATATAAAATATTAAATACTAATTTCTGTGGCAAAAATCACTATTCATTGATAATCTTTTAAACAAGGCTTTGTCGAGCTAATGATGTCAAGCTAAGTATAGTTAAAGTGTATTAATTTCAAGTTCTATTTAATTATACTTGATTTTAAAATCTAATTTTGCATCCTATTTGCTTACTTTATAAAAATTCATATCCAGTTTAGAAATATATGTACAGTTTCCAGTGTAAAGTAACACTGTTGCTTGAAAGTTCAGTATTTATTTTCACTAAATTATTTAAAAACTAAAATATAAGTTACTTTACATAACTGAACATTATAAGTTAAACATTAAATAAAAGAACACCAAAAAAAAAAAAAAACAAGCAAACAAATCAGCACAGTTTTAAAAGGATGAATCCTTTTGTGAATCATTTAAATAAACTGTCTGAATGAACCGATTCACTAGAATGAATCCGATATTCCAAATCTACACATGAGAAAGAACCATTTGGGATGAACTGATTCTATAGAATGATTCGAACATTCTTATGCTTAATGTGTTATTTTTTCCTAATCCGGTTAAGTGCAAATTCCAGATCTGATTTCATTGGTCAACTAAATCACAGATTCACCTGTCAAGAAAAGGTCTGACTTAATGGATTCAAGTTCAGAATTCAGAAAAATCATGGATGATCTGATCAAAACACAGAGTAATGCTAACGAAATGAAATTTTTACCAATGAAAGCCATTACCAAAAGGGTTGCCAGGTCTTCACAACAAAACCCACCCAATTGCTACTCAAAACTAATTGCGTTTTGAAGGGGGTCCCCTGGCAAAAATAGCTTTCCGCGGGGAAAATACAAATTTTTTGGCAGAGTTCCCCTGGAAAAACGTGCATTCCAGGGGCTAAATATCACGTTATTGAGGTCGCTTTAACCCACGGACATGAAAAACAACCCGTGGCAGTTTTAAAGCAGCCCAATTCCACGGGAAAACCGTGGACTTGGCAACACTGATTACCACTGAAATCTTGGGGTCTGGAGGAAAAAAAAAAAAAAAAAATCATACAATGCTACATATTTGAGAGGGAGCTGCTTTGAAACAATTCAAACTGTTTCGGACCGATTCACTAGAATGAATTTGACATTAAAGTACTACAATAAGAGAACCGTTTGGGATTCACCAATTCAGTGAAATCAATGGGACGTTTTTCCAGCACTACAAATGAGACAGAACCGTTTAGGTAAGCACTTTTTCTGGTTTCATGACACTTGTGCATTTACACATCCTCCCAGACATCACAATCACCGGATCCACAGTCATTACTGCAGTCCGACTTGCGTCCAGGAGAAATATCCCGCAGCGTGCTGCCAGGTGTGTGCAGCTTTTGATGCATGTAACAGCTACAAACCCTCTGCATCTGCTGGAAAATACTGATGTTTCAGCAGCTTTGAGACATCAGTTATGCAGTGTATGATTACAGAGTGGCACAAGGCCAGCGGAAACGCTGAGGCCATCCTGACGCAGACGGGAACTACATGGTGACATTTGAGTCCATCTAATAAACACCTGTGAGGAACAGTATCATGAATTAGTCATTATGTTAGAGACCATACACTGGCTAAGTCATATGGATGTATTTGCCTTGACGTACCTAGTCCAAGGGTAAGTAAACATATTTAATCTTTTGTAAGACTCAGTGCCATATGGAAGCCAGCGCCTGTTTTATCTAATCTTCAGACAAACCCCACCTGCTGGGGTTGGCCACGGTGATTCAATCATAGTATTACACTACTCCTTAGTTATATCAAACAAGGATTCATTGGGACCCACACAAACCACAACTCTTGTTTAAAAGAGTACAAAGACATTTTTATTGGTCATAACATGTGGAGAGAAAAAGCGTAGACACTGGACAAAGATGAAAACTTTCCAGTGACCATATGTCGACTGGCCAGCTCATAGTTTTACAGTCAAGGGGTGGGGGGGTTAACAGATACATGCAACTCTAGTTTAAAAGAGCACGAAATACATATACTGAAATTTGACACCGTTTGTGTCAAAACTGAATTACACTTTGAGATTTAGGCTGCATTTACACTGGCAAAAAGAAAAAACAAAAAAAAAAAAATCAAGATCTTTCCATTATGTCGGGGCTTCATAAACTTTAGTTTCGCTTCCCAAACAAAGTTAGTATTTTAGTATTTTAACAACACATTTGCATGTTCACAGTTCATGTTTACCAGAAATAAAATAAAAACACTGTTGTAAATTACAAATGAACTGAAAAATAAAAAATGAATGTTAGATATTTATAAAATGCTGCATACTTCACTCTGAACACAGTGTATCAGAATATCGTTAGTTAATAAAAATGGCAGTTTTCTATTTGACAGTTAAAAACTAAGATATGTCACATTTATTGTGCATCCATAATTTATATTTGATATAATTAATGATTAGCTGATTTTCAGTAATTATTTTGAAAATATATAGTTATGGATTACTTTTGGAATTATTTGAGTACAAAGCCCTCCACTTGAAATGCAGTGGGAAAAAAAAGTAAATAATGTGCACAATTTACTAATTCATTCCTTCGTTTTACTAAATCGTGCGCACAATTTACCAATTCATTCATTCGTTTTACTAAATCATGTGCAGGATTTACTAATTCATTCCCTCGTTTCACTAAATCATGTTCACGATTTACTAATTTGTTCCCTTGTTTTAGAAAATCGTGCGAACAATTTACTAATTCGTCCCTTGTTTCACTAAAACGTGCAAACGATTTATCTAGATCGTTCCCTCGTTTCACTGAATCATGTGCATGACTTACTACTTTGTTCCCTTATTTCTCTAAATCGTGCAAACTATACAGATTATTTACTAATTTGTTCCCTTGAGCACGATTCACTAACACGTTCCCTCATTTCACTAAATTATGTGCACAATTTACTAATTCGGTCCCTCGTTTCACTGAATTCTGTGCACGATTTACTAATTTGTTCCCTCGTTTCACTAAATTGTGCGCACAATTTACAAATTCATTCCATTGTTTTACTAAATTGTGTGCACAACTGACTAATTCGTTCCCTCATTATACTAAATCGTGTGCATGATTTACTAACTCATACCCTTGTTTTACTAAATTGTGCACACGATTTACTAATTCATTCCCTTGTTCACTAAATCGGGTGCACGATTTACTACTTTGTTCCCTCGTTTTACTAAATCGTGCACACTATTTACGAATTTGTTCCCTTGTTTCACTAAATCGTGCACACAATTAACTAATTCGCTCCCTTGTTTTTATTAAATCATGCGCACGTTTTACTAATTTGTTCCCTTGTTTCACAAAATTGTGCACACAATTAACTAATTCGTTCCTTCGTCTCACTAAATCGTGTGCTTGATATAATTTGTGCCTTTTTTTTAAAGTAAGTTTTAAGTAAATCATGCACAAGAAACAACACTTTGTTGTACTTCCTGTCTGCATTCTCATAGACCTGTTGCTGCTATATGTTATGTTTATGTTATATGTTATGTTATGTTATGTTATGGACAGAGACAAAGTTGGGAATGAGTTATATAAACATTTTCAAAATCCTTGCAGCGCTGCATGGAATCATTTAAAGTGAAAGGCATCTACACCATTTTTTGAGAATGCAGACAGGAAGTAGAATTAATTATTTCGTGCACACAATTGACTTAAAACGAGGGAATTAATTATTGTATCGTGCACACAATTTACTTAAAACGAGGGCACAAATTATTAATTCGTGCACACATTTTACTTAAAACAAGGGAATGAATTAGTAAATTGTCCGCACGATTTAGTAAACTGAGGGAATGTATTAGTAAATCATGTGCACGATTTAGTAAACCGAGGGAACAAATTAGTTAAATGTGCGAACAATTTAGTAAACCGAGGGGGCGAATTAGTTAATTGTGCACACAATTTAGTAAACCGAGGGAATGAATTAGTTAATCTTCCACACTATTTAGTAAACCAAGGGAACGAATTAGTAAATCATGCACACGATTTAGTAAACAGAGGGAACAAATTAGTTAATCGTGCACACTATTTAGTAAACCAAGGGAACGAATTAGTAAATTGTGCGCACGATTTACTAAACCGAGGGAACTAATTAGTTAAATATTCTAAGTTCACACCACAGCTATAACAATAACAACACAGAGGAAGATTATTTTTGGAATTACTTTTAGAACAATTTTTTTTCCAATGGAGGAACAATAAAAACAGACATCAGAACCTGCCTGACTTTAAAGAGCTTAAACGTATAAAGCGGCAGATGAAAAATTTGCAGTGCACTCCTATACTGTTTACCACTCAGATATAGCAATTGGCTAGCGATGATAGTAAATAATTTGCACTTAACATTAGCAGCTGTGTTTTCTGTCCTAGTGTGAATTGCTGGCACGTTTTCGTCTCATTGGCTACCGCTGTTGATGTTTCCATTCTTACCGTAACCTTTAAAGCATGATGTGTGACTCTTACCTCATCCACATGGCAATGGTGTGTAATCTGGAGAGGGTCGCAGCTGTAGACTGATAACTTCAATAATCATAATTTGTTGGCACAATCATCAGTGCCAAGCCTCATATCATCTCTGCCAAAATTGTGAAGTTAGTGTACACATCATAAATGCCCTGCATTATCAAATGCCACTAAATGTTTCACATCATAGTCATGCTTAAATAATTCATGAGGTGCTCATGGTTGTAGTCTGAGAGGGCACAGAAATCAAACATACGTCCCGTGTCACAAACGTGATCGAAACTGGATCAGCGCTATTAACCGAGTCCAGCTGCAAAGGAGTTACAGATTTGTTGTGCGTTCAGCGCAAAGCGAATAACCTTTGTGAATTATTTAGTTTATTGACCTCCGAAAGGTCGTTTCCTGCTGGCGGAGAGAGCGCCAGCTGGTTTGCAGGTGACACGTTCAAGGTCGCACATTCCCCTCGGTTCTTAATGCATTTGTCAGTTGCCGGGAATGAGGGTGGCAAATCGTTCACTTGATTAGCGCGACCAATAAGGCCTGCCAAAGATAATAAAGCACACAGTGGCTTAAGGAGATGTGTCAAATACCCCCACTGTCTCGCTCTTTCACATTCGCTCTATTCTTGTTTTATTGTTCTGAGATGAAGGTTAAAACGTCTGCTGAACAAACAGAACGGGCCAGACCCCAGGCGCAGGAGGCTGGCTGTGCTGGATCCAGGCACTTTTCGGGCCTGACTCCATTTGGGAGTGTCAGAAGACTGACCGCGGGGCGCCACGGGCACTCTGCGCCTCTCAGAGGGGTGAAAGTGAGGCTAATTCCTGACCAAGCTGTCACACATAATCATCGAGGAAAGCTATGAGCCTTATTAGCACCAGTGTTTTGGCAGTACGAGGTGCAGCGTTGAGAGAAAGGCTGGATGAATAATAGATGTGCAGGGAAGAGAGAGAGAGACAGTGCGGTGGGTTTTGCGATCTGGATATGAGCTCTGTACGATTGAGGTGTCATGGGAATGGCTCAGGCTAAAGGGAGCATTCTGTCATCATTTACTCAACTTCATGTCGCTCCAAACCTGTATGACTTTCCTTCTTCTGGGGAACACAGAAGGTGATTGTCAAGCTCCAAAATGACCACAATGCATCATAAAAGTATCATAAAAGTCGTCCGAATGCCTTAAAATGTCCTAACGACAACAGAACTGACTCGCCCTCATCTCAAAATCTCAAAATTTCAAATTGTGAAATATTTTTTCTTTTTCAACAATCTGTTAATTTTGGATGTCCGTCACAAAATGTAAGGAAAACATCTGTTGCTACTTCTGCTTCAATAGCCGAGTTTCCATCCAAAGTTGCCAATTTAACTTGTGCGCAAAATTGGAATATTGCATAAAGCAAATAAGCACTGTTTCCATCCAACGAGTCAAAGGCAACTAAATCGTCACTGAGAAACTGGCATTAAATAATTTTCATATATAATAAATTACTTGTATAATTACTAATCATACAGAAATACTTCAATGACAGACTTTGCTCAGGCATTTCAGAATGACCATACCAACATTTCAGATCCTGTGCAATGAGATCGGTGTGCTGGTTAGTCAAATTATCCCGTCCCATACCACTAAGTCACATTACTTCTTTTGGCGTGCATGGAGGAATTTATTCAGCTAATGCGTTTCCATCTCCCTTTATTCTCGTCAACGCTTTTTCGCACAGTTCAAAAACCACCTCAAGCAAGCCTAAAAACATTTTTGCAAATTAAGGGATTTTTTTTTCAGAATTTTGGCGTTTCCATCACTTGTTTCTGATGCGATCCTTCAAAATATGCATAACAAAAGGGTGATGGAAACATAGCTAATGTGACTTTAAATGAGAGGGAAAATTATTAGTGAATAAAGGCTTAAATTTCAGTCTGCTCATAACCTAAAAAAATAATATAACTTAAGAAAGCTTGAAATATAACGCATTAAATTCATCGATGTATGGGCCAGTTTCATGATGCTTTTTTGGTCATTTTGGTGCTGGACAGCTACAAAAAATACTACAAAAAATAATTTTTGTTAGTATTTTTTCTTGTTTTCTAGAACAAGTGTGACCCAGGACCACAAAACCAGTCTTAAGTAGCACAGGTATATTTGTATAGCCAAAAATACATTGTATGGATCAAAATTATCTATTTTTCTTTTATGCCAAAAATCATTATATTAAGTAAAGATCATGTTCCATGAAGATATTTTGTAAATTTCCTACCGGAAATATATCACAACTTTATTTTTGATTGGTAATATGCATTGCAAAGAACTTCATTTGGACAAATTTGAAGGCGATTTTCTCCATATATTAAATTTATTTTGCACCCTCAGATTCCAGATTTTCAAATAGTTGCATCTCAGCCAAATGCTGTCCTAGCCTAACTTCAGCTTTCAGATGATGTATAAATCTCAATTTTAAGAAATTGACCCTTACGACTGGTTTTGTGGTCCAGGATCACAAACATCTTAACACTTTTAAATCAAGATACTTGAGAGGCAAAATGGCACATGATATTGAGTCTTATTTTCTGAAAAATGTTTGAAATTCAAAGAAAGATGTTTATTTTTCCAACCCCATTGGCAGATTTTTTAAAAGCATAACCTCATTAATTTATAAACATTTTTAAGAATGCAGACTTAAAGGGTTAGTTCACCCAAACATGAAAATTCTGTCATTAATTATTCACCCTCATGTCGTTCCAAACCCATAAGACCTTTGTTAATGACAGATTTTGAATTTTTGGGTGAACTCTCTCTTTAATATCTTACGTCATTTACCTTTTGTGTTCCACAGAAGAAAGAAAGTCATAGTTTTGGAACAAGATGCAATTGTGTAAATGATGACTGAATTTTCATTTCTTTGTGTACTGTTCCTTTAAAACCAAAACGCTTCATTACTGACTGCATTATATTAAACACACTGATAATGGAAGATCATTGCAGTGCCTAAGTCTGCAAAATCACGTCTGTCCTCTGCATGCAGAGGTCACAGCAAGGTCACATTTATCAGGCAGTGTGACAATAGGGATCACACACACATACACACACGTGCATAGAAGCATTTGTGCCATTAACCCTAAGTCTTCCTCAGAGACGGAGCCGAGTGTGGAAACAAAAGGGTTGAAAAACACCTGAATGCACTTGGAATCGACTAGGATCTGAAACAGAGACACTTAGAAATTTATTTGATTCGCACCACAGAAATTTCCTGAACTCTACAACATGCAACAAGCTAACGTCTGTAGCAAACTGCTTTAATTCACCTCAAACATATAACATCCCCTCAGATTAAAAAAAAAAAAAAATGCAATTGTCACTCTTGTGTCGCCTCATAAACTCGTACACAGAATCCTGATGGATCTCTTCAAGGGAAAATGATCCCGTCTCAACGAGGGGCGTGCGTTAAAGGTCACTCAGCTGGAGAACGCCTCTCACAGTGAGCTGAACTCTCTGACTGCAGTTTGATTCATGAGCTCACGACACACGGATGTTTCATTTGATTTAGAGGCAAGATGCCAACAGAAAATCTCTTTTTAATCATTTACATTTTACAAACTTTTCAAACCGGATGTCACGTTGTCTTGAAACACTATAAAATGTTTCTAGTTTTAAAGGTGACATATCATGAAAATCAGATTTTTTCCATGTTTAAGTGCTGTAGTCGGTTCCCTGGCACATCTACCAACTCAGAAAACGTGAAAAAGAACAACAGAGTAACTTTTAGAGTCCCAGCCTCAGAGGAGACAAGACAGCAGAGGATTTATTGATTTATTTACTGTATATTACACTGCTGCCACACAGATCTAATATAAATTTGCGATTTCTTTCCCAGCTGTTTACCTTCACAGACATAACCGACTGTTTTTGCAACTCATGTGTTTTTAACCTAAACTTGTGTGTATCTGACTGTTCAAGCGCAATAAGACAAGAAAGAACAGCTAGTTTAAACTAATATGGTCTAAAATGCATGATTTCAGTGCAACAGACATGATAATAGGGCTGGGCGATAATTCGATAACGATAATTATTGCGATATAATTTTCCTCGATAAAACGATATGAAGAGTTCAATAAATGTTCGATATAATTTTTATGTGCCAAAAGCGGGACGAAACAGCGTGACTCATTTGAATCGTGCCACACGGACCGTTTATCCGCTCTGACCAAGAGAAGATGCATTTATTGGCTGAATACAAATGAGTCTGTGATTCAAACTAGTTTAAAGCTGTGTGCAACAAGACATTTAGAAGGCTTTTCAATCTACACGTCGCCATCATTTATCATGGATTTACTGTAGTAACACTCACCGCACCATGGTATTGTGGCAGCAATGTGGAATATTCACACTGAATTTTATTACAGGAGTAATAATATATAATTATAGTATGTTTGTATTTGTGATGTATGTGTGCATTTATAGTGAATGTTTTTAGACTACTGTTTTTCATACAAATAGGCTACCTATAAAACCATGTAGTTTTTATTTTTTTTTACCACGGTATTGAGGTACCATTATGTGTGGTTTTAATTGTGTTTATCATGATTTAAAATGTATGCTTGCTACTATGGGAGACTAATGCTTAATTTAAAAAAAAAAAAAAAACTGGGTCAGAATAAATAAAAGCATATAAAACTGAAGTTGCTACAATTTTTACAGATGTTACTGATTGATAATGAACAAAAATTTACCTCTGCATCCTCAAGCTACTATCAAATGCGCATTTCTAAGAGACAAAGTGATATTATTATTATTATTATTTATCATCATTATTATTATCGGACAACCCAAACCGGTTTCTTGATTTGAAACGATATAACTCATGAGAACATACAGAAATTAATTAAAGAAATTAAATAAATTAAGGTTTTGACATTTATAGTGATAATTATCGATATCTACTGATATGAAAAAAATTATTGTTACAGCAGCTCATTTGCATTTAAAGAGACATGCACGAAAACCCTCACTCAAAATAGGCATTTTCAAAATGATATAAATGATCTGTGAGCTGAAACTTCACAGACGCATTCTGGGGACACCTGAAGCTTATATTACATATTGTAAAAATCGTATAAAAAATAATAGGTTTTCTTTAAGTTACAGGAGTAAAATGGTTGCAACAGCAATTCACGTTTGTTGGTCATATTGTTCTTTCAGCCTCTATTGCCTGAAACGAGGAAACTCAAAGTGCAGCAAACAGTGAATATAATGACTGTTCTCAGTGCGGGCGGCAGCAGTAATGGAAGCTGTTGACCTCTTTATTACTCTGAACTTCTGCAGGTTGCTGTGCTTCGACATCTCTTCCAGACAACTCTGTTTCGGAGCTCATTTGCAACAAGACAGCCCATTGTAATAGCAAAGAAAACTCTATTGATTTTGCCACTAACAGCACGGTGGCTCCCATTGATCAGGACTAAACACTTATTATTCAGAGTTCCCACAATGCTCTGCTGGCTGACACAAGCTGCAGGTCTCACTTATGGGCTCTGAATGGGGCTTGTGTCCTCATTTTACCAGTGGAAGTAGCTCTTCAATTAGGTAGAAAAAGAATATGAGGAGTCAAAACGGACAGTTCACCCAAAAACGAAAATGCGGTCACCATTTAATCAGCCTAAAGTTGTTCCAAACCAGTTTTCTGAAGCAATACAATAGCTCTGAACCCTAAATACAGGAATGAATGAATAAATAAATACATTTGTTGATTTTATTCATATTCTTTTAGCGTTCCGCAGGAAAGAAGTATGCGTTTTGACATGAGGCTGGATAAAAGAGAAAATGACATAATTTACAGTAAAACAATATGCATTTTTTCTGAATGTTTTTAATGTTTTTTTGTTTGTTTTTACCTTTAACTATTGTACAAATTAGTTATTAAAAAAATCAAAACTACAATAACTCTAAACTTCTAATAACTAAATAAAAAATAATTAATTGAATAATAATAATAATAAAATATTATTACTCTTATGAAATATATTATAATAATGATTTTTTTATAATATAAAAACATAATAAAAAACTAAATAAATTAGTATTTTTAAGTGTATTTATATTATCTATTTGACTCAAAACAATGTTTTATCTGAATGGTATTATACATCACATTTTAAATAATATAAAAAAATAATATTATAATTTTTTTATAATATAAAAAAATATATTTTCCATATTATAATATTTATAATATAAATACATAATAAAATACAAAATAAATAATAAAATTTAAAAAAATACAACATATAAAAACAATGAAAGTAAATGAACATTTTAATGGGACTTTAAATCTATTTGACTCGAAACAATTTACCTGAATATTATTGTACAATTTAAATAATAAAAACTTACAATTATATTATATTATATTACATTATATTATATTATATTATATTATAATTTTTTATAATATAAAAAATATAATATTTTTCATATTATAATATTTATAATATAAAAAAACATAATAAAATACAAAATAAATTAATATTTTTAAAGGGACTTAGAATTCAAATCTATCTAAGACTCAAAACATGTTTTACCTGAACATGTTTTATCTGAGTATTATTATATATTACAATTTAAATAATATTAAAAACTTAAAATATTATTTATATTTATTATTGTTACTATTAAATATTATTATGTATTATATTGTATTATAATAATATTTTTATAAAATAATAAATTATATTACATTATATATTATATTATAAATCTATTTGACACAATGTTTTACCTAAATATTATTATATATTACATTTTAAATAATATTAAAAACTTACAATAAAATATTATTATCATTATGTAAACAACAACAACAACAACAATAATAATAATAATAATAACAACTTTATAATAAAAACATAATAAAATGCAAAATAAATTAATATTTTTAAGGAGACTTTAAATTCAAATCTATTTGACACAACAGTTTTATCTAAATATTATTATATATACATCATTTTAAATGATATTAAAATTTGTATTATTATTATTATTATTATTTTTATTATTATTATTATGTTACAACAATACACATTTTTAAAAATATAAAAACAAAATAAAATACAACAATATTTTTTGGAAGACGCTGAATTTAAATCTATTGCCAAGTGTAATAAACAATAATTTATTATTATAGTTTAGAGAATAAATAATAAATAATTTATACAAATTTATAAAATATAATAAAATAAATGTCTGAAAAAGAAAAGATAAAAGAAAATAAACATCAGAATTCAAATCAACTTGACAATTCACCCAGCTGGTCTGTTTTTTGTGTCTGCTGGTCTATTTAATGTAACACTCTCTACATGTTGTCTTTCTGAAGGTTTAACCTGTCAAACATCAGGCCTCTGTCGGTCAGCTGATTCTTTCTGCTGGCTGTGAGCTTGTGAGAAACAAAATCAATGCGGCAGAGTAAAATCACTGAGTGGAAGACACGAGACAGCCGCGGGCCCCCGCGCTTACCTGAGTTCCATTTCATGCATCAGCTGTCTTAACACAAACAGAGTGAACTTACACACACTCACACTCACACGCACACTTCTTATGTCTCAACAACACTGTTCTCTACAGCTGCGACCTGTTTGGGCCCTGAGGGAATCTCCCAGTTCACACAAGAACAGCAGTATCCACACACGCACACACACTTTGACCCTCATATGCAAACCATTTTCTTACCAGTAAACTCTTGAGTCCGATTGTCTCTGTCTCGGACCGCCCAATGTCAGCTGTGCAGGGACTACACAGGAAACTGAGCAGACACAACTGCAATAAAACTGTCCAAATAATGAAAGCCCGACCCAAATTAACCCCTCACAATAACTCCGCCAATGCTGGATACACAAAACCTCCCCTCATCTCCACTTTGGGATCAAACTTGATGCTTTTATGGCCACTCGGAGGAACTTTTTATTGTTTAGAGTTTGCCCTTTCAGCTTAGGAGATAAAGACCTCAGTTATTTAATTTCTCCAGAAGTTATTAAGAGAATAAAAATGAGACACTTGTTGACATACATTAAGAGCTTTAAAATAAATGCATGGATTTCTTTTTCCTCAGTAAAAAAACTGTTGTTTAAGCTCCTTCTATATGTTTAAAAAAAAAAAAAAAAAAAAAAAAAAAAGATTAATATAATTTAATTTGGTCAGACAACACGGTGGATAAACAACACTTATCAAAATTCACTGAATAAAATAAAATTAAATAATATAAAATAAAATAAAATAAAATAAAACAAAATAAAATAAAAAACACTTATCAAATTCACTTAATACAACAAAAAACTAAAAACAAAACAAAAAATAAAATAAAATAAAATAAAATAATATAAAAATTCTTGGTTAAAAAAAACAAACAGTTGTTTAAGCTCATTATATATATTTAAATTAAAAAAAAATAATTCATTTGGTCAGATAACACTGTGGATGAACAAACACT
The DNA here is from genome assembly GCA_036247105.1 of Cirrhinus mrigala. NCBI lineage: Eukaryota > Metazoa > Chordata > Actinopteri > Cypriniformes > Cyprinidae > Cirrhinus > Cirrhinus mrigala. Next base: position 22,655,107 of record CM070016.1, read on the forward strand.
TATAAAATTCACTAAATTAAATTAAATTAAATTAAAAAGTAAAATAAAATATTTTTGGTAAAAAAAACAGTTGTTTATTATTTATTGTTTATTATTTATTTTATTGAAAATAAAATAAAATAGGTAGATAAACACTTATAAAATTTACTGAATTAAAAAAATAAAATAAAATAAAAAATAAAGTTTTTTTGAATTAATTAATTATAATAGTTATTATTATTATTATTATTATTATTATTATTATTATTTCATAGGAGTCTAGGAAAATAGTCAAAAAATAAAATAAAATAAAATATTTTTTTGGTAAAAAACAGTTGTTTAAGCTCATTATATTAAAAATAATAATAATATAATGATAAAATAAAACCTAACAAAACAATAAAATAAATGAATAACATAAAATAAAAAATATGTGTTTGTGCTGCTTTATAATTATAATTTGAGTTAGTCAACTAAAATATCCAAGTTGTCAATTAGTACATTTTAACATTTCAAGTTGACTAAAAATTTTAAAGCAGCACAAACACTTTTCTTTTTTTAGGTTGAAACAACATTTATTAACAGTGTATCAACAAATTAAAAAAAAATCACAATTGTTTCTCCTTGACAGCAATTATATTAAATGAAGAACAAACTGAGACTCTAAATATCCTTCTTTTCAGATTTTTCTTCTCAGAAAAACAAATTCCCATTATCCTGCGTCACCTTAACTACATCACAAACTTGTGAAACTTGCCAAAATACCAACGCCTGCAATCAAAAGCCTGAATTCTCATCAGAATCTTGCGAGAACAAGTTCTATTCACAATAATTTCATAGCGCCATCAGAGCAACAAAGTACAACCACCTCACTTCAGTTTCTGAACCGAGCCACTCTGAAACATTAAAATACTCCCTAATGATTTATGGAAAGTAGTCTTGACTCATTTAAACTGCCCATTGAATTTACCTGAAAATTATCTACTGAAAGCAGACAAGTAAAATCGAGTTTAATGAGACAAACAATTCATTTCCATAACCACTGCAAAGCCCGCGTCCCTGACTCAACAACATCTCTGTAGTATCTATCTATCTATCTATCTGTAGCATTAATGCATCGATTAGTCTCACAGATGTAGCTTGTATATTTGGTTTCTCTCCTGCATAAGTGAGAACAAACCCCTGCTTGCCAAGCCACAGCTGTGTGTGTGTTCATGTGTGTTGGGGTCACAATGGGGGATAATAGCCTGCCATGGGTGACTATTTGTTAAACAATTGTAAAATGCAAATGGATGTATTCTCTAGGCACTGTACCAACAAAAGACCCATGCGAGAGGTCATCCACACTGTCAGGCAAAGGGCAGCGGACTCTGTTTTTAAGAAAGCCATGCCATTGTAAGCAGTCAGCTGGCAGAAACATCACCTGTTCTGATTACAGGGACACTCAAGCAGCTTTATGAGACCAGTACGAAACATCAGGGTGAGTAGTCTTACTCACCCCCATGTCATTAAAGATGTTCATGTCTTTCTTTGTTCATTAGAGAAGAAAACATGAGGAAAACATTCCAGGATTTTTCTTCATATAGTGGACTTCAATGGGGATCAATGGTTTGAAGGTCCAAATTGCAGTTTCAATGCAGCTTTAAAGGGCTCTATGTGATCCCAGCCGAGGAATAAGGGTCCTATCTAGCGAAAGGATTGGCCATTTTCTAACTTAGAAAATTCTACCTTTCTCCTAACTTAAAAAAATTTAGGAGCACAGTCAAAATTTCAGAAGCACCTTCTAATCAATAATCAAAAAATCTGATCAAAAATTAGCTCTACAAGGTGATATTTGACTTTTTAAAGTGATTTGCAGGGGAATTTTGTTTTTACCTTTGTAATGGCATTTTTCTAACTTTATTAAAAGTATGTCATCTTTAATGTCAAATTAAAAATATATATACAAGTTTTTAAAATTTCTAATTTAAACAACAGAATATGAACAAGCAGAATAAGATACCAATCAAATGAAATCAGTATTAACAAAATTAATTTGTACTACAGAGGTGACACAGATGAACACAAAAGTGGCTTGTAGGTGTATTTTCATGTTTAATGAGGCTCAGAGGTGGCATGAGTGCGATCAAATTCATAAATTCATGTTGAGATTAATGTTTTAAATATAAAATTTTGAATATAGAAATATTAAATGATTTAAATAACTGAAAAGATACTTTAAAAATGAAACTAAAACTGCCAGTAGGTGGGGGCAAGTCACCGATTTAATTACGATTCATTCGAACGGCTGATTCATTCAGGAATAAAGCAAGTGACTCTCTTTATAAATGGGAATTTAAATCATTGACTCAGTAGATTCGTTTAAAAACGCACATTCATTCATAAATGAAACAACACTGTTTGAATGGAGATGTGCAGTGGCTCAGTTGTAACTTGTTTCAAACTATTTTTGACGACAAAATAGAGCTAAATCAGGCAATAGTGTTATAGTCAGACAATATAAGTCACATTATATTAACTTTTTAAAGTAACATTTACAAACTCCCTTAAAAATCATTAAAGCTGTCACTCATCTTAGTTCATCACAATCTCACAAAGTTCCATTATAATCAACGAAGCTCTCTACGCTGCACAATGAATCTCATTTACACTCTTTTACACTTTGTTTATGAAAGGATTTGTGAGATACATCTGTGATACATTACTCAACGTTGCAAAAACACGTAGAAACCTTTGAAGCTCCCCTCAGCGCAAACACAAATATGCCGATCAAGTCAGTCACACTGGTGCTCCTAAATATTTTTTCAGTCGCACGCAGTAGTTTTCAGTTGCTAATGCAACTGAAATAGTCGCACTGTAGAGCAAAGTCTTTGTATGTTCGCTTTGTAAACATTGGGTTGGTACTTCCATCTATGTCATGCGTGGCCTTTTCAATGTGACTAAGTAAAGTTGGGCTTTATATAACATGTATATTTAAATAGGAAATGACCGATTGTTTTACTAGATAAGAACCTTATTCCTCGGCTGGGATCGTGTAAAGCCCTTTGAACCTGCAATGAAACTGCAATTTGGACCTTCAACCCGCTGGTCCCCATTTAAGTCCACTATATGGAGAAAAATCCTGGAATGTTTTCCTCATAAACCTTAATTTCTTTTCGACTGAGGAAAGAAAGACATGAACATGTTGGATGACATGGGGATGAATACATTTTCAGGAAATTTTCATTTTTGGGTAAACCATTCCTTGAACCGAAAAAGCACGACATGTTTTCAGGAATCTATCCAAAGCTCTTAAACCAAACACAAGCGAAAATTTCAGGTAGAATACATATTTACTCTTCGTCTAAAGTAAATTTAGCTGTTTTTATCGAGTATCCGACTTTTCAAAGACAATCTCCTCAGGATGTGAACACGTCCGTGTTCGGCAGTGGATTTGACACCGTGCCCGACTGCCGTGCGCAAAGATTACAAGGTGGCCTGGTTTCCTTTCTCCAGAATTTGGCAGGAGATGATTGCGTGCGGCACAGGGTCACCCTGATCCCTGACAACTTTCTCTCCTTCTTCATCGTCGTCCTCTCGTCCCCCCCTCTTCTTCCTCAGCTCTGTTTGTTTTTGTTCTCTTATCTCTCTCCGGCTCTGCTGTCCCCTGAAGCTGTCTAAGCCATCGCTTCGTCCTTGTGCTGCCAAAAAGAAAGCTGAAGGATTGGCTGGCACTGGCTGAGTTTGCAAAACTCCTACGCTGGAAAGTAGGACAGCAACGAGTAGTGTATGATAATGTCTGATAACCAAATGGAGCTTCCAACTGTACACATGATGTCCATACTTCAGCCGTAGCTAAAGATAAACTTATTATGTCCAAAGATTCATTTCTGAACATTTTCAATGTGCTAAAACAAAGACTTTTATGATTGTATATGGTCTATGTAATTATTATATTATAATATATGATTTAATATTGAATGAAATGTTGTATTGTAAATGCTTTAAGGAAAGGAAAAAAGGCAAGGACGTGATGTGTGGCCAAGTATGGTGACCCATACTTGGAATTTGTGCTCTGCATTTATCCCAAATATATTTAATAAATTAAAAAAAAATAAATAAATAAATAAAAAATTCTGAAAAAAAGATATATATAAAAATATATAAATATTAGATGAAAAACTTAAACTTAACTAAAACTGACATAAAAATCAATTACATCTACAATTTAAAATATTAATAAATACTATAACTTAAAAAAGCTTAAAAAAAGATTTATTATTTATTATTACCTAAATTGAAATTTAAATTATAAATTATTTCTTTATAAATCTAAATAAATAATTTATTTAAAATGCTAAAAATGTAAAACATTAAAAACTAATTTAAGACATTGATAAATACTAACTTGATAAGACTTAAAAAATAGATTTATTATTTATTACTTAAATGTATTATTTAAAATATATTATGACAAATTTAATAAACTGCTAAAAACCAAAAAATCTAAAACAATAAAAGCTAAAAATCAAAATATTAATAACTTAAAGAGTTCAAAAGAAATGTATTATTACTTACATTTATTATTTAAAATACATTAAGTATGACTAATTTAATAAACTGCTAACAGTATAATAATAATAATAGCAAAAGATTTCATCTATATAGAAATTTTTCAAACTAAATTACCAAAAATTACAGAAAAGCACAACAAAATCACTAAAACTTTAAATTCTAAGACAATAAATCTAAAACAGTTCTTAAAAAAAAAAAAAGAAAAGAAAAAAAAATTCTAAATATTAATAAATACTATAACTTAAAAAGACAAAAAAAATTATTACTACTTAAATGTATTATTTAAAATATACTGCTTAACAGTATAATAATTGAAAAAGATTTAATCTATGAAGAAATATTTAATACAAAATTACTAAAAATGACAAAAACTTAAAATTTGAAGACAATAAAACTAAATAAATAATTTATCTAAAAAACAAAAAGATCTAAAACAAAATAAAAGTAATTTCAAATACATTAAGTATGACTAATGTTAAAATAAAAATTTTAAGTTGTTTAGCAACTTGACATTGAAACAACTTTAAAGGGATAGTTCACACAAAAAAAAGAAAATTAGCCCATGATTTACTCACCTTCAGGCCATCCTAGACGTATCTGACATTACTCTTTCAGACGAACACGATCACAGTAATATTTAAAATTGTCCTGGCTTTTCCAAGCTGTATAACGGCAGTGAATTGATGTATTTATTAGACTAACGCATTGTTTCGCATCAGAAGGCCTTTATTAAAGGGTTATGAAACCCCCCCCAGTTTCTGCACTGGTTAGTTCTTACCACAGTTTTGAGAAATGCTGCAAAAAGCTCAAAATTAACCAGTTTTCTCCAACAATTAAAATTAACAGATGCTAACATTGTCATCTATGATGTCCAACACAAACACCTCTGCTAAAATCTCAGAAAAAGTAGTCTAGGGTTTCATGAACCTTTAACACCCAGTAAAACAGTAGTTTTATGATGGATGGATACACTTTTTTGGGATTCAGAAACAGGAGCACCATTCACTGGAATATAACTGCGATTGTGTTTGTCTGAAAGAGGAATGACAGATACGCCTAGGATGGCTTGAAGGTGAGTAAATCATGAGCTAATTTTCATTTTGGTGTGAACTATCCCTTTAAGTTGTTTTAGTTAACTTTTAGTTTTAGTTCTCAACTTTATGGACACTCAGAATCACACTGCAGGTGAAGCTATATTTAGCAGCCAAAGACACGACAACATCCATAAAGTAAACAGTTGCATTGCCATTCATCCACTGCCATCGTGTTCAGGTCAGAAAGCAGTCCTTCTGCCCTGTTCGCATGCTTCATCAGACATCATACAAATAACAGCCTTGAGAAACAATGAACATCCGCTCACCCCACACAGAAAGGTGATAGAGAGAGAGACAGAAACTTGCCCGTCCTCAGGAGGGCTGTAAAAATTGATGTGCCCTTTTGGCTTTGCTGGCGCTGACCTCCACATCAGACACAGAGTGATGGCTGCAGTTTTACAGCACGTCCAAGGCCCGATCGGCTGATTTTCAACAGTTATCAAGGATTCCACAGAGGGCATTTAACTTGGACGTTGCCCAGAAACTCATAGCGGAGCTTGTTATGTCTGAAGGGTATGTCATGATTTTTAACTAGCGATAGATGTCCAACAGCGCAAAGCACAATTAACTCTTGAAGGTAACAAAAAACGAGGCATTTCGGGAAATCAACACCTTCCAAAACTATCCCTTCCCTGATCGAAGCAATGAGAGCCTTTATCTATCGCATGCCTGGGAATAATTACGCTTTTTTTTTTTTCACCTCAGCCATTTTGTTGCTAGCTGATAATAACAGTGGTCCCTGGTGCATTCTTATTAGGGTGTGTTGACCTTGAGAAAGCACACACACCGTTGACATCTTAACTAAGACCGGAACATGCTTCTTGAATCCTTCTCGCTTCGTCTGCTTGCACCAACTCAAGTGGAAAAACCAATGGAGGTTCAGGAAGTAGGGGTAAAAACTAGACTTTTATGAGGTGTTGGAAGGACAAGACGTCTCCTGATACCCACCACAACCCCCTCATCCTTCAGCATTTATTCCCCACAGTCGTCCCTCCAGTCACAGGGATTTTGTCAAGTAAAACGTGTTCCTTATTAAACTTTCTCGTTGGTCTTGGACACCAAAATTTAATGTCTTTTAAAGTCCAATTCAGTTTCCGCAGTGCAGTGCCAACGTGATGTAGGATGCGATTCAATTTTGAGTTTAAAGTAGTAAATGAGAATGAAATGTAAAGTAATTTATAAAAAAAAAAAAAAAAAAGTACTAGAAGTTTAGTTTTTTAATTATAATTTAAATAATTATACATAAATATGTTTTCTACAATAAATGCTACCATTCAAAAGTAAGATTTGCTTTTTTTCAGCAAGGATGTATTAAGTTGATTAAAAGTGACAGTAAAATTTGTAAACAAATGCTATTATTTAAAAATTTCTATTCATCAAAAATCAAGCAAGATATAAAGTCAATTCTGAGAAATAAAGTCAAAACTGCAAGATATACATGTGCAATTCTGAGAAATAAAGTTGCAATTCTGATAAAGAAAGTCAGAATTGTGAGATACAAAGTCGCAGTTCTGACAGTTGCAACTTTATTTCTCACAATTGCACATATAAATTTGCTAATCTTAGAAAAAGTCGCAATTCTGAGAAATAAAGTAGCAATTCTGAGAAAGTCATAATTGCGAAATATAAATGTGCAATTCTGAGAAAGTCATAATTGCGAAATATAAATGTGCAATTCTGAGAAATTAAGTTGCAATTCTGAGAAATAAAGTCAGAACTGCGAAATATAATTTGTAATTCTAAGAAATAAAGTCTGAACTGTGAAATATAAATTTGCAATTCTGAGAAATGTCGGATCTGTGAGAAATAAAGTCGCAATTCTGAGAAATAAAGTCGCAATTCTGAGAAATAAAGTTGCAATTCTGAGATATAAATTTGCAATTCTGAGAAAGTCGCAATTCTGAAAATAAAAGTCAAAATTGTGAAATATAAATTTGCAATTCTGAGAAAGTTAGAACTGTGAGACAGTCGCAGTTCTAAAAAAGAAAGTCACAATTGTAAGATATAAATTTGCAATTAGGAAATAAAGTCGCAATTCTGAGAAAGAATCATGAGACAAAGTCACAGTTCTGAGAAAGAAAGTCAGAATTGTGAGATATAAATTTGCAATTCTGAGAAAGTCAGAAATGTGAAATATAAAGTCGAAATTCTGAGAAAGTAAGTCAGAACTGTAAGAAAGTCAGAATTGTGAGACAGTCACACTTCTGAGAAAGAAAGTCAGAATTGTGAGATATAAAGTAGGAATTCTGTGAACATCAGAATTATGAGATATCAAGTTTATATCTTGTAATTCTGACTATAACATACAATTGCAAGTTAAGTCAGAATTACGAGATATAAACTCAGTTTTTATCTCGCAATTCTGACTTTATTTCTTGAGGTTTCTATTATGCAATTTTCAAAATAAAAGTCAGAACTGCGAGTTTATATCTCACAATTCTGAGAAAAACAGTCAGAATTGCGAGATGTAAATTTGCAATTGTGAGGGAAAAAAGTCAGTAAACTCTGTTACCTTTTTTTTTTTTTTTTTATTCAGTGGGGGAGATGGGCTTTCATGCATACGAGACTATTAAATCTTGCTGCCCCCAAACTTATGAATGGTAAATGATTAAATAAAATTCATGTTTATCAAAATCATAATAATGTGACATGCTAGAGGGTCCAAAACTAAAAATAAATAAACAAGAACTGTAGAAAGACAAGTTGCCCATCTTAACTCATTTTCACCATCCATCTGGACAAGTGGAAGTCTAAAAGTGTAAAATCAATTGCAAATCAGTCCTACTCTCTTTCCTCTGGAACAAATATGTAAAAAACAACCGTTCCCTAGAGGACACAAAAGATGGAATCAAAAGCTTCCAAAACTCAATTCGCACACTGATCTAGTGTAAGCAGCACGTTCTCATTTGCTGAGAGTGCGGAGCTTCATGCAAGCGTCTCAGTACCTCAGTCACACTGCAGAGGTGAGAATGAGTCTTCTGTCCCCCCCTCGGGGTTTAAGAAATCAACAATACCGAGATGAGGAAAAAACACAAGTAAAACTAATAACTTAAGAAACAACACAGAATTCCCACATCGCAGATGCTAAGACCCTTTTCCGCCAGCTTTACAAATTCCAGAAAAGAATGGGTCCGTGTTGACCAGAAAACAGGTTTAACAGTCAATCCCATTAAAGTATACATGAAGACAATTGCAGCCGACCGTTGAGAAATCACAAGTACCAGCACAATAACGTACACGGTGGGAATTAAGACTGTGGAGCATACTGTGCTACAACTAGCAGTCTTTTGCTGAGGGTTTGGATATTCGCCTCCCCTCTGAGTGACGAGCATTCATTTCTGCCTGGCTTCACAGATACCGGCCTCTGTAACTGATGGAGACTGTTTAGATGTTCCTGCATCTGGGGAAATTGTTCTTATTACTTTTTGTCACAACAGCTCCCCAGCTGAGACAATAGCAATATTCACAGGTTCTCTGATTGCTTGAAAGGTGAATGATCTTTTGCACTGTGATATTATTTAAGCACATATTCCTCCAATGTTTCATTAACAATGTAAAAAATATTTCAATTAACTCAAATTCTTGTTCTAATTTACAAATGGTAGGGCATTTTCATACATCATGTAGCAGTTAATCACTTCTATTATGTTTTATATAATATATGTGTATTATTGAGTTTGCATGCTTGTGTTGATCTATTACACATTTCACCCTATTGTTTACTGTCCATGTCTGAGACATGTCTGAGACATGGTGTAAAACTGTCTTTCTGTGTTTTACGACTTACTCTATATTAATTGTTCTGCTAAGAGGTAAAGGAAGTCATGCAAAGATGCTTTTTGCCTGCATTAGCAGAGATAGTGTTAGTTTGTTAAGAGGTGTCAAAACCACAAGAATTCATCAGTAAGTTTATCCTGCGACTTGCCATATCAGCATGACTTGCTAGACATTCACATGACCTGTAAAAAGTCCCAGCAATGGTCAAAATAAATCACGCTTTTCAGCAGGTACTTTCCCATCACGCAACTTAGCCTAAGTGTCTATGCAACTTCTTGCATCCTGCAAAGATTTCACATCCTGGGGGGGTCTGTTTTTTTTTTTTTTTTTTACCTTCAACTTATTCTGTTAATCTTTGAACTTGAGAAAGAAATATGTAGTATTATGTAGAACATTTGTGACCCTGGACCACAAAACCAGTCGTAAGTAGCATGGGTATATTTGTAGCAAAAATAGCCAAAAAATATATTGTGAGGGTCAAAATTAATAATTTTTCTTTTATGCCAAAAATCATTAGGATATTAAGTAAGGATCATGTTCCAGAAGATATTTTGTAAAATTCCTACCGTAAATATATCAAAACTTTTTTGATTAGTAATAAGCATTGCTAAGAACTTCATTTGGACAACTTTACAGGCTTTACTTTTTTTTGCTTCCTCAGATTCCAGATTTTCAAAACAGTCGTATTTCGGCCAAATATTGTTCTATCCTAACGAACCATACATCAATGGAAAGCGTATTCATTCAGCTTTCAGATGTATCAATCTCAAATAATAATAAAAGAAAAATTGACAGTTATGACTGGTTTTGTGGTCCAAGTTCACATTTATTTATTATTACGACCTCCATTACTTTTATTTTATTCTTTTATTATTGTTTATTTTATTGTAATTTATAGATATTGGATACTGTTATTAATTATTATCTTTTAATAATTAAAGTTTGTTATTAATCAGTTTGGACAGCATTCTCTAATTTTTGACTAATGCAGTTCATAATAATTACAAAATAAGAATATATTCATATTCAATGAACAAATAAAATAATAATAAATAATAGATTAATGAGACCAAAGACTGCCTGTTAGATTTACCCAAACAAATTATATTTCATGTTTAACCACTATAGCAGGGTTGCCAGGTTTTTACAACAAAACCCATCCAATTGCAACTCAAAACTAGCCCAAAAGTACCCCAATTGCGTTTTGAAGAGGGTCCCCGTTAAAAATTGTGTTCTGGGAGGTAAAATACACATTTTTTGGCAGGGTTCTCCTGGTAAAATGAGCATTCCAGGGGCTAAATATTATATTAATGGGGTACACTCTTAAAAATAAAGGTGCTTTAAAAGGTTCTTTACAGCGATGCCATAGAAGAACCATTTTTGGTTCCACAAAGAACCATTCAGTCAAAGGTTCTTTGAAGAACCATCTCTTTCTTACCTTTTTATAATGAGAAGAACCTTCTTTCGCCACATTTTGTGAAACAGAAAGGTTCTTCAGATGTTAAAGGCTCTTTTTGGAACCATTTAGACAAAAAACGTTCTTCTATGGCATCGTAAAGCACCTTTATTTTTAAGAGGGTAGCTTCAACCTGCGGCAACAGTGTTAATGTAGCCCAATTCCACTGGAAAACCTCGGACTTGGCAACACTGCACTATAGAGACAATAAAGCCAGCAGCAAACTCCAGAAGAACTGGCTGAGGTAAGGCTGCTCTCAGTGGGTTCATGAGCGCTGATTGGCTGCTGACACCCTGGAGCAAATTCTCAAATAGATATTATCTTTATTAACAAACCGCATAGTTGAAGTCTAAACAAGTGCATACTTGCCTAAGAAAAAAAAAAACTCTTAAAACTATGCTACCGAACTTTTATTAAAAAAAAAAATTAATAAATAAAAAAAAAACATAATAATGTTAATAAATACCTCTGGCATTAATGTGTCTGTTTTAGTAATTGACAATCTTTTTTTTTTTTCCATCCATATATTTCTGAAAGCGTAGGAACTTGAACATTTTGTCTCTAAGAACCATGTCCTCTGGTCTGACACCATATCCTGATTTTAAATTGGCCAATTCCAAAAAAAAAAAAAAAAAACCTTTAATTAGTTGAAGGACCTCATTCATGGTCATTTTACTGAAGCCCCCTGTCAAGCCCATCATATGTGCACATGGTAAATTTTTTTCTCAGAATTGTTCAAATGCTTAACTTTTTTTGCAACCACTACAAAAGTGTTACGTTTGGTGCGACACCCCTAATTATATTTTTTAATTAAAAAAAAAAATGTATGTTAATCTACAAAATAATGGAAAATTATGCAAATGTGTCTTGCTAACCGCTAATGACAGGTTAGCTCAGAATAGCAAGGTCAATAATTGACACAAAAGGCAGAAACGTCCTATGGTGTGACGCCTGTATTGTCACACCTCAGGACAAAGATGTCACACCAGAGAACAAGGTCTCTTTAAGAAGCATTTTAAATAACTAAATAAGATTTGTTTAACTCCTTTTTATTATTTTTTTGATCATTTTCAGTGTTCTTAAATGCAATAACTACATTAAACTATTTTCTAATGTTTTTGCATAAAACTTGTACTGTTACAAAGTGTCATGAAAATACGTAGGAGAGAGATTCAGTAACATACTGACTGACTAAGAGACTGAATTTTGTTGATGAAAATGATCTTGTTTTGTCTAAAAAACGTTGATATTGTTTGTATCAAAATTAAACTTGCTTTCTCCTTTGACATGTTCAAAATTAAATAGAAATACTTTAATAACTACCATGTCTGTCCTTTAGTGTGACAATGTCCTATGGTGTGACACACATAAAAGAACCACAGAAAAGAACTTATATGTGTGTGTGTGTGTGTGTATGTGTGTGTATATATATTTATATATATATATATATACACACACACACTACCACCGTTCAAAAGTTTGGGGTCAGTACATTTTTATTGTTTCTTTTTTTTTTTTTTTTTTAAAGAAATTAATACTTTTATTCACCAAGGATGTATTAAGTTAATAATTAAAAGTTTATTAAAAGTTAATAATAAATAATTTACATTGTTATAAAATATTTATATTTTGAATAAACACTGTACTTTTTAAACTTGTTATTCATGAAAGAATCCTGAAAAAAAAAAAAATTACAGGTTCCAAAAAATATTTGGCAGCACAACTGTTGATATTATCCAACATTGATCATTCTATCATTCTAAATCCGCATATTAGAATGATTTCTGAAGGATCATGTGACACTTAAGACTGGAGTAACAGCTGATAAAAATTCAGCTTTTTCATCACAGGAATAAATTCTATTTTAAAGTATGTTAAAATAAAAAACATCATTTTATATTGTAAAAACATTTTGCAATATTACTGTTTTTTTTTTCTATTTTTTTTAATCAAATAAATGCAGCCTTGATGAGCATAAGAGACTACTTTAAAGACTATTACAAGTCTTACTGACCCCAAACTTTTGAACGGTAGTGTATATATATATATGAGGAGTTTATTTGCAAAAACAGATAACAGAGAGAGAGAGAGAGAATTTTTGTATAATTTTAATTTTATAGTTTTTTTTTTAAGAAGAAATGCATATATTTTTGTAGTATATACATATATATATATATTTGCATGTGTGTTTGTCTTAATATTGTGTATCTGTGACCACTGTGATCTACCAAATCTATTAATTATGTTAAAATAAGAGAAATAAACAAACCTCTGAAACTGTATTAAGTCTTAAAAATACACACCCAAAGAGCCGCCTGAGGCCTCACTCAGACACTCTCTTGTAAAAAGGGAAACAACAGGCCAAAATAGACCAATTAAAAGAGAACAAGCATCGCAAGTGCTTTGTCATCATTAAACGGGAACAGTTTTACGGCGCCTGCTTGCACCCGCTGGAATTAGCCTTACTGTCACCAGCCCGCTGGGAATGAAAGGGCAGCTCACGGCTCAGGGTCACTGAAGGTCACGGGTCAGCGAAAGGGCGGCGAGAAACCTGTGGACATGCACAGACACGCAAACGCACTAAAGAACTGCAAGCTTTAACCACCTTGGCTTATTAATGCACCATAAAAACACAACAAAAACAAGCTACAACTACGCATGAAATGGAGTGTGAAATGCTGATCATAAACTGGCAGTCATTTTGTCTTTGTCTTGATTGGAGGGGTGAATGCAGGCCCGAGGCCAGACGCTGTTGACTGACATTTGAGTGTAGAATGACGTTCGTGTCCCGCCCTGTGGCAGAGTCACCACGGCGACCGCAACTGTCTGACGTGTGTCACACTGCGTCCCGAGACACACGCCACTCTATGAGAATCACGTGTGAGGCCTACAAGTGCCCGAACAGAGATTCATGAAGCGTTTATGGAGTCAAAGATTTGACTCTATAGAGGCAGCGGGGTCAGTACACAGCAGATTGTCTCACCATGGGCTTTTAGCACTACTGTGAAAAAATGATTCACACAAAGGTGAAGAATATGTGTTGGCGTAACACACCTCCCCCACAAAAACACACCTCATCAACAGTTTGGAATAATCTCTGATTTGAGAGCAGCATCAGAGGTGAGAAACAACTAGCATGGCTCTGCATGATGTCAAATGGCTTGTCTATTTGCTAGTCAAAACTTTCTAAAGTACATTTGATCAGACAAAATTAGAAAGTAGTATTTTTGGTTGGTTTTCCTAAAAGATTCATTTCAAATGCGTATATACATGTTTGCAGTATCAACTGGTGTACCGTAACATAGACAGCCTCAAAGCTTAACACACTTAAAACACGTTTTTGGGGCCGAAAAAAGGTTTTACTGCCAGATACTAAAGAGGAAATTTAAGTTTTTTTTTTAAAGAACCCAGAAACCAGTACGACTATGTGGAGCACCTATATTGTAATATCAACAACTTATCCTCCGAGAACCATGTAACACATAAACAAGAGCATGTAGCATCTAAAGTTATGCAAAAAAAAAAAAAAAAAAAAAAAAAATGAAAAAAGAAAAGAAATTGCAAGAATATTACATTTTTTAATTCTGCTTAAAAAAAAAAAAAAAAAAAAAAAAGACCTTGCAGGAACAATTCATTTTGAGAGTCTGAGGTTTTGAGATTAAGTATTTTTATGGGTTCCTTGTTTGTTTGTTTGTTTGATTTATTTATTTACTTGGAGAGAACTTAATACTTTTATTCATCAAGGATGAATTTAATTGAAGAATAGTTAAAGAAAAATCAATTACAATGTTATGGACAATTTCTATTTGAAGTAAATGCTGTTATTTTTATCTTTCTATTAACCAAAGAATCCTGAAAAAGTAAGACAGTTTCCACAAAACAAAATAAAACCAAACAAAACAAAACAAAAAAAAAAAACAAAAAAAAACAAAAAAAAAAAGGCACCACAATTGTTTTCTATGGAAGCCAGTTTCGGAAACAGAAAAAAAAAAAAAAGGAAAGTGTGACTTTTGCTAGTTTATATTTCACAGTTCTGAGAAAAAAGTCCGAATTGTGAGATAAAAAGTCACGCAGAAAGGTTCAAAGTTATATTTCAGTGTACCACCTATAGCTTTAGATAACTAGAGTCTGATGACCCTCAGCATGTGGTCGGTTTAACTACAAGGAGAATCTTCATGGGATTAATTTGTTTGCACTGATAAAAGCGAATCTTGACTTTGACGGCAACATTTTAAGACAGTCCGTCTTTGAAGAACTTAAAATTCAAGATAAAAGCAGAGACGACGGTAGCAATATTCTGGCTGGCGTGCTGCGAGACTAATAACAGGCCGAGCTAATAAAGGCCACTGAGGTCAACGTGCTCTCATACCTTAGCGGGACGAGAAGGGGCGAGAGGTCGCCCAGCGCGGGGGGGCAAACTGCTTCACTTTTTGACTAAAGGGCGTCAAACATTCAGCGGGTCAGAAAGGAGGGCAAGAGGTCACGACCTCCGGGTTCAGATTCCGAGCACACCGGGGTTCAAAGGTCAGCGCAGGCATGCGAGGTGCCCGGGGGAGTGATGTCCTCTTCTCATCCCGCTCACCTCCTGAAGGGTTATCAGGACAGAAGCCTCAATACACTCTAAATCTTCCCGTCCAACAGAAAATAACTCCGTGTGATGCCCTTGAGGTGATAGATGATGTTGTTCCTCAAAAATATTGGTGATGGATTGATGTTTTTTCTTTCTCTCCCGCAGTCCGGCTTAGGAACGACAGCTCGAATCATTCCTGCCCATGAATCTTTTTGACACCGGCGCAGATCAAACTGCGGTCTGTGTGTCCTCCTGAAACCATTTCTGCTCCATCAGGATCCAGCTAGACTGTGTAATCCTTCATCACAGAGACTAAACACTGCCAAGGCTCTTCAGAGACATACATTATGTGTGACGGGGTAAAAGAACAGCGTTAAAGAACATAGACTGGGTTAAATCATGTCCCATATTGAATTGTACGCCTGTTTTACATTATTTCATGCTTAAAATCTTTAATAGGAAAGCACATTCGTCATTTTTTTAAATATAAATCAAAACCTGTGTAGACACCTGACAGGAAACACATCACAGCAGGGCACAGATCAGATGTTATGTTTTCATAACTTAATGGGAAAGTTAGCGAAACATTCTCACAACTACCAGTCAAAAGTTTTTAAACAGTAAGATTTTGAATGTTTTTAAAGAAGTCTCTTCTGCTCACCAATCCTGCATTTACGTGATCCAGAGTACAGCAAAAATAGTAACATTTTGAAATATTTTTGCTATTTAAAATAACTGCTTTCTATTTGAATATATTTTGAAATATAAATTATTCCTGTGATTTCATCATTACTCCAGTCCTTCAGAAATCATTCTAACATTCTGATTTGCTGCTCAAAGGTTTCTTTGATGAATACAAATTCAGAAGAACAGCATTTATCTGAAATAAAAAGCTTTTGTATCATTATACACTCTACCATTTTTGGGGAAAGAAATTATAGAAATTAATACTTGTATGTAGCAAGGATGCTTTAAACTGATCAAAAGTGATGATAAAGACATTTATAATGTTACAAAAGATTTCTATTTCAAATAAATGCTGTTTTTTTCTGAACTTTCTATTCAAAGAAACCTAGAAAAATGTACTCAGCTGTTTCCAACATTTAAATAACAATAAATGTTTTTGAGCAGCAAATCTAAATATTAGAATGATTTCTGAAGGATCATGTGACTCGAGTAATGATGCTAAAATCACAGGAATAAATTACATTTTAAAATATATTTAAATAGTAAATTTCCCCCCAAATTTGGCTGTTTTTGCTGTACTTTGGATCAAATAAATGCTGGCTTGCTGAGCAGAAGGATGTCTTTAAAAAACTTACTGTTCGAAAACTTTTGACTGGTAGTCTAAATGTGTGGTAACATCAAGATCCTGAGTGAGATTAACCCTAATCATATCCGTTATTAGATCATGTTTAATTTCGAAACTATAGCAAACAGCTCTTCATCAGGTGAGAGACAGAATCTGACGCAAACAGGCTTCTTCTCAGTTCAGATCTGAGTCAAGGCTGGGGCTAATGTGAAAAGCAAAGGCCAGACCGAACAATTTACGAATTCTGAACAAGGACAGACAAAATCAATGGCACGGCGGCTCTGCACATCATCTGTGGCTCTGGGACCGCACGCCTGGGCGCATATATCAAACTCCAGAGGTCCGCTCCCCTCGTTCACCTGTCTCACTCCCTCCCACTTGTGATTTTCACCATCTCTATGATCATCTCTGGCGGAGAGAGATTTGAGCACCTTATTTTATATATTGCTCAGTTTTTTTAACTTACAGTTTCATTTTCATTTTCAAGAACAATTAAATAAACCAGTATCAATGTAATTTGATCAAAAGCTGTCATTACAATGACATATACCAATAAATGATAGAATATAACAGAACATGCAATACATATGAATTGGCTCACATTTCAAAGCTTGGATAAGAGTGGCTGTGGCGCGATGTTAAAATTATAGTAGGAACAACAGCGCCCTCAAGCGGGAAAGAGTGTAAAAGACGCGGCAGAATTTGCTTCCTCCACAAAAGTAAATAATATATAAACGAACACGTTCCTCAACTTTTTTTTTGCTGGCAGTTTTGCATGTGTTGAGGCAGACTTTGGTGCGTCTTGGGTGAACATTCTGATTGACAAAGAATGTGAAAAAATACTTATTTAACTAAATATTTTGAATATTTATGTTATTAAAATCACCCAGGCCTCAGGTGGACGAAACATTTACCGTTGTAACCAGTTTTCACCAAGATTAGAACACTCGGCGTTGGAAATAATTGTGGTGAAATTATATTTTAAACATTTTGGACGAAACGGCTAATAACGGACGAAAAATGCTACGGCTAATTTATCCCAAATAGCCTACACAAAACTAAATATTGACAAAACTAGAAAATACACATAAACTATTTTATTCAAAGATTATATTTACCTTGTTCACTCTCACACTTTTGGTTCTTCGTCGTTGTATCCTTGATAACCAAGTAAAACCCTTGGAAAATCTTTGAGACGAAACTGTTGGTCGCGCAGATGTAGACGACGTCACAACTGACGGACAGTCGTAATTAATTTAAATAATTACCGCACAATAAATACTTTTAAATATATTTGTTTATATATTGCATTATTTTATTTATAAAATAATTCAAAACGTATTTAAAAATAAATTTAATTATGTTTTTATATTAAAAGCCTGGCCGCTGGGATAAAAGTGTGCGTCGAACAAGAAGAGATTACATACTACTGTACTAAAATTGATTTTACTGTAATAACGGGTGTTTGTTTTCCCCTATTTATTTATTTATTTATTTAACTTATCTCTGAATAACCTTGAATAAATAAGCAATAGATATTTTTTCATTACTTATATTTATATTTTGTTATTTATAAAATAATGGAATACTTATTATTATTTAATAAATATTTTAATGATGCATTTTCATATTAAATGCCTGGCTTCTGGGATAAAAGTGTGTGGAACAGGAAGAGATTACATACTAGTGTACTTAAAAACGTATTTTACTTTAATAACTGTTTTTTTTTTTTTGTTTTGTTTTGTTTTGTTTTGTTTTTTACAATTTTTATTTAATTATCATTATTATTTTAACTTGCTACTTAACTTTGAACTTTGAACTTTGAATAACTTTGAATAAATAATACATATTTTTATTTTATTATTTCCAAAGTTATTTAATACTTATTATTTAATGATACTTTTATTGATGCATTTTCATATTAAAAGCCTGGCCTCTGGGATTAAAGTGTGCATGGAACAGGAAGAGATTACATTTTTTTTTTTTTTTTTTTACTTACTATTAATTATTGTTTTAACTTTTCACCTCTGAATAACCTTAAATAAATAAATAATAGATATTTTTATTTTATTTTGTTATTTATATTTTGTTTTATTATACCCAGAAGGGGGCGCTAACAGATGAAAAAAGCAATGACCTGTCAACAACACTATCAAACCTAACAAGAGCAGGCATAATTACCACAAACACCTCTCTGACCTTGTTCACACTTAAGCAGGAAACTAACTTTCAACATCAGCTGTTTTTGTCTGTGGCCAGTCGAGTTGTCTCACGTGCAAGAGTCCAAAGATGACATGCTCAAGTGTTTAGCCCATCACTCTCACTATTTCAAACTAAGGAACAGATCTTCTGTGACCGACTAGCCTTGAAACTTTTCCAGGATGAGTATAAGAAAAGCACTTTAAGTCCATGGTCAAAAATAGATCTGCTGGATCTGACCAGTGTTGTGTTGAAAACAATAAGAGACAAATGCAATAAAGTACAAATGGATTACAATATTTTTATGGACATTTCATGAGTCCAGTATTTCTTTTTGAACGCTTACAATGCTAATGTGTTGTTTTTAAGACATGTCAAATGGAGTATGAAGTAATATCCATGATACACTAGTGGTCAAAAGTATTTATTTCAAGATAA
The DNA here is from genome assembly GCA_036247105.1 of Cirrhinus mrigala. Classification (NCBI taxonomy): domain Eukaryota; kingdom Metazoa; phylum Chordata; class Actinopteri; order Cypriniformes; family Cyprinidae; genus Cirrhinus; species Cirrhinus mrigala. Next base: position 22,674,486 of record CM070016.1, read on the forward strand.
ATGTGTCATATACAGTTGAGGTCAAAAGTTTACATACACCTTGCAGAATCTGCAAAATGATACTTATTTGACCAAAATAGGAGGGATCATACAAAATGCATGCTATTTTTTTTATTTATTTAGTACTGACCTGAATAAGACATTACACAAAAAAAAAAAAAAAGTTTACATATAGTCTACAAGAGAAAATAGTGAAAATAGTAGTTGAATTTATAAAAATGACCCCATTCATTCACCCCGTATTGATTCTTAATACTATGTTGTTACCTGAATGATCCACACGTGTGTTTTTTGTTTGTTTTTTGTTTAGTGATAGTTGTTCATGAGTCCCTTGTTTGTCCTGAACAGTTAAACTGCCCGCTGTTCTTCAGAAAAATCCTTCAGGTCCCACAGATTCTTTGGTTTTCCAGTGTGTATTAAACCCTTTCCAGTATGATTCTGAGATCCATCTTTTCACACTGAGGAAACTGAGTGACTCAAATGCAACTATTGCAGAAGGTTCAAACGCTCACTGATGCTCCAGAAGGAAAAACTATGCATTAAGAGCCAGGGGGTGAAAACTTTTGAACAGAATGAAGATGTGTACATTTCTCCTATTTTGCCTAAATATATATATATATATATATATTTTTTTTTTTAGTACTGCACTTCAGAGTTTACAGAAGAGAGTTGTTTCATGTTTCCCAGAAGACGAAATAAGTTAAATTTACCCTGATCTTCAAATTTAATGCTCTTAATGCATCGTTTTTCCTTCTGAAGCATCAGTGAGCATTTGAACCTTCTGTAGTAGTTGCATAATATGTCCTCAGTGTGAAAAGATGGATCTTAAAATCAGTCATTGTTGGAAAGGGTTCAAATACACAAAAATGCTGAAAAACCAACAAATTAGACCTGAAGGATTTTTTTGAAGAACAGCGGCCAGTTTAACTGTTCAGGACAAACAAGGGACTCATGAACAACTATCACCAAACAAAAAACACAGCTGTGGGTCATTCAGGTAACAATGAGGTATTAAAAACCAAGCGTATTTAAACTTTTGAACAGGGTCATTTTTATAAATTCAACTATTATTTTCTCTTTTGGACTATATGTAAACGTCTTTTATGTGAAATATCTTATTCAGGTCAGTACTAAATGAAAAATAACATGCATTCAGTGTTGGGGAAAGTTACTTTTAAAAGTAATGCATTACAATTTTGTGTTACTCCCTGAAAAAGTAACTAATTACGCTACTTAGTTACTTTTTATGGAAAGTAATGTGTTACGTTACTTTTGCGTTACTTTTTAAATCTGGCCAGGGCTTGCTTCTTTGTTTTTAATATAAAACAATTCTAACGTAAATCTTTTACACTAAAAGTAAAAATGTATTCACTTCAGGCTAAAAGAAAAGTACATTTATGCAGGAGATCACTCTTCAGCTATTAAAAAAAAAAAAAAAAAGCACAAATGTTAGTTTATCTAAAGTAATTATTGCTTATTAGTATGGTTGAAGGTCAGCAGCAAAGACACTGGTTAATAAAATGGGATTAAATACATAAGGGATATTTGTTTTATTTAACATATTTAATTATTGCAGGGTTGAGTCATATTCTGAGTTTGCATTTCACTGTTTTTATTCGTTTTAAGGAGTACTGAATCTGTTTTTTTGTGAGTGAGATGAATTAATGCATGTTCACATTTAGTCTAGAAAACAGTAACATCATGTTTACTCCCAATTTCCAAACAGGAGACTTGTCAATCAATAAATGGGGAAAAAAGTAACTGGCATTACTTATTTGAAAAAGTAACTCAGATATTTTCTTAGAAATTCAAAAGTAATGCGTTACTTTACTCGTTACTTGAAAAAAGTAATACTATTACGTAACTTGCGTTACTTGTAATGCATTACCCCCAACACTCTATGCATTTTGTATGATCCCTCCTATTTTGGTCAAATAATTAACATTTTGCAGATTTTGCAAGGTGTAAACTGCATCTCAAAAACACCATAGTTTTACCAGCACTTTCTCTGAAGGCCGAACTCACTCAGAATCTTTGCTCACTTGTCATTATTTAAGTAATACAACTAAAAACACAACAGAAATCATGTCAAACGGGTGTCCACCTTTGCCACGTGTCCTTCTGTCCCCACTGACAGCACGTGGACGGCACGTTTGTTTTGATAGGAACATTGGGGTATTTGCAACTCATTAGCAGGCAGGGCCGGGGCAACTAAAGAGTGCTATTGGAGCGCTATTGGATTATGGGAGGGATTTTCAACTTGCATTAATCTGTGAGGCCACAGACAGTCCAACAGCCACTCAACCCTAGCGCTCTTTGTGCGTGAGAGCACACTCTCACACATATGCACCTCTCCGATCAAAGTGTGTGAAACCACAAGGACGCACACTAAGACTTGGAAGATGAACCTTTTCTGCTTCACTCTGGTAAGAGAAAGTTTCTTTGTTTGCTCATTTATATAGTCTGACAGCAGGAATAAGGACTCAGTTTTTATCAGAAATGATTCATCAGCTATTCCAGAAAATTAACAGAAATGAAAGGTTGACATCTTATGATCGGAATTGATTCATGCCGACACTGTATGCCATATCAGAATGAACGGATTATCTGTGTCTCTGTCGTTAAAAGAACAAGATTAGATCCTTGATTCCACTGGTATTGGTTTAACCTGAGCTGTACTTGTACGTTTGTGTAACAGCAGTGGTTCAGTATACTCAAGTGATGCTTTTACAAACCAATTCCAAACTAATATTTCAGAAAAAGTTGCAAAGTGCTCATTTTAACTGCAGATATCATCACATTGCCTTACGGCAAGAGAAAGTGGGATTGTGTTTGTATGGAAATGTTGAGCGGAGGTGAGGATTACCGTGAGATAGAGAGCTCCTTATAGCAGATCATGGATCAGCAGAAAGGAAAATGTCCTATTCATAGATCAGGGGCACCACAGCACCTCTGAAGGTCTTGAGTGGCCACTGCATTCCCTGAATCCAGATATATCCATCCAGCATCAGCCTGTAGTTCCTGAACTTGTGTGAAAAGTCTCTGGACATGCTTCGTTTTCATAGAATGCAGATCTAAAAATCAAAGATCAAGACCACAGGGTTATGACACGGCTTATTTTGTGTTTGGTCCAGGATGGCTCTACAGACAGCCTGTACGAGCCGGCCCAGATTGGCCAGAACAGTCAAGATTTATTACCCAAAAGGCTGCCCAGCCCCAAGTATATGAAGAACATGGGTGTATGGAGTGGATCCGAGCCCTGCATCGCCATGGTGGGTTCATCCACACGTGCCTAAAAACACAAGGGAATTCACATGGTATTTCATGAGCCTCTGTGCTGCAGTTATGTCGAATGTGACATTGAGGAAAATATTAATAAGCAAAAGTGCTGCCACCTGTATAACCGCTGATTAATCTGTGAGTGACGTGTGTGGGGTACAGCAGGTCGCACTCATTAGGAAATTACCGAAATCCCAGCATGACTTTTTTATCTAGACGAGATGGCGCATGAGGTCATGGACATTTGATGTTTCACTAAATATATTCTTGTATTTTGGTTCTAGAAGGTTCCAGAGACTCACACAAACAAGACTCAAGACAGTAAGACGTTGGAAAAGGCAAAGAGAAAGTAAGTTCTAGATCTTTTGGTCTGTTAATGATACTTTCTTGTGTTTATTTCTCAAAATTACGCCTGATAAAGTAAACGTAGACGGTCAGTGTGGTGTATTTGCCTCTGGGCCACCATTAGATCATGATGTGCCGTATGCTGTGTTTTATGAGAGAGCTGGATTAGGATTATATTAATTGGGACAAGTGTGAGGGATTTAGTTACTGCTCTAACTCACCTGTTTAAACTAATGCCAGACTTGTCCCTGCTTAAGCATCATATACTAGTCATGATTTGCTCTCTAAACCAGTTTTAAACAAAACAAGTCATGTAATACAGAAAAAAAAAAAAAAAGAATACTGAATAAAATCAGAGAATTGACTGAGCGATTCAGTCTGAATCATGAACCGAATCAGACCATTTGCTTAATGGACAAATGGAAAAAAAAAAAAAAAGAAAGTCATTAACGAAACACAACTTTTTTTTTGTCTAAACAGCCAACAGAAAAATAGTGACTACATCATAGCTATTTTTGCCTGATCTACACTCTATAAACTCAGTTTTTCCTGACAGAAAAATCTTCTCCCAACGTAAGGCTGCATCCTCCGGAGGTCGCCTTTGTAGGCTGCATACGTCATAAAGATCTTACTTTTTTTTTTTTTTACTATTAACAGTTATACATTTCACCATTATTCTTAGTGAAGCGTGAATAGTTGTAACATGCTTATGACTCGCTAATGTAATGCTCAGTAAACTGAAATAAACAAGGCTTAATGACGTACGCAGTCTGCAAATGCGACCTTCGGAGGACGCAGCCATCCGTTTGAAGAATGGCCCAAATAATCTTCAGTGGTATTCGAATGATTCGATATGAATCGTGCTTAAGCGAATCGTTCGGCTACACTAAAATGAACTGACTCAGAGTGATTCATTCACGAAACAATTTGCTAGTTCTATTTCTAAACAGCTGCCAGAAAAATACTAGTTGAACCCTGCATCCCAGTGTTCATAAATAACCACCCTATCTGCCCTAAATAGTATTGAAAATTACTACTATCACATAGAATTTAGGATGGAGAGTATGCACATTGGGACGCAGGCGTACTCATTTTTGCGTATCCTTTTTCTTTACGTAAACGTGTGTGTAGCCATTTGTAAAAATTATTGTAAATTTTGGCTTTCTGTCTCATCTGCATCCAGCTATTTGTTACAAAACAGCTGGTTATCACATCATAGCTATTTTAAACTTTCCTGATAAAGAAAATCTTCTCCAAAAGGCTCAGTAATATCTGAATGATTCGATTTGATTCGTGAACCGAGTTTGCTTGGCTTAACTTACCCATTGAAAACGGAGAAATTCCAAAACGTCACTGACGAAACAGTTGGCTAGGGTTTTTTTTGTCTAAACAGCCGCCAGGAAAATATTGATCACATCATAGCCATTTTAGCCTGATCTGTACAGTTTTTCCTGAAAGTGATGTCCGGATGATTCGATTTGAATCGTGAACATACCCAGATCGTTTCGCTACAATGGAATGAACCGACTCACAGTGATTCATTCACCAAACAAACAGCCAACAGAAAAATACTAGTCATCGTCGTTTTAACGTATACTTATTTCTGTTTACCTGAAAAACGACACTGTCCATCATGTCTTCTTGAGCTGCAGCACCTGAACTGGCATGTAATAGGTCTATTTACAACAAAGAGCCTCTTTTTATTTTGGTGTTTAATGTTTCTCCTACTGGCAGTCTTCCAAACTTGAACTTTTATGGCTATACAAGTTATGGTTATGTTCGCTGACCATAAAAAAGGTACGTAAATTCGGATTGAACTGGCAGTCCTCTTAATTGCATGCAGTCTAATTAAACCGTCCACAGCAATGGTGCTTATTCAATTTCAAAAATATTTTATGACTAATTAATTGCTTGACTTGGGGCGGAGATTTATGGGTTAAAAGAAGCGAACTATATAGATGTATTAAATCTTTACAAAATGTAAAAGTGTGTCATCTATAGACATCCTTCCACAGACTTTTTTCACAGTTTTAGAAGTTAATTGTTGTAGTATAATATTTAAATATTATGTATCTTATGCAGTTTCTCTTTTACATAACAGGTCCCAATTACTATCAACATCAGAAGATGAGACTACAGGTTTGTCTACTTGTTTTGAATGAATACCCATAATTCCTTACTGATTTCCCTCACCGTTCATTAAAAACTTAAACCACATGCTTAATACTACAGTACTAATAATACTACTAGTCATAGAACAAAGTGTCAGAGTTTAAAGGTCTGTCAAATTCATAATCCGAGGGTCAGTTATTCCATCCAGGACTTCATCTGTCTGAACTGTAGCATTAAGCTTTATGCGTCTCAATTTTTTTTTTTGCTTTGTTTCAGGATTTAGGATTGAATTAAAAAAAAAAAAAAAAGATTTTTGCATCTGACCCACTGAATTCCAGCAAAGCTCTTCTGCCTTGTATTTTTGAGCACTGTTACCCAAATGCCAGCCCTGCTGACCTACTTGGCGGCGGCGTTTCTCAATAACACCATTTCATTTGCCTTCCATGTTTTAAAAAAAAAAACGTTATTATCTCCGACAGATCATACAGAGTCTGATGCCCACTGGCCGGCCACCAGGAAAAAAGACGGCTTGGTACACAGCAAGAACCATACGAACACAGGTAACAGGTTCTAAAGAGACTGTGTGTTTTGTTAGCCGAGGAAGTGTGGTGGGCTCAGGGTCAGAGAAAGCTGTGCGTGTCAAACAGTCTTAGTGGATTAGATCAGTGACGACACAAAGCAATTCCAAAAGCCCATGTGAAACAGAGGATTTGATTTGGGCTCAGACTGATTCACTGACAGTCAGATAAAATGTGATCAGGGTCATACTCTTTTCCCCTGACTTCCCAAGTTTCCATCTAAATCTAAAATTGTTATAAATCCAGGGCTTGAGCTAAATTGTGCTGTATTTTAATCTAGAGCTGGTCAAAGATCACCACCGGTCAAAACTCACTAGAGAAGAGAAAGAGGAGCGGGTGAATTCAGAGAAGATGGTTAAAAATCCCTTCGTCCAGGTAAATCACAACAGCAACATGGAATAAGTATTGAGCAGTCTTGCTTTTATGAGACAAAATCATCAAATCCTGCCATCTAGAAAATGTGCCTCTTGATAATACAGGATAAATTTCTCAGTGATTAAATTCTCCATTACACTAATGTGATTCAGTCATCTGTGAATTATTGCACTTTCAGTCTTTCAATGTCAAACCTGAGATTTTTACAAGACAATATCACTCTCAAACTGATTTAGCATTGGTGTTTTTATTTACAGGGTGTGAATTTTGAAGCCTGGAATCCCAATAGAGAAAATTCTGAATGCAGACAGCAAGACTTGGTGAGTTTCTTCTCAAACCTTAAACTTTTTTAAAGTTATTTTTTCACTTTGTGGACTAAACATCAGTTATGACATCTGTTATCAGTTATTTCTATAGTATAACACCTTAACTTATGACTTTTGAGAGGAAAATAAGAAAAATAATGCATAAATGGATACAATTTTTCCCTGAAAATTCAATCAAAATAAAATATTAGAAATGCACCAATATTTAAAGTTATGGGCAGTATCATAAACTGTTATTTTATGTTACAGTGACTAAGTGGCAAAAATTATAATTTGTTTACGTAAATTAAAACTGAAACACTGAAAACTAAAATTAATCATTTTAAACAACAAAAAAAAAAATTTAAATACATAAAAACCTAAAATTTAAATCACAGATAAATTTCAAAAAGTGGCCAATATTACAATGTGTTCACTTCAATTAAAAATAAAACACTAAAAACTAAAATGAATCATTTTTAAACAAAAATAATGACCGATATTAAAATGCAATATTATTTAAATACATAAAAAACAAAAACAAAAAAAAAAACACTAAAAACTAAAATTAATCACAGAAGTATTTTAAAAAGTGGCCAATATTACAGTTTGTTTACTTCAATCAAAAATAAAACACTAAAAATTGAAAGGAATCATTTAACAAAAATGACTGATATTAATGCAATATTTTTTAAACACATAAAAAAACCTAGAAACTAAAGTTAAATCACAGATGTATTTTAAAAAGTGGCCAATATTACAATTTGTTCACTTCAATTAAAAATAAAACACTAAAAATTGAAAGGAATCATTTTAAACAAAAATGACTGATATTACAATGCAATATTTTTTAAACACATAAAAACACTAGAAACTAAAATTAAAATCACAGAGAAAAAAAATATATATAAAACACTAAAACTAAAAAATAATCATTTTAAACGACAATAAAAAGCAGATATTACAGTGCAATATTATTTTCTTTAAAAACATAAAAAAAATCACTAAAAACTAACATTTAAAAAAAAAATGGCCAATATCACAATTTGCTCACTTCAATTAAAAATAAAACACTAAAAACTAAAATGAATCATTTTAAACAAAAAAAAGTGACCAATTACAATGCAATATTTTAAATACATATTTATTTATTTATTACATACATAAACCCTAAAAACTAAAATGAATCACAAATACATTTATAAAAGTGGCCAACAGCACAATTTGTTAACTTCAATTAAAAATAAAGCACTAAAAACTATAATGAATCATTTTAAACAAAAAAAGGTGATCAATTACAATGTAATATTATTTTAAATACATAAACACTAAAAACTAAAATGATCATTTTGAAATAAAAAGTGGCTGATATTACTCCATATCATTTTGTTTAAATTAAAAGTAAAATACTAAAAACTAAATTTTTAACTAACAATTTTAAAATTCAATGTTATTTTTAATAATTTCAAAATAAAACTAAAAAAATTTAATTAATTATTTTCAGTTTATGCATCACAACATCATAATGTACAGTGTGGAAAAAAAAAGAAATTTTAATTTTGAGATTTGTTAAAGATTTTTTGTGACAATGAATTATTATTTATAAAGATTAACTTCAGCTAATCTAAATGTAAAAATAGAGAAAGACTGATAACCGACGTAGTATAGTGCATCCAACACAAAAGACAAAGAATTTAAAGAAATCTATTGGTACATAGTTTTGGAGCCTGCTTATGGCTTCGGACATTATTTGAAGTAATCAAATTCTGATTTAAATCAAAAAAGGATAAAGAAAGGAACAAAAAAAAAAAAAATAAAAATTTTTCATGAAAATAGAGGTCAGATTATGAGCAACTCGAATGACATGTCAGTGTAAGAATGCACATCTGTGAAAGGCTTATAATAAGGTCAGAGCCTGAGGGCAGAGCTTTAGTATTACCCAGAATCCACAGCAGTTTGTAGAATCTCGTGTGTGTGTTGATCTTGAGGCAGATTGAAAGAGCTCAACTATACACAGCATCTCTGATCTCCTTCACATGCTGTAATTACCCAGTTCCTCTTCATTTCAGACCAGGAGGTCAGAGAGCGAGGACGAGGCGCAAGGTACGCTGAAGAAGATCCAGAAACTGGTGGGAGTAAAAAAGGGGAGTCAAAGCGTTACGGAGGAGACGAGGAACAACACAGAGTCTGGAGGTGACAAATCTGAAAAATAATTTCCTTATGTGGACAAAATACAAAAAGCAGCATCATACTTATTTCTTCCTTTACGTAATTCAACAGAATCCAACAGCAAAGGCCACAGTCCTGTCATAACCTGTATTAGTCTGACCAAAAAAGCTGAGAAGAAGCCCACAAGGGCGTCCACGCGGCAATGCCAGCAGGATAAAGACGTTGACACAGTAGAAACAGAGGCTTCTTGGAGTCCGGGGCTCTTTCAGGAGTACTGGAGCCCTATGGCGTATTCTCCAGCGTGGGACACGTCCACACACACCTGCCACAGGTCAACGGCCGAACAGGTCATGTACAACTTCAACTTCACCCTCCCCAGAGACACGGACTGGGAGAAATACGAGGAGCTCTTTCACCGACTGGACCCCTACAAACGAGAACAGGACAGGTGGATCACACACTCCGTCATGGACCTGGACATGCCGGATCCTCTGGTGAGACATAATGATCAGAGTGCACTTCCTGTTGAAAGGACACACAAGATCAGCAGCATCACATGCTGTAGACCAGCATCCAATGCATAATAATGTAGAGATCAGTTACACTGTAAAAAACAATTTGTTGAGTCAACTTAAAATAATTTGTAACCTGGCTACCTTAAGATTTTAAGTTCAGTCAACTCAAAAAAAGTTCATTCAACTTGAAATGTTAAATTATGCTAAGTGACAACTTAGATACGAGTTGAATCAACTTAAAATTAAGGCAGCTGGGTTACTTACCTATCTGTTTAGCAAACACAAATATCTAAGTTGTTACTTAGTACAACTTAACATTTCAAGTTGACTAAACTTATTTTAGTTGACTGAACTTAAAGTTAAGGCAGCAGGGTAACAAATTATTTTAAGCTGACTCAAATTGTGTTTTTTATTTTTTACAGTGTAGAGGTGAACTAAAAAATATACAAAATTGTAGGTAATAGAGAGCGTTATTAACCAAATGAATGTTTCTTTTTAGTTTTTTTTAAATATCTTTTAAATATTTTTTAACCACAAGACAAAACATGTGACCCTGGACCACAAAACCAGTCTTGAGTAGCACGGGTATATTTGTAGCAATAGCCAACAATACATTGTATGGGTTAAAATTATTGATTTTCAGATTTTATGCCAAAAATTATTAGGCTATTAAGTAAAAATCATGTTCCATAAAGATAATTTGCAAATTTCCTACTGTAAATATATCAAAACTTAATTTTCGATTTGTAATATGCATTGCTAAGAACTTCATTTGGACAACTTTAAAGGTAATTTCCTCAATATTTAAATTTTTTTTTGCACCCTCAGATTTCAGATTTTCAAATAGTTGTATCTCGGCCAAATATTGTCCTATCCTATCAAACCTTACATCAAATTGACCCTTATGACTTGTTTTGTGGTCCAGGGTCACACATTTGTGGTGCATACTGCTTAAAAGACAAATAAATAAATAAATAAATACATAAATAAATAAAATTGTAAAAATAAATGAGAAAATAAATAAACATATTTATAAAAAAATATTTATTTAATAAATTCATTTAAAAAATATTTAAAAATAAAAATACAAACTACAAAACTACATTTAATATTATGTTTATATCTTGTAATATTTTAAAATAAATTTTGATTTCATTTATATGGTACTGGTTTTCTATATATGATTACATCGTAAAAATAATGTTAAAATATGTAACAACATTTAATTTTACAAGGTCAAATTTTATATGTAGTTTGGAGTCTGTAAAAATTAATGCTTTTATTTAGCAAAGACACAATAAATTGATCAAAAGGAACAGTAAAAGATTTTTTTTAAAATGAATGCTGTTTTGGATTTTCTGTTTAGCAAAAATGTACCAAAGTTCTACAAATAATAGGCAGCACAACCGTTTTCAACATTGATAATAATAATGGTAACACTTTACAATAAGGTTCATTAGTTAACATTAGTTAACGAACTAAGAATGAACAATACTTCTACACCATTTACTAATTTTAGTTAATGTGAATTTCAGCATTTACTAATGCATTATTAAAATCACAAGTTGTGTTTGTTAACATTTGTTAATGCACTGTGAACTAACATGAATTAACAATGAACAACTGTATTTTTATTAACTAACATTAACAAATATTAATAAATAGTGTAATAAATGTTTTGTTCATAGTTTGTTCAAGTTAGTTAATACATTAACTAATGTTAACAAATGACACCTTATTGTAAAGTGTTACCATAATAATAATAATAATAATAATAATAATAAATGTATCTTGAGCATCAAATCAGCATATTGAAATGATTTCTGAAATAATTCAATCAATGAAAACTCAGCTTTGTTACCACAGGAATAAACTGCATTTTAAAATATATTAAAATAGAAAACATTTTAATTTCAAATAATATTTCACAATATTACTGTTTGTACTGTATTTTTAATCAAATAAATTTAGCTTTGGTAAGCAGAAGAGGCTTCTTTTTTTGTAATTTTATTTTTTATGTCAAATGATATAATGGAAAAAAAAAAAGGAAAAAAAAATGAGTTACATTCAAATCAGCTGACTTCCTGTGCATTTTTGTAATGCTTACAGAACTGGAATGATGTATAATAAAGAGAAAATAAAAAGGAAAAAAGAGAACAGAACCATAAAAAAAAGAGAGGAAAAAAGAAGAGAGGAAAAAACAGCAGGGTAAGGTACAGTGTAATGGTGACCTTGCATAGTTACATTAAATTTACAACACTGAGATATGATTATATCTATTTTAACATTTCTAATTCTCACAGTAAAAAAATTCCTTCCACATACTTCATAAAATAGCCCCCTTTTGCTTTTTTAATTTTAAAGTGAAATAAAAAGAGGTAGAAGCTGATCTGTAATTAGAAGAGGCTTCTTTCGAAAATTAAAATCTCACTGACCCTATTTTAAATGGAAGCGCACAAATTGAATAATTGATGATAAATAAAAGCTCAATTAAAGATTTTTCTTATTTCTACAGATCATATGAATTACATCAGAAAAACCTTAGTTCGAGGTGTTGCTCTAACAGATTGTCACGATGATAGGGACGCATTATTTTCTCTTGAAGAGACACTTTAAAGTCACTGATTAGAGATGTCAGAGTAGACGCTCACATCCTGTGTGCGGTTGAGGAAGTGCGTTTAGACTCGACTGCATGTGTGAACTACTTCAGGCCAGTGCGGGTGTCTACAATAAGAGCTGAGCGGCTTTCTGTCAGGAGAAATTAATAGAAAAACATTTGACGCAATTGGCAGAATGCTTCAAAGAAAACCATCCAATGTCTCTGACAAAGCAAGGAACAAACCTAAGGTAAAAACTATTTTTTTTATTAAGAAACAAAGAAAACAAAAAAAAAAACCTAACAACACTTTGTCCATCGGTTGTGGTGAAATTACACATTACGCAAGTACTATGAGTGCTCAGCTAACAGTTATTCTGTTTTAGACTTATGTTTGCAAACAAGCCGCATTTTAGTGACCATTACTGATCTCTTCTGTGACTGCAAGACTATGGTGTGAAAGACTATAGATGCAATCAAGACTATTCACAGCTGCAGACCAAAAACCTATTTTATCTCTTCATGTTGTTTCAGCGATCCACCAGTTTTGGGATTTTTGATAGACAGCAGCCAACACAGGTCAAGGCAGAAGAGAAGGCAGAAAGTTCGGTGAGTTCGGTTTCCCTTTCCAATAAAAAGCTGGACTCTGAAATCTCCCATACTGACCTCCATCTGTCTCTCTGTAGCCTGTGGAAGTAGCTGAGGTGGATCCCAGTAAATCAGGAGGTCTCGGGAAAAAGATGAAGAACATCTCACTGACCATGCGTAAAAAGATGGGCAGGAAATACACTAAAGCCTTGTCAGAGGAAATGGTGAGCGCTTGCTTGACAGTTCAGCAGTTTTAACCTTGAAAACAACATCAAAACATACCAGCTGTGCTGTTACTCTTAAAAGTTCTTTAGCTTTAGCAAACAACACTCTTCTTATCAAATAATGATGTTACAACATAGATTTGTTCATATTGGCTTTTGGGTTCTTTAAAGGGATAGTTTACTCAAAAATGAAAATTCTGTTATCATTTACTCAGCTTCATGTCGTTCCAAAATTGAAAGCATTTCTTTCTTTTTTTTTTTTTTTTTTGAACACAAGAGAAGATATTTTGAAGAATGTTGGTAGTTACCACTGACTTCAATTGTATTTTTTGTCTATACAGCGGAAGTCATTGGAAACTTGTTCTAAAACTAAACTTGTTCTAAACTAATTCTTTAATCATTTCCTCACTCTGGGGTTGTTCCAAACTTGTATGCATTCATTTCTTCTGTGGAACACAAGAGTAGATATTCTGAAGAATGCTGGTAGTTCCCATTGATTTTCATTGCATTTTTTGAGCATACAATGGAAGTCAATGGGAAATTAAAAGAAAATTCTCTCATTATTTACTTACTCTTATGTCGTTCCAAACTTAAATGCATTTCTGTCTTCTGTGGATCACAATAGAAGATATTTTGAAGAATGCTGGTAGTTTCCATTGACTTTCATTGTATTTTTTTGGCCATACAATGGAAGTCATTAGGAGTTGAAATGAAAATTCTCATTATTTACTCACTCTTATGTTGTTACAAACTTAAATGCATTTTTTTTTCTTCTGTGGAACACAAGAAGATATTTTGAAGAATGTTGGTAATTCCCATTAACTTTCATTGTATTTTTCTGTGCATACAATGGAAGTAAATGAGAACTGAGATGAAAATTCTCTCATTATTTAATCACCCTCATGTCGTTCCAAACTTGAATGCATTTCTTTTTTCTGTGGAACACAACAGAAGATATTTTTAAGAATTCTGGTAGCTCCCACTGACTTTTTGTGCATACAGTGGAAGTCAATGGAAACCAAAATGACTATTTTTTCATTATTTACTCACCCTCACATTGTTCCAAACCTGTATGCATTTCTTTGTTCTATGGAACATGAAACAAGATATTTTGAAGAATGTTGGTAGCTCCCATTGACTTTCATTGTATTTTTTCGTCCATACAGTGAAAGTCATTAGAAACTAAAATGAGAATTCTCTCATTATTTACTCACTCTTATGTTGTTCCAAACTTGAATGCATTTCTTTCTTTTTTGGAACATAAAAGAGATATTTTGAAGAATGTTGGTAGTTCCCATTGATGTTCATTGAATTTTTTTGTTCTTAAAGTAAAAGTCATTAGGAACTGAAATGGTAATACTCTCATTATTTCCTCACTCTCACGTCGTTCCAAACTGGAATGCATTTCTTTCTTCGGTGGAACACAATAGAAGATATTTCAAAGAATATTGATAGTTCCTACTGAATTACATTGTATGTTTTGTCCATACAATGGAAGTCAATGGGAACCAAAATTACTTACCCTCATGTTGTTCCAAACCTGTATACATTTTTTTGGGTCTGTGGAACGCAAAAGAGAATATTTTGAAGAATATTGGTAACCAAAAGGTTTTGGGTCCCACTGACTTCCATAGTACTTTTTGGCCTTTTTGGACCTAAAACCATTTGGTTACCAACATTCTTCAAAATATCTTACATTGTGTTGCACAGAGGTTAAACAGGCTTATAAAAAAAGTGAAGGAGGGAGAAAATAATGACAGAATTGTAACTTTTGGGTGAAATATCTCTTCAAAGGGTGGATTGTACAAATTACAAAATGAATATTAAGCATTTTTATAATGGGGTCCAATGCTGATGAGGTCCAAAAATGAAAAAAAAGGTACCATGAAAGTATCATAAAAGTAGTCCATACGTCCTGTATACTGTTTTTCAAGTGTTCAGAGTCATACAACAAATTTAGGGTAAAGAAAAGACCAACATTTCAGTCTCTTTTCTCTTAAAATGTCCTCAAATCCTTTAAAAACCTTCCTTAGGAAGCCATTATTTTGTCTATGAGGTGCATAGACAACTTTTTGTTGTCATTTTTGTCATTTTGTCACCTTAGAATTATAAGGTTCTATCTGACATTTTTGTCAAAATTGAGTTATTTACATACTCTTCATATTCTGTGACAACTTATTTACATTATATGACTATGTTCTTTTGTAAGTTGTGTACAATTTTGGGCCTTTTTTTTAGAAAACAAAAATGGTTCTATCTACAGACGTCTACGGAACGCAAAATCTTTGAAGCACAATATTTCAAAAGTGCTCAGAATGCAGATAGAACCTTATATTCTAAGGCGACGATTTATGAAGCTTTTTTTCCCCCCCATTTATGAACGGTTTTGTTGAACATAAAAAAAAAAAAAAACAGTAAAGAGTGAAAGTTCTTTGCAGAACTTAAGAGGTCTACCATGTTTTTCCTGAGCAAACCGTGTACAACGTCTGTAGTTTTCTCATTAATTTCAAGCTTATTTACAAAGCAGTCAACCTTTATTTTGCCGCTGTACTATAAAGAGCTTCTGAGGAGCTCGCGTGGGCGGATTACATGCAGCTCCCATGTCTGAGGTAAAAATGGCAGCGTAGCTCTCGCGGATTAAAGACTTTGCTCCCTCGAGCGACCCGCGGCCTGGCACAACCCAATTTGCTACCTGAAGACCTGTCACGTATCAGCTTTTGGCTGGGACTCTTGCCTGCTCACGAATGCACTTGATGTTTTTCACAGGGCGAGGAAAACGAAGCTGCGGCGGCTGACGTTGTGGACGGCGTGTTGGCCAAAGGCTGCAACCACTCCAGTAACTCAGTCGAGAGTCTGTTCAGCTTGCACAGCGGCCAGAGTTCATCTAGTAAGCCGAACTTCATATCCTCTACAACTAATAGACCACTTATTATTGGATCACGGGTCTAATCTGCATTTTAAAATGTAAAACAGAGCAGCCACAAGAGCGAAACAGGGCGCTTACTCGGTTGACATTTTGAAGTGTGCTGTTGACATTTCAGCAATGCGGTTTGAGCTTCATTGGTAGTTTTTGCATTTCCTGACACTTTAGGTGGTGTGACCAGCGGTTCTGAAGGTTGTAGTAACAGGGACAGTCTGCGCTTAGAAGAAGATGTGCACTATACGGGACAGTTCTGCGGGAGAGCCAAAGTCCACACAGACTTCGTTCCCAGTCCATACGACACAGAGTCTCTCAAACTCAAGGTAGAAACCAACCTGAGATGTTCAGCAATAAAAAAAAAAAATAAAAAATTCAACTCAAGAGCCACTGACATGTACTTTTTCATTTGTAAGGCGGGAGATGTGATTGATATTATCAGCAAACCTGCAATGGGAATCTGGGTGGGCATGTTGAATGGTAAAATAGGAAACTTTAAGTTCATCTACGTCGACCTGCTGGTGGAAGAAAGCGTGCCAGAACCAAGGATTCGCTCTCACCGGAGAAGCAGAAGACCTCGACCCAAAACTCTTCAGGAGCTTCTGGAAAGACTCAATCTGGAGGTGCTTCAAATGTCCAATTAAACACCACAGCTGATGATCATCATCTTGTAACCACAGATTCACATTCAGACATCTCAAAAACAGGATGTTAGGTATTATCTGATGGTTTAACAGACTGAAATGTTTCTGTAGGAGCACATTTCGTCTTTGCTGTTGAATGGGTATCAGACGGTGGAAGATCTTCGGGATTTGAAGGAGCAGCATCTCGTTGAGCTCAACGTGACTGACCCTGAACACCGACACCGGCTGCTGTTGGCGGCAGAATACCTGCAGGATCCTGAATGTAAGTGGTTGAATATCAGAAGTCATTAGAATATTAATAAATGCCAGGAAATGGCACATAGATGATGCTGGTTTCCAAGACCTCGTTTGACATTTTACGTTTTATTTAATGCTCTCACAGTTCAAGCACTGATGTAGGATGAGCACCACAGTGCTGTGAACGTACAGTGTTTTAGAAGCTCAGAAACAAACCTCATCAAAGCCACAAGGGTGAAGCGACAGGCTGAGAACACTACTTTTTTCACACATTTTCCCTCAGATAAAAATCTAGTTCCTTTCCACCCAGGTGTCAGTGACATTAAAAGTGAAAACAAAACAAAGATGAGATAAAAATAAATTTGGATGGGGTTTTTTTTTTTTACTAAAATTTAAAATACATAAAAATAAAATAGAAATATACATTTTAAATAAATGTAAAATATTTTAAAATGTTTAATAATATAAAAATGTAAAATATTTGAAATAATTGGTCTCTACAAAAAAGAATATTTTATATTTTTATAAAATACATTAAAATGTTTTTTTTAAATAAAGAAAATACATAAATTATATTTTATACATGTAAAATAAGAAATAAGAAAATAAAATATTTAGAAAATATATATAATATCTTTATTTTTATAAAATACATTTAAATGTTTTTTTAATAAAGTGAAAATGCATAAAACTATTTACATTTTATATATTTAAAAAAAGTTTAACAATGTCTAATAAAATAAAAAAAATAAAATATCTAAAAAAAATTGGTCTCTACAAAATAAATATTCATTCATATATTCAAAATTTTATATTTTTATTAAATACATTTAATGTTTTTAAATATATTTTTAAATTACATTTAAACGTTTTTTAAAATAAAATAAAAATACATAAGAGTTTATATTTTATAAATTTAAAATAATATAATTTAATTATGTCTTTCAAAAAAATATAAAATATTTGAAAAAAATGGGTCTACAAAAAATTAAAATATTTTTATAAAATACTTTTTTTTTTAAAATAAAATAAAAAAAAATGCATAAAACCATTTCTATTTTATGCATTTAAATGTTTTAAAAATAAAATTAACCTTGCATAAAACCATTTATATTTTATACATTTAAAATAAAATGTAAATAATATTCAAAAACATCCAATAAAATAAAAATATAAAATATTTGAAAAAAAAAATGTAACTACAAAATTCAAATATTTTTTATAATACATTTACATGTTTTTTAAATAAAATTAAAAAAATGATGTGTAAAAAAAATGAATAATGTAAAATATGTAAAAACGTCTAATAATAATAATAATAATAACAATAATAATAATAATAAATTAAAACAAATTGTCTCTACAAAAATTTGTGTTTTTATAAAATACATTTAAATGTTTTTAATAAAATAAAAAAAATGCATAAACAAAATGTACAATAAAACAATACAATAATACTTAAAAATGTCTCATAAAATGAAAAAATATTTGACAAATTGGTCTCTACAAAAAGTCAAATATTTGTGCAACAATATTTTAGATTTTTATTTTATAAAATACATTTAAATGTTTTTAAATAAAATGTAAAAAAAAAAATGCATTAAACAATATTTTATAAATTTAAAATGATATAAAAAGTTTATTAAAATAAAAATGAAATATCTGAAAAAAACTGGTCTCTACAAAAATGTTCAAATATTTTATATTTTTATAAAATACATTTAAATGTTTAAAATAAAATAATTTTTATAACGTCTTTTAATATGTGACCCTGGACCACAAAACCAGTCATAAGGGTCAATTTTTCAAAATTGAGATTTATACATCATCAGAAACCTGAATATATAAGCTTTCCATTGATGTATGGTTTGTTAGGATAGGACAATATTTGACCGAGACACAACTGCTTCAATATATGGAATCTGAGTGTGCAAAAAAATCAAAATATTGAGAAAATCGCCTTTAAAGTTGTCCAAATAAAGTTCTTAGCAATGCATATTAATAATCAAAAATTAAGTTTTGATATATTTTACAAAATATCTTCATGGAACATGATCTTTACTTAATTTCCTAATGATTTTTGGCATAAAATTAAAATCAATAATTTTGACCCATACAATGTATTTTTGGCTATTGCTACAAATATATCCCAGCGACTTAAGACTGGTTTTGTGGTCCAGGGTCACATATAAAAGAAATATTTAAACCTCTAATAAATTTAAAATATAAAATATTTGAAAAATCATGACAAATTAAACAAAAACAAGGATTGATTAAAATTAATTTTACGATTAGTAAAAATGTTTTTTTTTTAATTATGCAATTAATTTGTGTGTGCGTGTGTTGAAAAAATGGCTGTCACTATGACAACTTGAGTAACACAAAGATGAGATAAAATACAAAAAAAAAAAAAAACTAAAATATATTAATTGATACACACACACGCACACACACATACACTTAAATCAAATACAATATTGTACTATATTTAACTGAATTATAACAGAAAATCATTTTAGATTTTGTTTTAAAATTTGTGTAGTTTAATGTAGAAAAACAAAAACAAAAAAACCCCCACTGCCACTGCTAGTGGAAAAAAAAAAGTGAATGTCATTGAGGCCAGCGCATATGATGAAAGACCCAACAGGAAGTGTTGAGCAGTCAGTGTTTTGGTGGTTATCCGTCTTATAATTTCAGAAGTATAGCCACACCTCACAAACGGCATCAAACGCTGTAATACACAGAAAAACACTGCATGCGTTGCATGTTATGAAAACACTCTTCCAAGTACCGCATGAATATTCATGCACAATCATCTGATGACGTTATAATGACATCTGTGTCTATCATCTTTTTTCCTGAAACAGATAATAGTCAGAGTCACGGAGAGACAGAAGAGGAGCCCAAATCTCCCTCAGAACAAGTCAAAACCGAACTGAACGACTGTCCCAGAGACTCAGGCTGTTACATTGGATCTGACTGTTCAGACAATAGTAAAGAAGACACAGAAAGTCAGGCGGCCCCTCTCAGCCCACTTGCAACCCAAGCATAACCACAGCCCTGCACAATGCTCTTTATCTCCCCCTCGCCTGCCTCTGGTTGGTGCAAAGACTGTCACCCGCCGGCCACAACCCATTTCGGCCAGACTTTTTGACTGTGTAAAGAAGCCTTTGCGTTTCAGAGCTGATGCATTAAGGTGTTTCGGTCCAGGGTTTGTGCTCTGACGACACTGGATTCTCAAATCATGGACGCTGTGATAAGTAGTTATTAAAGATGTAAATATACTGTAAATATGGTGAGAGTGGTGAAGCTTTGCTCTTGTAAACCGTTTAAACTGCCTTGCAGATGCTAGACAAAACAACAACTATTGAGATCACAAATCCATTATTTTATGCAATAAAAAGATATGTTTGTATCATACTAATTTCATCCGTTACATATCCAGTCTATTAATATTGCGATATTTACCAGTACAGATGCAACTTATGTCAGTGGTTTCCTGAAACTAAAAATTCTACTGAAATACAAAAGAAAATGAGATTGGTAACACTCAGTAATAATGTGCCATCTAGTGTTACTACTTAGTAACTACAGCCATAAACAATAAACAAACTCCATCTTTTACAACATTAACACTGCACATGTAGCTCAAAATTGTTGAAAATGTTTTCAAATAACAGTTTAGAGTAACATTAACAAATATAACAATGGTTATTAATGATTAGCTAATGGACATTCAAACTGTTAAAAATTACTTAGATTGATTTGATTTTTGAATATGCATGAACTACGGACTTGTTAATGATTTATAAACTACTGCTCAAAGTTTTGGGGTCAGTAAGATTTTTTTTATTTTATTTTTTTTTTTTTTTACATCTCTTATGTTCACCAACATTGTATTTATTTGATCAAAAATGCAGTAAAACAGTAATATTATGAAATATTACTGCAATTTAAAATAACTATCTTAAATTTTAAAATATTTATATATTATATATTTGATACTCATTTTTATATACGTGACCCTGAACCACAAAACCAGTCTTAAGTCGCACGGGTATATTTGTAGCAATGGCCAAAAAATACTTTGTATGGGTCAAAATGATCAATTTTTCTTTTATGCCAAAAATCATTAGGATATTAAGTAAAGATCATGTTCCATGAAGATATTTTGTACATTTCCAACCATAAATATCTCAAAACTTAATTTATTAGTAATACACATTGCTAAGAACTTCATTTGGACAACTTTTTTTGCACCCTCAGATCACAGATTTTCAAATAATTGCATCTCAGCCAAATATTGTCCTATCCTAACATCAAAAGAAAGCTTATTTGTTCTGCTTTCAGATGACGTATAAATCTCAATTCCAAAAAACTGACCCTTCTGACTGGTTTTGTGGTCCAGGGTTAAATATTAAAAAAAAAAAAAAAAAAGTTGTGCTGCGTAATATTTTTGTGAAAGGATTTTTTTTTTTTAGGATTCTTAGATAAAAGCTCAAAAGAACAGCATTTATTTAAAATAGAATGTTTTACGTTCATTAATGCATCATTGCTAAATAAAAGTATTAATTTCTTTAAGAAACTGACATAATGAGTGATTAACACATTTGTTCTGCTTGTGGATGAATATAGCCTTCGTTTTACCCAATTATATACAATAAAAACCTGTGATGATTTGAATCATCATAAATCTCATTCTGACACCCAGGGCTGCATTAAGACCTCACTGGGCCCCAGGGCTATGACTTACTTACATAATGAAAGAGTTTTTGTTTTCGATTTATTTCGTTAAGTAATAATTTAAAGCTTTCTATATGCACTAAAAACATAGTGCTGGTTGAACAGAGGATTGAGACTTCCGTTAGGGCTGGATGATAAATCGATAATGATAATTATCATGCCATATGAATTTTCTCGATAAACAATAACAAGATAACGAATCATAGTGTTGTCACGATACCAAAATTTTGACTTCGATATGATATCTGACTAAAATATCACGATACTACGAAAAAAAAAACAGAACAGGAAAAGTAACTGAATAATAGATGATCCAAATGGAGATCATAGTTATTTTATCTATTAATCAATGAATTTAATCCCCCCTTTAAATAAATAAATAAATAAATAAATAGATAAATAAATAAATAAAAATAAAAATAAAAATAAAAATAAAAATAAAATAAAATAAAATAATAATAATCACGTCAGTACCACTACACAGGATTATGGTGAACAACCACTGAGCCTACAGGTATGTAGAGATCTTTGCTATTGGTAAGTTAACAAAGAATAAAGCCAAATCTTTTTTCCCATGATATAGTAATTTTATTTTACAACAATTTATATCATGACATTGTTTTATTTTTTTCTAAATTCCATTTTAATTTTTCTAGACTGTTTTAATGCTTACATAAAAAAAAAAATAGATTTATCAAAAAGCATGTCTAATTAATTGAAATCATGAAACTTGCAGAATTTAAGAGCAGTTTACTACAAGTTTAACAAAACATTGTTTTTAGGCACCTACTTTTTATTATTTTTCTCAAATTCAGTTTTGTTTGTGAATCTCTGTTGTCCATTAATTTTCTGGATTCTATTTGAATCGTTTCATTACATTTTAATAATCAAAAGCATGTTTGAAAAAGCATGAATTTATAAAGCATAATTAGATTTGATAAAGAATGAATTTATTATAGGCTATTTATTTATTTTATTCTATTTTATTTCATTTTATTTATTTATTTTTTTTTTCAGAAATACTGTGTTGTGTATTTACAATTTTCTGTTAAATAATTATGGTAAAAAAAAAAAAAGAAAAGAAAAAAAAGTTCTGGTAATTATTCCTTAAACATTGTTTTAATATTTTTATTAGTACTCCTGATTCGATTAGTACGAATTAGAGATGCACCGATTGCAAATTTCTTGGCCGATTCCGTTTTTACAGTAAGTGTGACCTGCCGATTCCGTTTTTTTTTTTTTTTTTTTTAAAAGAACTGTAATGAAAGCATATCAGGGCTCGAAATTAATTTTTTTACTTGGTAGCACTGGTGCTCCCAACTTCAAAAAGTTAGGAGCACCAAAAAAAAAAATAAAAATTTGGGAGCACCAAATGAATATTAAGTTTGTATTAAATACAACTACAGAACCTATAGCCTACAGCCTAGATGTGTTATGTTACGGTCTGTTAATTTACAGTCTGCCACCGGTAAAAAAACAGGACTTTTTCTGTTTTAATGGTGTATTTATATATTTATATATATAAAGCAAATAAATCCAGCACAATATACAAACTGAACATGGTTTATTTTTACTTCATGTAAACATTCTTAAAAGTGCATTCAGTGGCTTTTGTTTGCCTTAAGTGGGTTAGGACTAAACAATATCAAATACTCAATTTATTTAACAATGTGTCAACTCAGGCAAAATGCCTGTATCGTAAAAGACAGCTTAGCTTTAAACAGTAACAGACAGAATTAAAAGAAAATAAATAAATAAAACATGAGCATCTGTACAATACAGGTGTTGTACTAAAAAGTGGTCACAAAATTTAAACTTCAAACTGTAAAACAGTCAAGATTCAAAACTTTTTTTTTTCTTATAAGAGAAAACAATATTGTTTAGAGGGATAGTTCACATAAAAATGTTAATTCAGTCAATTACTCGGCCTCATACAATTCCAAACCCATTAGACTTTCATTCATTTTTAGAACACAAATTAGAGTTTTTAGTTAAATATGGATACTTTCTGTCCCTCTATTGATTGTCTATGCAACTACCATTTTCAAGGTCCAGAAAAGTATAAAGTATGTGACTCCAGTGGCTTGACAACAGAATTTTGAAGTTCAGTGTAACAGAAATATCATTGAAGTGATGCAGTTCATTATAGGAGATGTATTATTTCCCATTTAACTGCATGTCCTAATTTTTAATGCAAGTGCCATTTTTTTTTTCAATTTAAAAACTCAAATATTACATGGATTTTCAAAATTGTTCATGCAAAAGTCTTGGAGGAATGCATAGCCACTTGGTTGCCTTCATCTCAAACCACGTTCAGGATTTCTTCACAGGAAAATTCTAAAAGAAATGGATATGACAAAAAAATGAAATGAATTAAACTGAACTACAGAGTAATATGCAGGTTGGAGTGGAAAAGTAGTCATACAGTATTTTAAGTTCATTAAATCAACTGCAATCCATAATACTTTCCAACTGTTTACACATTGCTTAACTTACATTTTCAATAGTCTCCATTTGCATCGGTCATATGAGCTTGTCAAATCAACTATGTCCTAAAGTATACTTTATTATTTTCAACTAAAACAGCAACACGACCAAATGCTTCATACACTTTTTATAACATACGTGTTGCTTACTTCTGTATGAACTCCAGCGTAAGTGCCACCTCCTCTGGGTATTTTGTAGCTCACAACCACAACAGGAAAGAAGATTTGTTCATTAACTTCTCAAACGACAGCAGTCTTGGACTGCCCATCACCTTAAACAAAAAAGACATTACAAAAAGACCATATACATAACACCAAGCATCTTTGAACACCTTTGAAGACGTTTTCAGCAAACAACTTCACATTGTTGTAAAATTCAACAGAATAAATGACTCAAAGACTCAATTTCTTTTCAATATTGAACACTAATGTTAAATGAAACAGAATACAAACCCACCTGGTTGCCTTCATCTCAACCCTCATTTAGGATTTCTTCACAGGAAAACTCTAAAAGAAATGGATAATGATAAAAATGAAATGAATGAAACTGATCTACAGAGTAACATGCCGGATGGATGTATTTTAAGTTCATTAAATTAACTGCTAACCCTAATACTTGCCAATTAAAATATCTGTTTATAAATTGCTTAACTTATATTTCCAATAGTCTCCATTTACATCTGTCATACGAGCTTGTCAGATCATCTGTGTCTTACAATATACTTCATTATTTTTTAATTAAATAAACAGATACACATTTTATAACATACGTGTTGCTTACTTCTGTATGAATTCCAATGCAAGTGCAGCCTTTTCTGGGTATTTGTAGCTCACAACCGCAACAGTGGTCATTAACTTCTTGAAGGACAGCAATCTTGAACTGCCCATCACCTTAAACACAAAAGACATTACAAAATTACCATATACATAATGACAAGCAGTTTGAACACACCTTATACACACAAGGATGATAACATGCAAAAGTAATCAATCCAATCATTTTGCTAACGTTAGCACGTTGTCTGTGACGTGGCTTCCGACGCATCAGACAGCAAACTTTACATTGTTATGAAAGTCAACAGAATGAATGACTCAATAACTATTTTCTTTCTGATACTTAACACTAATGTTAAATAAAACTCTTAATAAAACAGAATACAAACCCATGATAAAAATGCAGGTGTGCTTGAGATTCACAGTACAGCAGCAATCACGTCCTGTCATTAAAAAAGAAAACGAAAGAAACACAACGGTCATTTTGACAATGTCGTGTGCATTTGTCCATTAGAGCGAGAAAGATAACTCGAGGAGCTAACGTTACTGGCACGCTGACCTGAAGCGGCTTTCTGGCGCGGCTACCGTGCGTCGGACGCCTCTGTTTACACAGTCGCTTCACAGACAGCTTGCTAGTAACGTTACCGAATTAGTTTGTGTTTTGCATTTTATCTTCCGTGTGTGTGTAAAACAGACAATAAAAGGTCAAAACTTACCTCATTTGGCAGAAAACTCCACGAGCAAGATGTCTGACGATATGCAGAGAAAAGTTGAGTGCGACGGCTCCGCCGTTCATTTGCCAAACAAGCCAGACAGCAACTAAGTTAACCTTACGTAAACAATGTTACATTTAACTCGTTTACCACGAAGAATATATGAAAAACATGTTTCCCAAATTCGAAAGCCGACATTAAAATGAAACTTTAACCGAGAAACTCTCCGTGTCTTCTCTTCACTGTTTTCGCGCCTATGTAAGCCACCAACGTTCTCGCTCCCACAATGCAAAGAGTAATTCAAAAATACGGAAAAACACCTGTAAAAACCAAAAATGGAAAATTTCCCTTAATTATTAGGGTATATTGTACTGTATTTTTACGGATTTTTTTACAGTGTAGACTAATTTGCGCACATTGGGGAGTCGCTCTCTAAACGTGGGGTATTAAAATTGCTTTTGAATGCGCGCCCGCGTTTTACTTTCGGTTTCGTTTTAACGATGGCGCTAAACTCTCGGCGGTGCTGAGCGTGCATTCTACAATACAAGACATTAATTTAACAAAATTTAAAAGTGGTCTTCGACTATGGAGAACGGCTGGTCATCAAGGGCCATGAATTCCATAATTTTCCTCGTAATTGCTTTGGTCTTCTCACTGCGCATCCCAATAAAGGATAGTACAGGCTGCTGACTTGGGGCTGACGAGCTTTGGCTTGGTCTCGGCGCGCTAGCTTTAGCCACTTTCCCCTTTTCAAACTGGGCATATTCAGCTAAATGATAGTGTTTTAAGTGTCTTATTAGGTTTGTTGTTCCGAACGTTTTTAAGCTTGTTCCCCCACGATGTATTTTTGCTTTACAAACGTTACAAACTGCGATCTTTGTGTCATCTGCACTCACAGAAAAGAACTTCCACACCAACCACATGTTAACACCAGACTGTGAGTGTGCGCGTAGCTGTGACGTAATTGCCTGCGCCGCCGGCGGCGATAAAAGGATCGGCGGACGTGAGCCTGACCGGCCAGTCACCGATCTGGGTCGATCATACGAAAAATCGGCCGATTCCGATCACTAGCCGGTCAATCGGTGCATCTCTAGTACGAATCACCGTATAACAAGGTATGAAAAGGTTGCGGGACTGTTTTGCGCACAATAGGCCTTAAACATTCATGAAACTTCAGCCGCCACAACTCCAAGATGAATAATATACAAAGTAATAAACTAATC
The DNA here is from genome assembly GCA_036247105.1 of Cirrhinus mrigala. Classification (NCBI taxonomy): domain Eukaryota; kingdom Metazoa; phylum Chordata; class Actinopteri; order Cypriniformes; family Cyprinidae; genus Cirrhinus; species Cirrhinus mrigala. The sequence continues at coordinate 22,701,309 of CM070016.1, forward strand.
AGTTACACCATGTCCGCATTACACGTGCGATGCGAAAGCTTGACGTGACAAAAATCACTAAAATATCACAGCCGTTCAGAAGCGCAGAAGTGCACTGCACTCCCAATGAAATGAACAAGTTTATACTCTTTTCATAAATAATAAATACTAATTAATGAATAGTTTAACATTTTTATCATTATCAGAACTATATACCGAGTGAAGCCCTAACTTACGTCACGATTTGATCAGTTACCAAGTAGCGTGGCCATTTTGGCGATACTCCGATGTGAACAACAGCATGGATTGAAACAACAGCACAGTGAATGTACTACAGAATACAATGTTCTGCTAATTTATGCTGTCTAAACCACAGAAAAAACGTGTGTAAGCTGCTAAATTATAAAGAGAAGGACTTAGTAAGCAGGACAGGGCACAATATTTTAACAAACTAAATTTAGGTGGTAAACATACATATGAGCAGTATTAAGATACTCGCCTAATATTTCACCTACCTGACTGGAAATAAAAAGAACAAATACTAGTGTTGTCAAGATTCTTGCTCTGGAAATCCTGGTTCAGTTTGACCAAATCACAAATGCATTTAGTTCCACAGACATTTTTTGCACTCTTCTCCTCAATTTATAAATTTTGGCAGTCTGTAGTGCTCAAAATGTTTTTCCCTGTCTAACTGATTAGTACAGCCCAAAACATGACAATAATTGACCATTTTCAGCAGAAATAATTAGCAAAATATGCAAGTTTTGTTTGGTTCAATGGCATTGTTTACATTCATTGCTCCAAATATAGCCGATTGATATTAAAAAAAAAAAAAAAAAAAAAAAAAAATGAAATTTACTCACCTTGCAAGCTGTCCAGATTGTAGATGAGTTTGTCTCTTCAACACAACAGATTTGTAGAAATTTACCATTATATCACTTGCCCTCCAATGGATCCTCTGCAGTGAATGGGTGCCATCAGAATGAGAGTTCAAACATCTAATAAAAATATCACAATCCGTAAGTAATCTACATGACTCCAGTTTTAACATCTTGTAAAGTGAAAAGTTGCCTTGTAACCTCGGTTCCCTGAGATAAGGGAATGAGCGTTGCGTCGAAGGCGCGTATGGAGAAAATCCCTGTTTTACTGAAGCCTGATTTGTTTACATTTGTGTAGCTGCACAAACCAATTGCGCTTCAGCCCGCCAGAAAGGGCAGAGCTGATCACTATACAAGTCGGCTCACAGCGCCATTCATCAGATCATTCGACTGAAGCAACAGTCATTGATTCACGTGCAGCTTATAGCGTGGCAAGTGACGTAACGCTCGTTCCCTAATCTCAGGGAACAGAAGTTACGCTAGTAACTGGAGTGTTCCAATTTGAACGGTCTCTCCCGTTGCGTCAAAGACGCGTATGGGTAACGTATCCAATCACTATGAGCAGGTGAAAATCATCCGCACTGCAACCCCAGTCTCGACGCACTATAAGGGCCCCTAGAAGACATGAGCATAACATGTCCCAGCTAACAGCCGGTTAACATATCATAGTTCTGCTCACCCAAGGGGAAAACAGGCACTTAAACAGAGAACCCATGCTTACAGGGCAGAAACTTCCAAGTTCCAAGCGAGAATTTAAAGCAGCGTCTCGCTATAGTAAGAGTGCTTCAGGTGAACGCTGGGCGAGTGAGAGAGTCACACCACCTGATGCCTTGGCTCATTCCCATAGATATGGTGTGATGGGACAGCACTCACCACCCAACGCTATCCACCGTCATCCAAGACAGCAATCCCATGAGAAGTTGACTACAGAGGCAAATCCATCAATTTTTTTTTTTTATTTGTTTATTTTTCATACAAGGAGATTTCAAAATTGGTCAAATGGCATTATTTACCGCATTTTAAACATCAGACAGCGTCGTCAGTTGCGGCACTCATTATCCCCCTAAACGGTGTAATTTAAATTTATTTTTTTATTTATTTTGCATATTACTAGTTTATTTGAAAATTGCCAAACGCGTTATTTATGGTGCTTTAAACTACAGGAAACATCACCAGTTGCAGCGCTCATTAACCCCTAAACGGCGTAACTCATTTATTTATTTTTTTTGCATTTTACTAGTTTCTTTATTTCAAAATTGCCAAATGGCGTTATTTACGGTGTTTTAAACGTCAGAAAGCGCCGCGAGTCGCGGCGCTCATTATCCCCTAAACCAGACCTGGACAAACTCGGTCCTGGAGGGCCAGCGTCCCTGCAGAGTTTAACTCCAACCCTGATAAAACTCACCTGAACAAGCTAATCAGTGTCTTCAGGTTTACTAGAAAGCTACAAATAGGTGAGTTTTATCAGGGTTGGAGCTAAACTCTGCAGGGACACCGGCCCTCCAGGACAGTGATTGTCCAGGTCTGCCCTAAACAGTGTTATTTACAGTTTTTTTTTTAAACGACAGAAAGCGCCATCAGTTGTGGCCAAGCGGCAACCTCCCGCTCTCTCTATTGAAACCAACACGGAAGTGACTTAAACTGCAATTCATCAACTGGCCGCTAGAGACTGGCTCCAAAAGGGAGTCAATCCCATAGACTCCCCAAATGCCCAACTTTACAGCAGGAAAAAATAGGTTTACAGCCTGGTACAAAAAGTGGTTTTGGTCTATAAAGCAAATTTTACCCTTCATGTCAACTGTGAGGCAGGTGAATTTCTTTTTTATAACTCATCGTTTTTATATTATATTAAGCCTGAAAGTTCTGCATAATTTAGGACGTGGTCACTTGAGTGACAGGTGGATTGCCGCTGCTGTCACCACCGTCGCTCTAGGTGGGCGTGGTTTTAGCAACCAGCTCCACCCACATCCCACCTCTTTGCCCATTTTTGATTATCTGGGAGTGATGTGCAGTGACGTGATTCCAAGATGGCGACAGCTGACTCCCGCTCACTAAGAGCTTCAAATATGCTCTTCAGAAACCTGCGGGTGACGTCACGGACACTACGTCCATATTTTTTACAGTCTATGGTTGCGGCACTTATCCCCTAAATGGCGTAATTTCAATTAATTAATTTTGCATTTTACTAGTTTCTTTATTCCAAATTTGCCAAATGGCGTTATTTACGGTGTTGTAAACATCAGAAAGCGCCGTCAGTTGCGGCGCTCATTATCTCCTAAACCAGACCTGGACAAACTCGATCCTGGAGGGCCAGTGTCCCTGCAGAGTTTAACTCCAAACCTGATAAAACTCACCTGAACAAGCTAATCAGTGTCTTCAGGTTTACTAGAAAGCTACAAACAGGCGAGTTTTATCAAGGTTGGAGCTAAACTCTGCAGGGACACCGGCTCTCCAGGACCGAGTTTGCCCAGGTCTGCCCTAAACTGTGTAATTTACGGCATTTTAAATGACAGAAAGCGCCGTCAGTTGCGGCACTCATTATCCCCCTAAATGGTGTAATTTAAATTTATTTATTTATTTTGCATATTACTAGTTTTTTATTTGAAAATTGCCAAACAATGTTATTTATGGTGCTTTAAACTACAGGAAACATTGTCAGTTGCGGCACTCATAAACCCCTAAACGGCGTAACTTAATTTTTTTTTTCTTTTGCATTTTACTAGTTTCCTTATTTCAAAATTGTCACAGCGTTATTTACGGTGTTGTAAACATCAGAAAGCGCCGTCAGTTGTGGCGCTCATTATCTCCTAAACCAGACCTGGGCAAACTCGATCCTGGAGGGCCAGTGTCCCTGCAGAGTTTAACTCCAAACCTGATAAAACTCACCTGAACAAGCTAATCAGTGTCTTCAGGTTTACTAGAAAGCTACAAACAGGTGAGTTTTATCAGGGTTGGAGCTAAACTCTGCAGGGACACCGGCCCTCCAGGACAGAGTTTGCCCAGGTCTGCCCTAAACGGCATAACTTCATTTATTTATTTTTTTTTTGCTTTGCATTTTACTAGTTTCTTTTTTTGAAAATTGTCAAACGCCGTTACTTTCGGTGTTTTAAACGTCAGAAAGCGCCGTCAGTTGCAACACTCATCCCCTAAACGGCGTTATTTACGGCATTTTAAACGACAGAAAGCGCTGTCAGTTGCGGCACTCATTATCCCGATAGACTCTAAAAAATATGGACGTAATGTCCGTGACGTCACCCGTAGGTTTCTGAAGAGCATTTCTGAAGCTCTTAGTGGTCGGAAGTCGGCTGTCGCCATCTTGGAATCACGTCACTGCACATCACTCCTGGATAATCAAAAAAGGGCAAAGAGGTGGGATGTGGGTGGAGCTTGTTGCTGAAACCACGCCCGCCTAGCACAACAGTGGTGACAGCAGCGGCAATCCACCTGTCACTCAAGTGGCCACGTCCTAAATTATGCAGAACTTTAAGGCTTAATATAATTTAAACAGATGAGCTATAAAAACATTCACCCCCCTCAGGGTTGACATGAAGAGCACAATCAGCTATATAGATCAAAACCACTTTTTGTACCAGGCTGTAAACATTTTTTCCTGCTGTAAAATTGGGCATTTTAACATGGGGAGTCTATGGGATTGACTCCCTTTTGGACTCCCTCTAGCGGCCAGTTGATGAATTGCAGTTTAAGTCACTTCCGTGTTGGTTTCAACAGAGAGAGAGGGAGGTTGCCGCTTGATTATCCCCTAAACGGTGTAACTTAAATTTATTTTTTTTATTTTGCATTTTACTAGGTTCTTTATTTGAAAATTTTCAAAAAAATAAAACCGTTTAGGGCAGACCTGGGCAAACTCGGTCCTGGAGGGCCAGTGTCCCTGCAGAGTTTAGCTCCAACCTTGATAAAACTCACCTGAACAAGCAAACCAGTGTTTTCAGGTTTACTAGAAAGCTACAAACAGGTGAGTTTTATCAGGGTTGGAACTAAACTCTGCAGGGACACCGGCTCTCCAGGACTGAGTTTGCCCAGGTCTGCCCTGAACGGTGTTATTTAAATTTATTTTTTTTATTTAGCATTTTACTAGTTTTTTTAATTTGAAAATTGTCAAACGGCGTTATTTACGGTGCTTTAAACCTAATTTAGGCCTACTTTTGCTGCGGTTGCTGTTGTTGTTTAATGTTACAGTTTCTCACTCACCACAAGACAGAAGCGGCTGACTCTTCCATCAAATCCGCGAATCCGAATCCGTGAGTTGCTGGGCTCAAGTAGACACTCATGGCTTTGTGTAGTTACTCATTGTAGCAGCCGCATCGATTTTGCAGCGTTGACTCGGGCATCTTTCTTCTCTTCTCCATAATCATCATGTAGTGTGCGGTGGAGAGGAGATTCTCCCAGTCGGTACCACTTTTCGTCCCACTGACTTCCATTCAGAAAAGCAAAGGCGTGTAAAAGTTTGGCGTTTCGCTGCATTGCAGAGTTCAAGCTCTTGTAAACTTTGACCCGCCAATTCGTATCACCTGAAACCGTGTGACCAACAGCAGATCGATACGTCACCGCTGACCTCATAGCTAGTGTTGGGAGAAATGAGTCTTTTCGAAGCTTCGCATCAATTGAATCATTTGCTGCGCAAAATGATTCACTGTTTCGAAGCGCTCGAAATACCACACGCTTGTATGGCGGGCCAAAAGGTTCTAAAATAAGGCTAATGATTTGCCACGGTAATTCACTATACCATTGTCAGTAGCTACTGAGTTTCCCACTGATAGGCTGGCGGTGCATCTGCATACACACTCGCCTCACCTAGCGACTCACTTTCCTCACATGGCGGACGACTGACTCTCCTCATCTAGCGAATCACTTTCCTCACTCAGTAGACCGCTGACTCTCTCCTCATGTACAGGAACCGAATATTATAATAAAACCTGTAACCTTTTTAAACTGCGATGGCTGTGTAACAAACATTGTTCTATTTTGCGTTGCAGGAAAATATACGTTTTATATGGCCAAAGTTACTGCATACTAAAATATATTTAAATAACCATATTAAATGCATGTGCAATCTTTCATTTGATTCTTATATTTTATTAATAATTTTACTTAATTTAATAAGACAAGGGCCGTTACCAGTCAAATATTAACAAAACCGATCATTACACTCCAGAAGAAACAAGTAGCTGAAGTGGCATTTAGATGCATTTACACGTTTAATGAACCTAAAATGCAGCATGAAAGTATTTACATTGCAAAATTGCAACAGTATATAATAATATTATAAGCTTGATGTGTAAAATCAGTTGAAAAATGTTGGAAAAAATGCAAAGATAAGATAAAGGTATGTATTCGCTGAGTTTCTATTCATTTTTGTGAAGCGCTCCTGTTGACATGTTTGTTTTCTTTATTTTCTTTATTTTCTAAATAAAAGCACCGTTAACGTTTTGTTGATATTGTGGGTGCACACAAATAAAATTAGACCCTTTATACTTCCGAATGACGTATTACTCTTACCTTTATGAGCAAGAATTACGGAATATTTTCAATGGTTTCCACTGAAAAAAAATGCAAGTGATTGCGCTGGCGCCTCCAAGTCCTGCAAAGCGCGCTTCAGCTTCCACTCTCCGCACAAATGATTGAAGATGCGCCTAATAGCACACATTTGTCTAGGTTTAAAGATTATAACATTGTTTTATACTTTAACTGTTTTATATCTATTGATTTTATTTTAGGCAAGTCGTGATGATTCGAGAAGGCAAAATTGAACAAACAGACTATGATCAGTCTTCCGCTGACCGCTTGGTCGTTACTTTAAAAAACAAAAACTTACATTTAACGAACAAAAATGCTTTAAACCATGGGTCTTCAACCCAAATATGACATAATCTTACTGGCGAAACAGATTTAGCAAACTCCATTGCGCTTATGAGTTTGCGCTCCGGAGAATAAATGGTCCTATTTACCGCGAGTTTTTTTTTTATAGCGGTGAGAAATGTAGCCAATAACAAACATGTTTTGAACGCAACGGCCAATCGTATGTAGTTAAGTTAGAATCCACACACCGCTCAAAATGCCGGAGTTTCTGTTTGGTGATGAGTTATACTCGCTCTCGCGAATCCTCTCTCATTAATGACGACTTTTTTGATTTTAATGGAACGTTCTGAGATCGCGAACTGAGATGAGTGACAGCTTTTTAGTGACTGTATAATTTGTAAAGCAGTCTTTCGCACTTTCGAGGCTATACAGCTATAATCCGTTGAATGAAAGTATTATTTTTCATGCTGCTAAGAGGACCGACGGCCAATTACACGCTGCAGAGTTTTGAAAGTGACATCTAAATGCGTGATTCACTCTGTTTGATTGTTCAGATTGTTATATTGCGTAGGCTATTTCCAGATTATTCTAGAACGAAGTGAAAAGAGGTGAATTAGGTGCAGCGATCACCTGATAAATTCGCGCATGGTCCTTCAAAAGTAAAATACAGAATAAATGCATTTGATTGGTAAACCAAATTCAAACGTGACGTTTTAATCTCTAAAATTATGGAATGTATGGAAAAGCTCCTAATAGCGCTAATACATCCTTGCTGAGGCCCCCAGCCCAATGGTTAACACGGTCCTGCTGACACCGTGTCTACACAAAAGACAACAGAACCCATTATAATCAGTGACGCTGTCTACACTGGATGCTACACGACAAATCCCGGACAGTAAACAGACGCCTTGTTTTATTTATAACATACTGACATGAAGTACAAATGATATGCAACGGTCGCTTTGTCGCGTCCAGTGTAGACACGGTGTGACAGACCAAATAACAAGCCCGTCTACTGGAGCATACAATGAATTGGGACATTTCGCAGACAAAAGTGGTTCAATACACCTGACTTCATTTGTTATCCACCGTAGGCGGAAGTAAGCCTTTATGGGCGAGACTTCAGTCACGATTTGGTCAGTTACCCGGATGCGCAATACTCGGATGTAAACAACATAATGGATTACAGGGTTAATGCACTACTGAATACGTTGCTCTACTATTTTATGCTGTCTAAACCACAGAAGTTAACCAAAGTTATTAGTGATGGGTCGTTCTTGAACGATTCGTTCATTTTGAACGAATCTTTAATGTGACTCGGGACGAACGAGTCGTCTCGGGGAGTGATTCGTTCAGTCCCGTATGTGCAACATCCTATTAGGTTCTGTACTGGAATTAGTTCACCTGTTTCGAGTCTCCGGGTTTTTGGAGTCGTTCGTTCATCTTATGGGGCTGCCACATGATGAACGAACGACTCGAACCCGAAGACTCAAAAGATGAACTAATCAATTCTCTTTCCGGCTCAGACTGCATAGGTTAAGCTTATGGGGCTGTCACGTGATGAACGAACGACTCAAACCCGAAGTCTCAAAAGATGAACTAATCAATTCTCTTTCCGGCTCAGACTGCATAGGTTAAGCTTATGGGGCTGTCACGTGATGAACGAACGACTCAAACCTGAAAACTTGTCAGAGAAGAGGAGAGGTGAGCTAATCATAGACTAAAGACCCAAGTAAACTATGAATTAATCTTTTCTGTTTCTTATAGCATTATAGTTTTGTCTTGTTTGTAGTGTGATCAACGGTTGTGTAAGCAGTCGATGTGTTAGGGAGGCAACACGTAACATCTAAATTATATTTTGCTAAAATGAACGAAATGACTCGAAAAAAGATTCGTTCATTTTGCTGAACGAGACTCAAAGGTCCGAGTCGGTAAAATGATCCAAACTTCCCATCACTAGTAAAGATACATACAAGCAGTGTTAATTATTAGCCTAATATTTCACCTGCCTGACCGGAAATGATGAGAACAAACATGAATGTGGTCAAGATTCTTGCCCTGGAAATCATGGTTCAGTTTGGCCAACCACAAACGCCTTTTGTTCCTCAGATAGTATTTTGCACTCTTCTCCTTGATTTGTTTTAACTTGTGGCAGTCTATAGTACTCAAAATATTTTGTTGTTCGTTCCGACCTATTAGTACAGCCCAAAACATGACAATAATTTAACATTTTCAGCAGCAATAATCAGCAAAATATGCAAGTTTCGTTCGGTTCAGTGGCACTGTTTAGGTTGAGTGCTGCCAATATGGCTGACTGATGACACATTGTGAAAACGCTCTATAGGGAAATAACCATAAGAATAACAGTTTGCGTAAAACTGTAAAACTGTTTGCAATACAAACCAGTGTGTTCATAATTAAGATAATACATTAAAATAACATGGTAAGACACACCAATTTGCAATATTGCAAGCTGTTTTGTACAGCTAAAAATAGCTGGACGTGGATAAGAGCGGAAGCTAGACCCATAAAAATAACAAAATAGCCGTGTCTGCTCTTACAGGAAAAATAAGGTGGATACTGATTAATTTCCAGCAATAATTACCTTTGAACACCTCATGAAAAACTCACAATGCAATTCAGAGATTTCATTACAAAACAAATCACTTAAAAAGACATCGATACAGCAAGGTAGAAGAAAACTGATCTTAGGCTAGTGCAATGAGATACGAATCATCAGCAAGCAAATGATATTTTACAAAAATAAAATAAATAAAAAATAAATAATCATATCAGCCTACAGTCAAGCTTTACAAGGGCTCTGAATCTCTGAATCTGATTGCTGCATGCTTTAACATTAAATCCATTCCTCTTTAGATCTGTTCTTCAGGAACATAGGACACTTTTATTACCTAAACTTTACAATAACTCAGCTCCATTTTAAATACGGTTCAATACAGAAAAAAATACATCCATATGTAAGGCATCAAAGCAGAACACTGAATCAGTGGAATACAGTCCCAGAGTGTCCGAGAACCAATGAAAACCGTCCAAAATAAAGACCCATTGGAGATGAATGTTCAAAAAGCAACTCGGTCTAAATGAATGATTTTGAGCTCCATAAAATGGATTCAAGTCGTCACTAAAGTTTCGTTGCGTGACGTGCGGGTGTCATGATGTCACCGCGTGCATACGCGTCCAGTCCGTTTCCTGTGTATGTGGAGAGCTCATCTGTGCTCCCAACACCATTGTTGATCTCTGAGGGATGAAACGAAAATAACTTATTAGCCAGAGTTTTGTCCAATAGGGGGCAATGTTGGAGGTCTTTTTTTTTACATGATGAACATTCACAGAGCCTACAACACTTTTGGGCCACATCTTCCCCCTGCGTATTGAGTGATGACGGTGCTGGTAAAAAGACTGGACTGTTGGCCACTGATTGTGTAAGTATACAGACTGAGAGACAGAGAGTCATGTGACAGTTTTATACAACTGTGATCACTTGTTTCTGAATCACTGACTATGTGAACCATCTTAACATTATTTTTGAACATTCTGGTTGATTTCAATCATATAATGTTTCACTGGAGCTGTAATAACTCTGGTAAACTAATAAAAAAAAAAAATAAATATATATATATATATATATAATATATATAAATATAAATTTTTAATTAATTTAGTATTTTATTACACAAAATGTCACATTTAAGTCATGTATAAATTTATATTGTTATTTGGTTGTTGTTTTTTATATTTATTTATGCACTTGAAAATTACTCTCTCTCTCTCTCTCTCTCTCTCTCTCTCTATATATACATTACCAGTCAAACGTTTTTGAACAGTATCATTTGTAATGTTTTTTTAAAAAATGGTCTTCTGCTCATCAAGCCTGCATTTATTTGATCCAAAATACAGTAGTAATATTGTGATATATTTTCACGATTTAAAAAAACTGCTTTCTATTTAATATATTTAAAAATGTAATTTGTTCCTGTGATTTCAAAGCTGAATTTTCAGCATCATTAATCCAGTCTTCAGTGTCACATGATTATTCAGAAATCATTCTAATATGCTGATTTGCTGTTCAAGAAACATTTATTATTCTTTTTATTATTATGATCAATATTTAAAATAGTTGAGTACATTTTTTTCAGGGTTCTTTGATGAATAAAAATATCCAATTTGCAAGGATGCTTTAAATTTATCAAAAGGGATGATAAAGGCATTTTTAATGTTACAAAAGATTTCTATTTCAGATAAATGATGTTCTTCTTAACCTTCTATTAAAAAAAAACCTGAAAAAAAATTCAGCTGTTTTCAACATAATAATAATAATAAAAATAATAATAAATGTTTTTGAGCAGCAAATCAGAATATTAAAATGATTTCTAAAGGATCTTGTGACTGGAGTAATGATGCTAAAAATTCAGAATTGAAATCACAGGAATACATTACATTTTAAAATATTAAAATAGAAAACAGTTATTTTAAATAATGAAAATAATATAGAAAAATATTTCAAAATTTTACTGTTTTTGCTGTCCCTCGGATCAAATTAATACAGGCTTGGTGAGCAAAAGATACTTCTTTAAAAATCTTACTGTTCAAAAACTTTTGACTGGTAGTGTATAATATTATGTAAAAATCACAAAAATTTGTTTGTAAAGTGTTACCATATACAGATATTGAAGGTGCATTATGACGGCCACCAGGTGGCGATGTGCAACAGCCATTTGCAGAGGTCACAGAGAGTTAATTTGTTCCGTGGCTGTATTAACCAGGCTTTATCTCCACACAGCTGTGTGCTCATGAGTCTCACCTGAGAAGATCAGTTTCTCCTTCATGAGGTTGACATCACGACTCGGCCGACGTACTACAGCGCTTAACATAATCTGCTCAGGGTTGTAGCTGCGCATACCACTCATCTTCCACCTGAGGAAAAAAGATCACAACACACCGTCACCAAAACACTTCTGAGGCTTTGAAAGTGCCACAAAGTTCTGCTCATTAAGTATTGGATCTTGAGATATTTGATGAGATAAAGTGACTGAGAACACTTAAAAGGATTAACGAGCAACACTAAAGTAAAAGCACCAAGAACGATAATTACTGGATCGAAACAACCAACGACAAATACAAACAGACATAAGAAACAGAACAAATCAAGACCCTAAAATACTCATCCTCATTACCTGATCAGGTGATAGCTGAGCAATTTCAGCGAGCAGCGGAGGACAGGCACATGCAAAGAGCAGAGGACAGAGAGAAAATGGAAAGTAGAGATTGCCAAGAAGAAAAGAGCAGAGCCATCAGTTGAAAAGCGTCCGGCCGCCCAGCAGAGATATAGCAAGCATGCTAACTACAAAACAACCTAACATTAACGCCAAGGATTGCTTTCGTGCAAATGTGTGCGAGCACAGAAATCGTCTTATTGAAGATTAAAGCCACTGCTGACACAGCAAAATAGCTTCCAGTATTAAAAAGCATTAAAAAAACAGCTTGAAGGACATAAGAGAGATGCACTTACTTCTGAAAAACGAAGATGCCGATGACAATCGCCACAGATATTAAATCTGAGGTGATCCATATCAGGCCATATTCTTCCACGCTCTACAAAACATGTTAAAGCAGCATTTAGCCATTAAATATCAATATAAATACATTTAAAAAAGCTAATTAGGAGGAAGAAACAAGTCGAATCCAAATAAAATAAAATCGTAATGTATATAAAACAGTACACTACCAGTCAAAAGTTTTTGAACAGTAAGATTTTTTAAATGTTTCTTCTGCCCACCAAGCCTGCATTTATTTGATCCAAAGTACAGCAAAAACAGTAAAATTCTGAAATATTTTTACTATTTAAAATAACTGTTTTCCATTTGAATCTATTTTAAAATGTAATTTATTCTTGTGATTTCAAAGCTGAATTTTTAGCATCATTACTCCAGTCACATGATCCTTCAGAAATCATTCTAATATTCTGATTTGCTGCTCAAAAAAACATTTGTTATTATTATTATTATGTTAAAAACAGCTGAGTAGAATTTTTTCTGGTTTCTTTGATGAATAAAAAGTTCAGAAGAACAGCATTTATCTGAAATAGAAATCTTTTGTAACATTATAAATGTCTTTATTATCACTTTTGATCAATTTAAAGCATTCTTGCTAAATTAATTCCCATTATTTCTTCCCCTAAAAAAAAAAAAAACTGACTCCAAACTTTTGAATGGTATAGTGTATAAGGTTACAAAAGCTTTTTATTGCAAATAAATGCTGATCTTTGGAAAAAAAAAAATGTATTCAACTGTTTTAAATATTGATAATAATAATTAAATGTTTCTTGAATAGCAAATCAGCATATTAGAATGATTTCTAAGGAATCATGTGACACTGAAGACTGGAGTAATGATGCTGAAAATTTAGTTTTGATCAAAAGGAATAAATCACATTTTAAAATATATTCAAATCAAAAACAGTTATTTCAGATATTAAAAATATTTCAGAATTTAACAGATTTTGCTGTACTTTGGATAAAAATAAATGCAGGCTTGGTAAGCAGAAGAGACTTCTTTAAAAACATTACAAATCTTACTGTTCAAAAACTTTTGATTGGTAATGTATATCTCAGATGTCTAAATGTCTCTAAATATTCAGTCTAAAAGTATTATTTCCAGGGAATTTTTGAAGTATTTTTAAGCTTTTTGAAGCAATTTTTGCCCACAATCCTTTTCCACTACAGATTTTTTCTGATGCAAATGTATGCAACTATTCGCAACATTATTTAGTGATCTTGCATCATATATAAAGTATGCCAATTTAAACTCTACAGTATTTTGTGGAATGGGTGGTAAAATGTGTTAAACTGGGCCAAGATTGTCTACATGCTTCTTGGAAGCTGACAGCATAATCAAATTAGCCATTCAATGAACATCCGGCCAACATGTGGGACTTGATGAATGACAGGCGTTCCAAATCGGCGGAAAACTGGCCTGTGTATTTGAATGTGGCCAGCAGAGTATGTACTTCTCGCATGTAACAGGAGTGTGTGAACTGGGATTGAGCCAAAGAGAGAGATCAGTACCATGATCCAGATAGGATTAGGCACTTTCTTCAAGATGTGTGGAGCATCAGAAGAGACGGACTGAACCCCACTGCACCACATGAGCGAATACAGCCACGGCTCATTCACCGGATACACGTTCACACTCACGTTACTGCCAGAAAACTGCCTGCTCACAACACACACATATGCAGAGAGGGAATTTGCTTAGTAAAAGTACTGCAGAACAAAACCTCATTCCTAGTTTCATATAAATGAAACAATAAAATTGATCAAATGTATGTATGTAGGTATACATAGAGCAAAAATGATGTACCAAAATTTAAACCATTATTGGTTGTAATATCTCATAGTAATTGTATCCCATACAATAACTCCATATTAACATTTTATATACTATGATTTTACTGTAATAGCAATAGCTGTGTGATTAGGATGTTATATTTCACTGCAAAATGCGTTCAGTATGATATTTAATACAGACTGAAAAAAGCAGATGTCTGCTGATGTTTTCAATGTGTGTGTGTGTGTGTGTGTGTGTACCTGATATCCTGAGCTCTGGCCTGGCTGTAGTGCAGGGTCAGAGTACTGATCCCTCTTTCTTTCAGCTCAGCCACAGGAAGTTTCTCATCTGATGTCTGCTGAAGGAGAGGAACCGCTGCACGCACCTTTTTCCTGTACCAGTCAGGCGTCCACATCACCTACACACACACACACACACACACAGAGCAGCTGATTACAGTCTTTTCATATCTTAGAAGATTATTAAGAAAGTTGTCCTGAATATTAAGACTAATAGACATCATTTCAACTAATTACATAAAATTATTAAATTATATTTTAATAAATAAATGAATAATTTATTAGAAATTATTTGGCTAATAATGTAGCTGATAAAGGTATTTTCTAATGTTAGACGCTAATAAGAGAATATTTTGCTCAATATTTACAATTTAGAATTAATAATAAGACATATTAGATGAGATTTCTAATTTCTACAAGTCATATAAACAATAAATACATTTTTTAAATAACATTTCAACAAACTGTATAAAATTGTTAAATAAATAAATAAATATATTTATTTGATAAATGTGTATTTTATTAGAAATTATTTGGCTCATAAAGTAGCTTACAAAGGTATTAAAAATATTTTGCTCAATGTTTAAAATTTACAATGAATAATAAGACATATTAGACAAGATTTCTAATTTCTACAAGAAACAATAGTATATACAGACATATTTTTTGATGAATTCTAAATGTATTATCTCATAAACTAGCTTAGAAAGCCTTTTCTAATATTATACATTTATAATGTATATTTTACTAAAATTTAAGATTTACATGGATTAATAGCACATATTTCTAAAAAAAAATATATATATATATCCATATGAATAAGCACAATTTTAAATATTAAATATTTTTTAAAGATTCTGAATTTTGGCACATGAAGTACTTGATAAAGATCTTAAAACTTTATTAAGATTTTTTTAAGATTTTGTCAGAATAAGACATTAAACAACATTTCAACAAATCATATAAAATTGTAAAATAAATAATTTTTTTTTAAACAAATTTGTAATTTCTTAGAAATTATTTGGCTCATAAAGAAGCTGATGAAGGTATTATAAGAATATTTTGCTCAATATTAAAAATTTAGAATGAATAATAAGACACATTAGACAATTTCTACTAGTCAAATATGAATAAAAAACATACATTTTTAAATATTAAATATTTTTTAATTCTGAATTTATTGGTTATCTCATGAACTAGCTAAGAAAAGCATTTTCTAATATTATACATTTATTATGTATATTTTATTAATATTTGGGATTTGCATGGAATAATAGCACATATTTCAGCAAAATGTATAAGAATAAATAAACAATTTTTAAATATTAAATATTTTTTAAACGATTCTGAATTTTGGCACCTGAAGTAGTTAAACCTTATTAAGAATATTTTTCATAATATTTAAGATTTATTCGGAATAAGACATTAAACAACATTTCAACAAATTATATAAAATTGTTAAATAATACATTTTTGATAAATTTGTAATTTATTAGAAATTATTTGTCTCATACAGTAGTTGCTAAAGGTATTATAGGAATATTTAAAATGTAGAATGAATAATAAAACACAGACAAGATTTCTAATTTCTACAAGTCATATCAAAAAATTAAATATATACATATTTAAACATCATACATTTTTAGATGAATTCTGAATTTATTGGTTAACTCATAAACTAGCTTTTCCGATATTATACAATTAATATATACTTTTTTTATTGATATTTAAAATTTACATGGAATAATAACATATATTTCAACAAAATATATAAGAACAAATTTTAAATATTTTAAAAAGATTCTGAATTTTGGCACATGAAGTAAGTTAGTTCATTATAAATGTAAAATATTTTTAAATTATTTCTGAATTTCTTAAAAATTGTTTGGCACATAAAGCAGCTGTTAAAGGCTTTTTAGAGGCTTATTAAGAATATTTATTTTTTGTGCTCTCACCTGTTCTGGTTGGATGCTGGATCTCTGAATCACCTTCAGTGCATCACTGACCCAGAGCTGGTGCCGGGGGTGTTGAGGTGGAGGTCGCCGCAGACTGAAGATCACGGAGCGGTTCGTTCTAGCAGCCAGACGCAGCAGCTCTGCGAGGCTACACACCGTCTGATTGGCCGTGCGGTTGCGGTCCTTTTCAGACATGTACTGCACTGTCCAGTACGGGTCATCCTGAGGGACAAACGACCTCAAAATTGTTAGCAACTGTGAAGGTGTACAATAGAAATGAGAAAGGAATCAATTTTAATACCCTGAGGAACCAAAGTCCAGCATTGAGACTGCGAATCTCTGTCCAATTAAAGAACGAGGCGTCGTGGTCCTGACGGGACGGAAACAGTTTGTCCACATTGGTGGTTCTGCGTAGTGTGCGGTCCCTCATCAAAAAAGGCACTCCATCCAGACTGAATTGAAAAAAGCATCCAATCACATTACAGTCAGGTTATTAAGAGCCAAGTAGAGCTGCTGCCATTCTTTTCTTACATTAAAAAAAAGTATGATAAATAGATAAATAAAAAAAAAAGAAAAAAAAAAAAAAACCCACTAACATACAAAATAAACTGCCATTAATTAAAAAAGGTATGATAAAAATAACAATAAACCATAAAAATACAATAAATAAACATAAAATAAAAAAATAAAATAACCTAAGACCATTAGTTCAAAGAGGTATGATTAAAAATAAAAAAATAAATAGAAACAATATAAAATATGAAATAAATTACTAAAATAAAAAAAAAATAAAATAAATGAAAATACAAAATAAATTATGATTAATTCAGAAAGGTATGAAAAAAACAGCTTGGGATTCATTCAAAAAGGTATAATTAATTAATTCATAATGATAAAATAACCTAAGACTATTACTTCAAAAAGGTACGATAAAAAAATAAAATGAAGCAGATAAATACAATAAATTAAAAATAAATAAAATAAAATAAAATAAAATACCCCTAATTCAAAGAAATGGATGATTAATTCAAAATGATAAAATTAACTAAGACAGATTACTGTTAATTTAAAAATGTATGATAAAAAAATTAATAAACCAGATAAATACAATAAATAAAAAATAATATAAAAAAATAAAATGTGAAAATATGAAATAAATTACGATTAATTTAAAAAAAGGTATGATATAAAACAGATTGGGATTAATTCAAAAAGGTGCGATTAATTGAAAATGATAAAACGTACTACGACAGATTACTATTAATTAAAAAAGGTATGATAAAAAAACAGATAAAATAAAATAAATAAATAAATAAATAATATGTTAAATACTAAATAAATTGTCATTCATTCAAAAAGGTATGATAAAACAGTTTGGGATTAATTCAAAAAGGTATGATTAATTCAAAATGATAAAATGTACTAAGACAGATTACTATTAATTTAAAAAGGTATGATAAAAAAGATAAAATAAACCAGATTAATACATAAATTAAAAATAAAATAATACAAATAAACTAAACTAAACTAACATAAACTAACATAAACTAATAAAATAAAATAAAATAAAATAAAATGTGAAAATACTAAATAAATTAATTCAAAAAGATATGATAAAAAAACTAGGATAAATTCAAAAAGGTACGATTAATTCAAAATAATAAAATAAACTAAGACAGATTACTCTTACTTCAAAAGGTTATGATAAAAAAAAGATAAATACAAAAAAATGAATAAATAGAATAAAAAGATAATAATAAATAATAAAAGATAAATAAAATAAATAAAAGATAATATAAAATAATCAAACAGATTACAATTCATTCAAAATGGATACCTGATGGTAACGTCTGCTTCCAGGGCAGCGACCTTCTGTTGCAGTGCTTTACTGAAGGACATAATGGTGTGTTCTGGAGCGAGCTGAGAGATAAGGGCAGTGTGTAATGGGAGTTACTATCTTGACACTCTTTCGAGGAAGTCAAACAAACAGGTTTAAGCTTTACCGTACAATCAGCTTAATGTTTAGACAAAGTGTAAGTGTTGCTCTCTACAGCAGGGATACACAATCCTTCCAGTGCTTTCAACCTGTTGCTAAACTTCAGAGAGAATGGATGGATGCCACAAACAACCCGTGTCACAGACACTGGGTTCAAATAAGGGCAATTTTCTGGACTGGAAAACCAGGGTTATGAAACTCACCATTGGTGCTCCACGACGGCCAATGACAGCAGGACGAGGACCGAGCTTGGACCGGTCCATGATGCAGGGAGAAGAGATGAAGAGAGGAACCAGATAGAGAACGAGGAGGACACTCACATAAATCACCAGCATTAAAACTTGAAGCCCTGGATAAACACATGAAAGTGTGCTTTTGAATGAAAGAGTACATACAGTCGAGGTCAAAAGTTTACATACACCTTGCAGAATCTGCAAAAACTCAAATGCAGCTATTACAGAAGATCCAAACGCTCACTGATGCTTCAGAGGGAAACACAACGTACTAAGAGCCAGGGGGTGAAAACGTTTTGAATTTGAAGATGAGGGTAAATTTAACTTATTTTGTCTTCTGGGAAACATGCATCTTCTGTGCACATCTGCATTCTGTTCAAAAGTTTTCACACCCGGCTCTTAATGCATTGTTTTTCCATCTGGAGCACCAGTGAGTGTTTGAACCTTCTGTAATAGTTGCATATGAGTCCCTCGGTTGTCCATAGTGTGAAAAGATGGATCTCAAAATCATACAGTCATTGTTGGAAAGGGTTCAAATACACAAAAATGCTGGAAAACCAATGCATTTGTGTGACCTGAAGGATTTTTCTGAAGAACAGCAGGCAGTTTAACTGTTCAGGACAAACAAGGGACTCATGAACAACTCTCACTAAACAAACAAACACAGCTGTGGATCATTCAGGTAACAACACAGTATTAAGAATCAAGCGTATGTAAACTTTTGAACGGGGTCATTTTTATAAATTCAACTATTATTTTCTCTTGTGGACTATATGTAAAGGTCTTTTATGTGAAATATCTTATTTAGGTCATTGCTACACAAAAAATAACATGCATTTTGCATGATCCCTCTTTTGGGTAAAATAATTAACATTTTCCAGATTCTGCAGTGTATGTAAACTTTTGACCTCAACTGTATATTTCACAATTAAATGTTATTGAAGTGTCAGGGTCATCTAAGCTTTAAGCCAGTCTGCCGTTTCCCCTCACATGACCTTCAACTCACTTGATCTTTCCAAGCGAACCACCTGACCGGCAATGACACACCCTAGCGCTGTGACCACAGCTAAAGCCCCGATGTGTAGGAAAGGGCCTGTGAACTACAACAGCACAAAATAGTTTTGAATTAATTGTCAAGAAAGATCTTAAGACATTAGATGGTAATATGCTGATGAGGTTGCTCCAACCTGGAGAGAAATGATGACAATGTCCCATTCGTCCTGCCAGAAATCATCAATGGACACCACTCCTGTTATGGTGGTGAGCAGAATAGCCAGAACTACAATCTGTAGAAAATAAAACTAGTTTTAATATACATAAAGAACCTCTAGTCTAGTTCTAGGCTGAAACAGGTTTACAAGCTCGTCTCACCTTATGAATCCAGTACAAATTAAGCTGCTGTCCCAGTGCAATGTGACAAAGTGCAAGAATCTGAAAAAAGTAATAATAAAAAATAATAAAATACAACAGAAAATTGCAAATAAAATAATAATTTAAAATAACTAGTGCTGGGCAACGATTAATCGTGATTAATCGCACCCAAAATAAAAGTTTTTGTGTACATAATGTATGTGTGTGTACTGTGTATATTTATTATGTATATATAAATACACACATGCATGAATATATTTATATATAATATAAACTATATTTACATTTCTACTGATGCTCCAGAAGAAAACACAGTGCATTAAGAGCCGGGGGTGAAAACTTTTGAACCGGACGAAGATGTCCAAATATTGTTGAAATATAATTTTTTCCCATTTAGTACTGCCCTTCGGAAGCAACAAAAGTTACTTGCATGTTTCCCGAAAGACAAATTAAGTACAATTCCCCTTGATCTTAAAATTCAAAAAGTTTTCACCCCCCGTCTTTTAATGCATCAAGTTTCCTTCTGGAGCATCAGTGAATGTTTGAACCTTTTAATAGTTGTGTTTGAGTCCCTCAGTTGTCCTCAATGTGAAAAGATGGATCTCAAAACCATACAGCCATTGCTGAAAAGGGTTCAAATATGCAAAAGATGCTGAAAAAACAGAGAATCTGCAGGACATGGAGGATTTTTCTGAAGAACAGTGCTCAGATTAACTGTTTAGAGCATGGGACTCATGAACAACCATCACAAAACAAAAAAACAGCCATAGATCATCCAGGTAACCACACACAGTATTAAGAACGAAGAGTTCCCAAACTTTTCAAAGTAGTCATTTTAATAATTTCAATGTTGTGGACTATATGTAAACATCTTTTATGTAAAATATCTTACTCAGGACAGCACTAAATAAAAAAATAACATGCATTTTCTATGATCTCTCTTATTTTGTTAAAATTATTCACATTTTAACAGATTCTACAAGGGGTTCACAAACTTTCGCATGCCACTGTATATACATAATAAATATACACAGTACGCACATATATTACGTACGCAAAAACCTTTATTTTGGATGCGATTAATCGCGATTAATCGCTGCCCAGCACTAAAACCCACAAATAATACGTAATAAATGAAAGTAATAATAATCTTAAGTAATAAAAAAAAGTATCTGATGCTCTTATTTACTTTTAGAGAAATATTATGTTGTATTTTGCATATTACAATAATAATAACAACATATAACAACAATAATTATTAGTGCTGTCAATCGATTAAAAAAAAAAAAACTACTTAAATCGCACATTTCATCGCGATTGATCCCACCTAAGATTAAGGTTTTTAAATATACTTTTATATTACAATAATTTTACATTCAATCTTTAAATTAATGTAGAAACAGCATAAAGATGGCATATTTTTAATATTTGTTTAATGCAATCTTTTTTATGACTGAAAGTGAGTATCACTGATACCAATATTACTGATGTCTCTAGGAAATTATTCCTTTTTTCCTAATATTTAACTATTGACTATAGCATTCAACATTACAGTATAATTGAGAGCTATCAATTTTAACATTTATTAGACCTGAAAAAAAAAACTTCTAATTTTAGTAAACTTAAAACAATCTTCACATTAACCCATTATTCACCTGTGCCCTTCAGCAAGTAGGAAATATACAGAAACTGAATAAAGTTATCAAACACTAAATAGTGAATTAAATACAGATGAATCCTTAAAGCTACAAAAGTTACTGATTTCCTCTTTTTTCTTTTGTTCTTTGGATTAACAGACATCACAGCAGCTGGGTTATTAGGTTATTTGGCTGCAATCACTTTAAGAGCTGCCGCTGCTGAACGTGACACGGATCTGATACACATGCTCGTAGGTTCATTCGTGCTTTAATATGAAATAATACAGGCTACAGCGCATGCCAGCGCATTTGTGCGGGCAACTGAAGATTGCACGCTATGAGCACAGTATACCGGCTGACAGGACAGGACCTTTTCCACAAAGACTGACACGGAAGAGACTAAAAGTTGTTATTTTTGCATTTTCATAGCTTAATAAAATTACGTTTGAACCACTAATGTCACATTGACTATTTTAACGATGTCCTTACTAGGGTTGCACGATATACCGGTACTACGGTAGTATCACGATACTAAAGCTTAAAAATACCCGCGGTGCCATTGCATTTTTTAAACGGTAGTATCGTCCATACGGTAGTACCGTAAGTTATGTTGTATGCACGGCAGCAACACTGTTTAAAACTTTGAACATGCACGCCAGCAGAAACATTACAAGTTGATTGCCAAAATGTCTTTCTGCTGTGCTTTGTGTAGTACATGCTGTGTATACGCTTTATGTGGTATTCAGTGTTTCCCGACGCTTCAGTTCAGTTTGAAATGAGACGTTGCACTTGCACGTCGTTGTTCATGCTGCAGTTAATCAGAAGAGAGGGTCTGATTCAGACCGTCTGATGTTATTTAAAAAAATAGCAGCTCAAGAATCACTTTTTCAACATCATAGCAGAAAAGCGCCCAACGTCATCGCCGTTTTTTTTTCATTATCCAATCGAATGAATGGAGAGGCGGGCCTTCTGTTGTGGTGATGAAAGTTTTACCGACGATTAGAAAGGCCAGAGACTGCAGTGATGGAGGAGAAACTTTTGGTGTATATCGTGGGTTACCCGGAGCTGTATGTAACCCTAACCCTAAGTTTTTTGCTGATATGACAGTTTACTAAACAGCTAAAAACCAAAGATTTTAGAGCACTCGCGCTATAATCCTTCGATTAGATTGACAGGACGGCTTATTTGACGGTTGCCTAGCAACATAAAAAACCGCAACGCACTGCTCTTTTTTTAAAAGTCACCAGAAAAAGGCAGTGCGGTGCGCCTCGCGTTTTCGGAACTAAAAAACGCGTTCGGTGTGATCGGGGCCTAAGCCATTCATAAAAACGGTCATTTGATTCGCTCCTGAAGGATTCAGCTGTTTTGAAAGAATCGTTTGAACGATTCAGTGATTCAATCATGAACACTTACTGCCACCCGCTGGCGGTTTTAAGTTTCCCATCATATTATATTCTTTTCCAACATATTTCTATATTCAGTTTTGTATTTAAAACATTAATCTTATAACATTATTTATGCAATTATAAAAACAGTCTAAATGTATAAATACCACATCTAAATGTCACTTCATGCAGCCTCTGTGCAGTGCTAAGATTTTGTTTACATGATTTCACGGATAACAATAGGCAGTCATTGATCCACATTAATGAAGTATTCAGAGAAAAATCCTTTCTGTTTTCATTTACATCTTTTTATTTATGAAATTTTGATTCATTTTGTAGAACTGAATTTTAAATTAACAGAATACTGCATGGTATTGTGATACTTCAGCTGGTATAGTATCGTTAGTCATTTTTATGGTATCGTGACAACCCTAGTCCTTACTACCTTTCTTGGCCTTGAATGTGTCAGTTGCTGTCTATGCAGGGTCAGAAAGCTCTCAGATTTAATCAAAAATATCTTAATTTGTGACGAACGAAGGTCTTACGGGTTTGGAACAACATGAGGGGGAGTAATTAATGACAAAATTTTCATTTTTGGCTGATCTATTCCTTTAGGGTAACAATGGTGATGTTTTGAACCAACACGCACCGTGTAAACGCGACAATTAAAAGGCCATAAAATGTTTAAAGCCACTGCACACTTTCTCTATCACATGTGCATGTGTGAAGAGCGCTCACCATTAAAAATGCAGTGTAAGTGAATCCTGTGAGTGTTGTGGCGAGAATAGGGACTGTGCCATCCTTCCAAACGGCCGAACGATTATATAACAACCTGCCAGAGAAACAAAACCATCAACAGCTCTCACACCAGCAGAGAAAATGTGCTTTGCACACATGATGTTTTCCAACACCTAGTGTCTCAAATCATATCAGAAACCTGTTAAGAGTAAACCTTGCAATCAAACTAGTAAACTCATAAAACATGCTCTAGCTTCATGGTGTGGACACACAGCAGGGTTCAGAGTTAATGACCTGCTAAAACAGCAGGTTCCTCCAAACATCAGGCTGAACTCACCAGTTGAACTCGTTGTAGTCATTACGAGCCTCCAACCAGAAGTAGGACCAGACAAGGAGAAGGAGAAACGAACAGCAGAGGAGGAAGAACCATGAACATTCCCACTGAAAAACAAAAACAGGATGTGTAAACACACATGTCCTCCAGACAGACCTTTATTCACTTAGCAAATACTTTTATTCAAATGAAACAGATGTGTCAGACCAACAGCCAGACTGTAACCAATTATTCAGCCTGTCGGTGACAATCCTGACAGACTTTATTTTTTATTTATATGTTCCAAATTTGTACTTTTATTATCTCTCTTTATATCCTGCGCAACATGTTCACATCTGAAAGCCTAGGACTTTACAATAGGGATTCATTTATCACTTCAAGTGTGGCAGGCGATGTAAAAAGCAGCTGAGATCAAACACATAGCTTTTAAGATGCCTTAAAGTTTTAAAGAGCATGATAAAAAGTGAGCTTAAGTAACTAATAAGTTAAAGAACAAAATGACAAGAGTTTAATTAAATTCCTTCGCCATAGAAACCACACAGCGTTCCACAGCGCATTACAGCAGCAGTGGAACATTTTCAGCACAGTGAGATCTTTCAGAAACAGAGAGAGAGAGAGAGGGAGAGAGACATCGCCTGGCACTAAAGCATGTTTCCTGGGAGACCAAACAAGGTCGCTGTTGGAGATCGAGAGGGCGGAGCTTTATTGTCTTGTTAACAGGAGTTAAAGGGTGATGTAATAATCAAACTTGTTTCAGATCACCTGATGCTGATAGAGAAAAGATTTCATTCTGTGAATGATTTAAAATCTCATCATTTGTCTCATTTTGAAAAGTTATTCAGAAACCTATGGCATTACTATACACTCTTAAAAATAAAGGTGCTTTAAAAGGTTCTTCACAGCGATGCCATAGAAGAACCATTTTTGGTTCCGTCAGTAAGATTTTAAAATT
Source organism: Cirrhinus mrigala (assembly GCA_036247105.1). Classification (NCBI taxonomy): domain Eukaryota; kingdom Metazoa; phylum Chordata; class Actinopteri; order Cypriniformes; family Cyprinidae; genus Cirrhinus; species Cirrhinus mrigala. Next base: position 22,726,229 of record CM070016.1, read on the forward strand.
GCTTTGAAGGCTCATCAAGGCTTAATATGTTTAATCAAAAATACAGTAAATACAGGAATATTGTGAAATATTATTACAATTTAAAATAACTGTTTTATACTTTAATACATTTTAAGATGTAATTTATTTTGGTGATGCAAAGCTGAATTTTCAGCATCATCACTCCAGTCTTCAGTGTCACATGATCCTTCAGAAATCATTCTAATATGCTGATTGTTATCAATGTTGAAACAGTTGTGCTAATTAATATTATTATTATTATTTATTTATTTATTTATTTATTTTTGGAATATGTGGTCATTTTTTCAGGAAACTGAAAAATAAAATGCTAAAAAGAACAGCATTTATTTACAATAGAATTCTTTTGTAACAATATTACTGTTCAAAGTTTGGAGTCAGTAATTTTTTCTTTCTTTCTTTCTTTGAAAAAAAATTATTACTTTTATTCAGCAAGGACATGTTAAATTAATAAAAAAAAAGTGATAGTAATAACTTATTTATTACTGTCATGCAAAGCTGGATTTTCAGCATCATTACTCCAGTCTTCAGTGTCACATGATCCTTCAGAAATCATTCTAATATGCTGATTGTTATCAGTGTTGAAACAGTTGTGTTAATTAATATTATTATTATTATTTATTTATTTTTAATTTTTTTTGGAACCTGTGGTACTTTTTTCAGGAAGCTTTGAAGAATAAAACGTTAAAAAGAACAGCATTTATTTACAATAGAAATCTTTTTTAACAATATACATTACTGGTCAAAGTCAGTAAATTTTTACTTTCTTTCTTATTATTATTTTTATTCAGCAAGGACATGGTAAATTGATAAAAAAAAAAATTGATAGTAATAACTTATTCTGTTAGAAAATTAATTTATTTTAAATAAATGCTGTTTAACTTTTTATTCATCAAAGAATCCTGAAAAAAGTATCACAGGTTCCAAAAAAAAATATTAAGCAGCACAACCGTTTCCAACACTGATAATAAATCAGCATATTAGAATGATTTCTGAAGGATCATGTGACACTGAAGACTTGAGTAATGGCTGATGAAAATTCAGCTTTGCATCACAGAAATAAATTATATTTTAAATTATATTAAAATTGAAAAACACAATTTTAAATTGCAATAATATTTCACAATATTACATTTCTTTCTGTAATTTTAATCATATAAACACAGCCCTGATGAGCAGAAAAGACTTCTTTAAAAATAAACATTAAAAATCCTACTGAACCAAACTTCACAAAACGGCAGCGTAAGCTCACAGGCTTGTTAGTAGTAGGAAAAGCATCAAGCACCTGAAACTCACAATGGCTGGAGTTTCAGTGCTGATTCTGTCACATATTGAATTCTATTTGGGCAAGGATAAAAATAAGTTTTCAAAAAAAAAGTATTAAATATTTTGTCGGGCCAAGAATTTTCATATCCCTCAAGTACTCAACACTTCAGCTAGAAATACAGTATGTACATGACTATGAATCCATTGGGTAGCACAAGGTGCAAAGAGACATCTAAGTTCAGTTAGCAGATCAGATGGCTCGCATCCTGCTGGCACTCAACCTTTCACAACCCAAAAAGACCTTTCGTTCCTGGAGGTGTGAAATAGATCTAAGGGTCTAATGACCACGTCCTGAGATTCTGTGTTTTATTCAGATGCAGGGTGAATTAGGGTAACTTTTGACTTCTTAATTTAATTTACCGTGATTCTCACCCCATCACCTCACATTACAACCCAGCTAGAATATCCTAAGGCCATGTGAAATCCATTTTATTTTTTCCCAAATTCTATTTTGAATTTTTAAATTTTTCTAGATTCCATTTTAATGGTTAAATTAAATGTTATTAATCCAAAAGCATGCCTAATTAATAAAAATCATGCCAATTATACCATTTAATACCATTTAATATACCATTTAATTTTAGGGCCCTATGAAATATGTTTTATTTTTGTTCAGGTTTTGTTTTACTGTTACCAAATTCTGTTCAAGCATGTCTAATTATTTTAATGCATAAAAACAACTTTTTTTTTTTTTTTTTTTAAATTTGTGTTGTGTATTTTATTTTTTCTTGCATAAAACATTTAATTTACCTATTATGTTATATATACACAATTTTGTTAGTTAAGCTTTAATAATTTTAACTTTTATTCAAACTTTTGATTAATTCATCCAAAGTTTAACAACTTCTTTGACATTCTGCAACATGGTTAATGGCATTTTTATGGATCCTGCGATTCCGTCCATGTTTTCGCATCACAAAAATCACAGAGCCCTGATATCCTAATGTTTTGATTTGTTAATGATTTTTTATTGTTTTCACAGAAAGGAGCCCCTTATGCTCACCAAGGCTGCATTTATTTGATCAAAAACACAGTAAAAACAGTAATATTGTAAAATATTGTATAATTTAAAATAACTCTTTTCTATTTCAATACATTTTAAAAAGCATTTTATTTCTGTCATGAGAAAGCTGAATATTTCAGAGTCTTCAGTGTCACATGAGCCTCCAGAAATTAGTCTATATACTGATTTTTAACATTTCTTATTATTATTATCAAACGTAAAAACAATTTAGATGCTTGATATTTTTTTTGTGCAAACTATGATACATTTTTTTCAGGATTCACCGATCACTAGAAAGTTCAAAAGAACAGTATTTGGAAATATTCTGTAACATCATAAATGGATTTATTGGCACTTTTGATCAATTTATCGTGTCCTTGCTGAGTAAAAGTATTCATTTCTTAAAAAAAAAAGAAAAAGGAAAAAAAGTAGCATCTGAAATTTTGCAATGGAGCAAAACAAACTTACAGATTACTCAGTGTCCTAGATGACCCCAATTCACCCTACATTTGGCCGCTGACTAACAATTTAACGAATCAAATTGAAAGCTAATGTATTTGCATTATGAATGTTTAGATCGATGGCTAATATTTCCAACAAAACTCAACTCAACATTTGCAATAATGAAGCTTTTCACCAACTTTTTCCAAAGATCACAACAAAAGTCATCTGACATGCCTTAAATACAATTCCCAACAATAACAACTCACATGTAGCCTTCTAGTGATTCCACACACCCTGACAGAGAACTGAATAATGCACTGACTCATGTTTTATTGGTCTGTGGATTGTGGCGGAGTCTCTCTACAGCAGAGGACACATTTCACTGTTCTGTTCATTCATTCTGCACAGTTGACAGCTGCTAATCCCTCAATCCCATCAGCTCCTCCAGACCCGCTCATGAGCACATCGGCTAGGACACATCGTCACCCTGCTCTAATTATAGAGTGGGCGGGGTCAGCAGTAATGACACAGAGTCAGCCAGCCAATCGCGCAGCTTCCCATGAGTTCGCTCTCAATGCCGAGGTGTTACTTCAGAGAGCCTGCTCAAACGGAAAGATGAACTAATGGCCGTGGGTGTGCGTGTGCATTCACTCCTGAAGGAGCATTTATGGCAACTTGTGGGGAGGTGAAAACAAAGAACAAAAACCTACAAACTGAATCATAGCAAGCTTCAAACCAGACAGAGCATGGAAAAGAACAAACATAGATCAGAAAGAAATACTAGGATACTATTAACTGCACAGTAAAACTTTGTCTACGATTAAAATAAATAAATAAATACATAAATTCATACAATAGTATGCCACATTTTTTACCTTGAATGTTTCATGTTTGTTAAAATCAGTGAGTAAGCTATAATTTTAGCTATTAATACTCATATTTTGCCTTTTTTATTGAATTTCATATTAAAATATCTTAACTTCATCCCATAATGTGTAAAAAAAGGATTAATTTATTTAAAAAAAAAAAAAGAAAAGAAATAAGTATGGTATGTTGACACTGTTTGAAGCTTTTGAAGTTTTTTTCCTATTTCTAGATAGCATTCTCTAGATGGCATTTTAATATAGAATTTCTATATAAATAAATATATATACACTGATATTAACTAATACACAGTTTATACACAGTATACATAGTTTTTTTTTATACAATATACACACATTTAATAACAAAATGAAATATTATATATTATATACATAGACAGATAGATGCCACTCAAATTACAAATATTTATATTATTAAAATTTTTATATAATTAAATATATATAATTAAAATTAAATTAATATTAAAATGAACTAAAAATACAATTAACTAAAAAACAACACACATATATATATATATATATATATATATACACACACACACACACACAATATATTATACAATATACAAACATTTCATAATGTAAAATTAACCTGAATACATATTATATATACATTTTTATATATATAAATATATAATATTAAATATATGTTATATATATATATATATATATATATATAATGTGTGTGTACAATTATTATGGATAATAGAAAATATATATTGATTTAAAATTAACAAAAATAAAAAATACAATTTAAAAATGTGTACACAGCATATATATAATAATATATAATATTTTAAATTAATTACGTAGTATTTATATAACGTAATTACATAATTCTAAAATACATACATATATATATATATATATATATATATATATATATATATATATATATAATTAAAACTGAATAAAACTAATAATAATACAATTTTTGCAACTGGGGACAACTTCAGAACCCTTGTGTGAAACTGAGCTCAATATTTATCATTAAATCTGCTAGTGTTCTATTTATATCACAGCTATTCTAAACTTCTGAGGATATTGCTACATTTAAGCTTGATACCCTATGAATATTAAAGGACTTTAGGTAAAGATTAGATAAGGGTTGATTTTCAATCTGACTGCGGCTCAGTTCAGGTCAGAACATTTGATCGCAGTGCTGGAATGGATGCTCGTTTAAAATAACAGGGATTTCTGCTTGAATAACTTCACTAAATAATGTCAGTATCCAGTTTGTTGTCACCGAACAAGTCAAAGAGAGACAGAGAGACCTGACTAAGCCTCTCACTCTGTTGTATACAGATTGGAATTGACCTACAACACGTCCTCCAGGGAATCTGAAACGCTGGCTTGAGTTTCTCTCTGTCTGATAGAGAGACATTCAGACAGCAGAGGAGAAAGGGGTTTTGCTTCTTTACAGACAGCCAAGTTGTCCTTCTGCTGTCTGCCTCAAACGAATATCGAACAAGATATTCATGACCAGACAATGACACACAATCACCAGAGAAAGCATCATAACTTGATCAAATGCTTTTCAAGTCAACTTGAACAGAGAAACTGCAAGTGATAATTTGACAAGTGAACATGATTAGTCTGTAACATTTTAAGGCGGAGCTTAGCGAAAGGTCAATGACTCAACAGGTCAGTGTCATTTTTTCCTCTATCATCTTTATTCGGTCTTTATGCGGTTAAAAGACAATGGCTTCTCCCACAAAGGATGATGCTGTGGTTACCTTGGAGCTGTCGTCATGGGAGCGTTGGTACCGTTTCCAGCGGCAGCCGTAGATCCCGGTCAGACAGGACAAACACAGCTGTCTCTCATACACCTGTAGCGGTTGGTGTTTCACCATAGTCAGGCCACAGCCGATCTGCAGACATCCCACTCACACACCGCAGACCTGCAGGAACGAGACACATCGACATTATCCGGAACCAAGCACTCTGTCTGCAACTAAATTATACAGTCTGTATGGATATTGCAACGAAAAACTGTGTGGAGGATTTAGCCGTTTGACTTTGAGTCTGGGAATCTTGCCTTAGGAAAACATACCAGAGAAAATCCTACAGCGCAGGAGAATAAACAATACGTCAGTAATAACTGTAGGAATCTTTGGGTTGACAATAATGTGAGTTAACCATGCCATGTGAAATACACTTGGGTAATACAGGAAATGACATCAAACGACAGCTGAAAACAATGGCAACGCCACTGACAGCATTTATCAAGAAAATGAAATTAATGCTAAAATACAAACAATTACGTCCATAAAACACATCTACAGTTGAGGTCAAAAGTTTACATCCCCCTTTCAGAATCTGCAAAATGTTAATTATTTTACCAAAATAAGAGGGATCATACAAAATGCATGTTATTGTTTGTTTACTACTGACCTGAATAAGATATTTAACATAAAAGATGTTTACATATCGTCTGCAAGAGAAAATAATAAAAGAAAAAAAAAAAATACTTCAGGTCCCACAAATTCTTTGGTTTTTGCAGCATTTTGTGTATTTGAACTCTTAATGCATGGTGACTTTTTTGAATTTGAAGATCAGGGTAAATTTAACTTATTTTGTCTTCTGGGAAGCATGTAACTTTCTTCTGTAGCCTCTGAAGGGCAGTACTAAATATAATATAAGATTCAGGCAAAATAAGAAAAATGTACACATCTTCCTTCTTTTCAAAAGTTTTCAACCCCCAGCTCTTAATGCACTGTTTTTTTTTTCTTGTTGGAAAGGGTTTAAATACACAAAATGCTGCAAAAACCAAAGGATTTGTGGGACCTGAAGGATTTTTCTGAAGAACAGCAGCCAGTTTAACAGTTGAAGACAAACAAGGGACAATGAACAACTATCACTTAAAGGCACAATATGTAAGTTTTCGCCGCTAGAGGTCGCATTTTCAAAACAATAACAGAGGCGAAGCTCGATGACGCAGTGACGGAGCATGGAACGTTGGGAGATGTCGTTTTTACGAATCATGCTCACAGATGAGGTAATGTATTACTTTTTTATTAACTTACCTGTACATTTAATAACAGTATTTTATGTCATCGTAAAAAATTATCTGCAAAGAACATGACATTTGATTCAATATTAGCCTTTTACTGATATGTGACTATTTGTCATGATTTGGCGGGTTAATAATGCGCATTTTTACATGTGTAAAATGTTCTAAAAGTAAATTTGAACGAAACCCACTGTATTTGCAAGTATGGTTATATGTTTTTGTGCAGCACATACTGTATTTAATTACATTACCATAGGTTTGCTCACCAGATAAAAACGAGGGATGCACCGCTGACATAAAATACGATTACATAAAATACTGTTATTAAATGTACAGGTTGCATCATCGAGCTTCGCCTCTGTTATTGTTTTGAAAATGCGACCTCTAGCAGCTGTGGATCATTCAGGTGACAACACAGTAATAAAAATCAAGGGGATGTAAAGTTTTGAACAGGGTCATTTTTATAAATTCAACTATTGTGAATTTTATTTAGTACTAAATAAACAATAACATGCATTCTGTATGATCCCTCTTATTTTGGTAAAATATTTAACATTTTGCAGATTCTGAAAGGGGGGTATAAACTTTTGACCCCAACTTTATCTGTGTCTTTGATAGTGGATATTTAATTATTCATTCTCATGTTACTGGCCATAACATAAAAATAATCTTACTGGTATATAGCAAAATTTAAATAAGGTTCAGATAAGATTTAGCTGGATAACTGACAGTTCTTTCCAGTTTTGGGTGTAATTTGCATCTGACGGTCAGTGAACGGCTTGTCTGAGGTTGAGAGCAGGTCCTACAGGACACTGTGTGACAGCAGCTCTTTGATTATGAGCTGTGAAACACACAGAGAATTCTGGATTTCACAGAATCTGATATTCAAATGCGACCTGACGGAGACAAAGTGCCCCTCTCTGTCAGTCTGCAGTCACCATATTGCCAAAGTTCAATTCAGCAGAATGTCACTCACAAACCTTTGCTGCTTAAGGAACAATTTGGAGACAACATACTGGCAGTTTGAAGTTTCTTTAACGCTTCAGCTTTAAAGGGACCATTTACCCAAAAAATGAAAGTCACCCCATGATTTACTTACCCTCAAGCCATCCTTGGTGCATACGACTTTCCTCTTTCAGACAAATACAATCGGAGTTATATTAAAAAATGTCCTTGCTCTTTCAAGCATTATAATGGCAGTGAATGGGTGTTGAGATTTTGAAGTCCAATAAAGTGCATCCATCCATCATAAAAAGTACTCCACATGGCTCAAAGTGGGTTAATAAAGGCCTTCTGAGGTGAATCGGTGTGTTTGTTTAAGAAAAAAAATCCATATTTAAAACTTCATAAACCATAATCTCTAGCTTCCGCTAACTGTTGTACTCATGTTCATGAGAGAGTGGAGTTACAGCAGATTACGTAGGACGAACAGTGACGAAAGTGGAAGCGCAGAGGAGCGAACAAAACACTAGTCACGAAATAGAAGTATAAAACAAGGATTTGCAAAGAAAAATGATGGAGGATTTCAATATAAACCAAGAGGAAAATGGTTTTCCTTTGCTGTAAACAAAACTTTGCTCCTGCAAGACTAGCACATTCTCACCAGAGCTAATGCTACGCCTACGTCCTATGCCATCCATTGGAACACCACTCTCTTGTGAACGCCAATACGACAGTTAGCAGAAACTAGAGATTATGGTTTAAAAAGTTTTAAATATGGATATTTTTCTTGCAAAAACACATTCACTTTAGAAGGCCTTTATTAACCCTCCTGAGCCATGTGGAGTATTTTAAATGATGAATGGACGCACTTTATCAGACTTCAAAATCTCAACACCTATTCACTGCTATTATAAAGCTTGGAAGCCCAGAGATTTTTTTATACAACTCTGATTGTATTCGCCTGAAAGAAGAAAGTCATATACACCTAGGATGGCTAAAGGTGAGTTAATCATGAGGTAATTTTCTTGTTTGGGTGAAGTATCTAAATATTTAATATCTGACAACTGTTTTTAAATAGAAATGCTAAACGACCAACAATAATACCCAGTGATGAAACTACCCAACTTTGTAGTCAAATGTCATGCTTTTAATTCAAAAGCATAGGCTTCCATTTACATGATTCATGTAATTAATAAACAAATTTTTCAAGAAAAGTACCATTAACAGTCATTTTTGGCTCTTAGGCATATATTAAGAGTGAATGTATAAATTTAAATGTGTCTAATTTGAAAAAAGTTCAAAGTGACTGCTTATTGTTCTTTCTTTTCCTTTATTCTTTTAAATCCCTTTAAATCCTTTAATTATGTAATTAACTGCTAAAAAGGCCATTACTGGTAAAACCAGTTATGGTTAACCAGAGGTTATTTTAATTCCAACTTAAGTTGAGCGTCTGAAATTCTGTTGGAATGATATAAAGCCATAACTGATTTCCCTCAAGCACATATTACATAAAACCACAAACCCATAACTGAACCACTGACCCAGTGTTACCACACCAGATGCTCCAATGAAAAACAACAGATTTCAATGACAGTAATTAAAGAGGGCTATCAAGACACAGCCAGCACAGATTTGATCTTTGTCCACCAGAAGCACCCACTCAAATAGATTAGCATATCATTAGCATCTTCAAAAACCCAACTCACATACACAAACAAGCTACTACGAGTCTTCATTAGTCATTTCCTGCTTCATAATCCACAATAATCAGATTCCTTTGACTCATTCAGAACAGACGTTAAAGAATTAGTTCACTTCCAGAACCAAAATTTACAGATAATTTACTCACCCCCTTGTCATCCAAGATGTTCATGTCTTTCTTTCTTTAGTCGTAAAGAAATTATGTTTTTTGAGATAAACATTTCAGGATTTTTCTCCATATAGTGGACTTCAATGGTGCCCAGAGTTTGAACTTTCAAAATGCAGTTTAAATGCAGCTTCAAAGGGCTCTAAACGATCCCAGGCGAGGAAGAAGGGCCTTATCTAGTGAAACGATCAGTTATTTTCTAAAAAAAAATTACAATTTATATACTTTTTAACCTCAAATGCTCATTTATCTAGCCCTGCGATGCACATGCGTACTCTGTGCACTCTGTGCAAAGAAGGTCAAATGCCCTTTACCAAAAAAAAAAAAAAAAAAAAGGTAAAACAATGATGTACGACGATTTTGAAGTTGAAGGAGAAAATGAGATGGGAGATTTTCGACATACCGTATTGAACTGGAGTGCACAAAGTACGCATGTGCATCGCAAACCTAGACATGAGCATTTGTGGTGTAAAAAAAAAAAAATTGTATAAATTGTAAAAAGAAAAAAAAAAGAAAATAACCAATCATTTCACTATAGATAAGACCCTTCTTCCTCGGCTGGGATCATTTAAAGCCCTTTGAAGCTGCATTTAAACTGCATTTTGAAAAAATTCAAACTTGCGGCCACCATAGAAGTCCCCTATATGGAGAAAATACCTGAAATGTCTTCCTCAAAAAACATAATTTCTTTACGACTGAAGAAAAAAAGACATGAACATCTTGGATGACAAGTGGGTGAGTAAATTATCTGTAAATTTTTGTTCTGGAAGTGAACTAATCCTTTAACATATGATCCCACACAACCACAGTTCAAGTCACGATGGATGTAACAAATCAGTATGAAAATGCTAAAATGAATGCGTGAGAATATGAAAGCATCTCTGTTCCAAACTTCCTGCTGCGTGATCAAGACTGGTCTAACCTCTTTATTATCGGTGATTAGATTTGATGTACCGTCCTTTGTTGGGTTTTGCGTACAGCACTTAGACAATGTCTACAGCGCCCCGCAGGTCTGCAACGCAGCAGTTAAATCATTCACATGCATCCTGTGTTCACCTACAAAAAGACAATATTGCTTCAAACAAAAGAAGTCATTATCTCCTTCAGACATGTCTTCCTGTTGAAAACGACCCTGTCTGAGTGAGTTAACACTCTGGTGTGACCGTCTGACTGGGGCAGAGCGCACACACACACACACAAAAATCATGGGCCAGATGTTAACATCACATCTGTTTCCCTATTAGTGATGCGACTGAGCCAAAAATGAAAATTCTGCCATTATTTACTCACTCTCATGTTGTTCCAAACCTGTAAATCTTTATTCTGTGGAAGACAAAATGAGATGTTTTAATGAATATTGGTGGATCCCACTGACTTACAATGTATGGACATTGTAAAAAAATATGACATGTGTCAAAATTTATCTCTTTAAGTATACACTCTCAGAAAAAAAATGTACAGTTCTGTCACTGAGGCGGTACCCTAAGGTACAAAAGTGAAAAGGTACGTCTTTGTACCTTACATACCCCTAAACAGTACTTTAAAGGTACATTTTAGTACTTTGAAAGTACATATTGATACCTTAAAGGTACACATTAGTACTTTAAAAGTACATATTTGTACCTTTTTACTTTGTACCTTAGGGTACCGCCCCAACGACAGAACTGTACCTTTCTTTCTGACAGTGTATCTGCATGAACTTCAGATAAATTCAAATGTCTACAGTATTATTCCCAGCTGGAAAGTAACTGTGCTAAAGTTCATTCCCAACTTCAATGGGGTATTGAGAGGTTGAGGAAGCTTTAGTGGGAGGTTCATTTCGATTACAAAAAGTGATGTCACCCAAAAATAAAAATCCGTAAGACCTTCGTTCATCTTCGGGACACAAATGAAAGATATTTTTGATGAAATCCGAGAGCTTTCTGACCCTGCATGGACAGTAACACAACTACCACGTTTAAGACCCAGAAAGGTTGTAAGGACATCATTAAAATAATCCATGTGACACTGACATCAGTGGTTCAACCTTAAGTTTATAAAGCTATGAGAATATTTTTTATGCTCAAGTAAAACAAAAACAATGACTTCATTCAACAATTTCTTCTCTTCCGTGTCAGCCTCTCTGAAGATGAACGAAGGTCTTACGGGTTTAGAACAGCATGAGGGTGGGTAATTAATAACAGAATTTTAATTTTTGGGTGAACTATCCCATATTAACACACATTTTCCATAAATCCATTTAAGCCATATCTCTGTGTTCACAGTGGCAGACACATACTTGGGCAGAAGAGAGGCAGTGTATAGTGTAAGTGTGTGTGTGTGTGTACGCAGCTGTGTTGGTGTGGGGCTTCATGCTCCAGCCCGTTTCCATGACACTGAGCTTTCCATTAGCTTTAAAGACTTACAAAAGCTTGAATTCTCTGACATCAGGAGAGTAAAATGAGTCTGTTGCTGCTTTGAGCCCTACTCCCGCCAGCTCTAACTGCAGACCCTCTTGCCCTTCCACGGCTGTTGGACTTTCCCAACAGGTACGACTGCCAGAAACAGGAAGCTACTTTTTGTCTGCTTAATTTCCTGCCTCACTCCAGACCATCTCCTCAAGTGACCAGGGGGTCAAACGCAATGAACTTTTTCAGCAACCTTGGGTCTAGAAGTGTTTCTCATTCATTTTCTGCATGCATATTGAAGTCAGATTTATAAGTGATGAATCAAACCAACTTGCTTAGCACCTTGATTTGAAGCAAAAAGTGTTTGAAATCTGAACTATGAACAGACCAAGAAGCATTGCAAACTAGATGACTGAATAAAAAAAAAGACAATATAAATTTAGTGACTTGTAGTCATAGATTTTTGTATAAAATACACTATTTTGTAAATGTGTAAAATCTAACATTTCATGTGTAATGTAAAAAAAAAAAAAAAAAAGAAACAATTCAACATTTTTTGAAGGATTAGTTCACTCCAGAATTAAAATTTCCTGATCATTTACACACCCCAATCTCTTTCTTTCTTTAGTCGAAAAGAAATTAAGGTTTTTGAGGAAAACATTCCCAGATTTTTCTCCATATAGTGGACTTTAATGGGGACCAACATGTTGAAGGTCCAAACTGCAGTTTCAGTGCAGCTTCAAAAGGTCCTACACGATCCCAGCCAACGATTAAGGGTCTTATCTATCGAAACGACCGGTCAAAAAAATCTATACTTTTTAACCACAAATGATCATCTTGCACTAGCTCAACTTCACGCATTACATAGTCACACTGGAAAGGTCACGCCTGACACAAGCGGAAGTACCGACCCAGTGTTTACAAAGCAAACGCACTTTGCAAAAATATTAGATGGAGTTTTTGGCCCTCTCCTACCTTTTTAAACCAAAGTACACAGACGAATAACTAACGGCACGTGACCTTTCCAACGTGATTGCGTAATGCGTGAAGTCGCTAACGCACATTGCAAAGCTAGAGCAAGATGAGCTTTTGTGGTTAAAAAGCAGTGTTGGAGAAGAAAAAATAACTAAATATAGGGCCCTATGATTTCCGCGCTGCAGAAAACACGGACGGAATATGAGCGGCTTTGTTTACTAGGCACACAGAAACGCGCGTGAACCTCACAGTGATTTCAGCGTCTGTTGCCTCACTAAATGAGGACATAAATACATACATAAATACAAATATCTGCTGAGAATCACTTTATGAGCATTTGACCGTTTCATTTTAGGAAAATATATCATATAAACAAAGAAATGTAAAGTTAGACACGGCAACCCGTCAAAATAAAAGTCTGGTTTAACTTGATATATATTACTACTATTACTATTACTACTAAAATGAAACATTATTTTTTAGGGTATAATCACAAAACATTTCTTCCATGTTTTAATTTTAATAGTAAATTCCCCTTTGTTTGCCAAAAAAAGTTTGCTTAATTTTCAATAATTAAAAGATAAACGAAAATTTATGTTTTATACTTTCATTTGATAACCACAACATTTTAAATACACAACTCAGAATTTTTGAGGGTGAAAAAAAACTTTCATAAGGCTATTTTAAGTTTAAGTATAAATTAAGTATGCATTCAAATAATTATACATACTAAAAAACTGAATTTGATAACAATAAAACATATGGTGAGAAAAAAATGAAACATTTCATAGGGCCCTAAACATGTAATTTTTGTTAAACATTTACTAAATTGATGTGAAATTGTATAAGTTTCATGGTTTTAATTAATTAGGCATGTTCTTTGATTAATAAAATTTATTTTAACCATTGAAAAGGAGTTGAGAAAAAATTAAAATGGGAAAAAACGGAATCCAGAAAAATTTAAACGGAAAAAACGGAATTTGGAAAAAAAATAAAACGGAATTTGGGAAAAAATAAAACGGATTTCATAGGGCCCTATAAATATGTTACTTAGTTACTTTTTATGGAAAGTAATGAATTATGTTACTTTTAGATTACTTGGCATTACTTTTTAAAACTGGACAGAGCTTGCTTGTGTTTTTAATATAAAAACTTCTGTTTTTGGCAAGCGTAAAAGCTCTTTCACACCAAAAGTGAAATGAATACGCCTCAGGCTGAAGGAAAAGTAAATTCACAGATGTACGCAAGAGAAAAAAGTTCAACACCCTTCAGCAATAAAAAAAAAACAAAAAAAAACACACATGTTCGTCTATATAAAGTAACTTTTGCTTATTAGTATGGCAGAATTGGCTCTGCACTTATTATGGATTTTTCTCAACATGGGAACAGGAGAGTCAGTCAATATTAAATGTTATTTATTTGAAAAAGTCAAAAAAAAAAAAAAAAAAAAAAAAAAAAGACCAAGTTTCACTAGATAAGACCCTTATGAAACTGCAATTTGGACCTTCAAACCACTGACTTCACTATATGGAGAAAAATCCTGGATTTTTTTTTTTTTTTAATCAAAAACCTTAATGTTTTTAAAATGTATGGCAAAATATTCAAATATGTTGTTGTTTAATGAAAGTTGTTTGAGAGAGTACAGAGGCTGACTTGTTTATGACATTTGCATTGCTTCATGCAAGTGGGAGGAAGCTGCGGAGCTCTTTTGGCGCAGTTCTTATTTCCATGGTAACAGCGAATTCTCTAATTAGTGGACCCTGAAGGAATCACTCCTCAAGATTATGAGTAATGTACTTTTTCCAATGGGAATATTAAAGAACTTCAAAAGAAGAATTCAAGCTGTTACTTCTAAAAACGAATACACTCTCTGAGGTCATGGAAGGCTTGACTTGAAAGGTTTTGTCATTATCATTAAAATAATTTCTCTATTGAAAAAAAAGAAATGGATTTGTAATTCTGAAACTCTACCATTGTACATCAAAGCCAAGACTTCAAATAATATCACAGATCTAAAAGACCTAAAAAAATGGTTTATTCATCAGTTGCTCACCACCATTCAAAACTTTGGGGTCAAGATTAACTTTTTTTAAAGAAATTAATGGTTTTATTTATTTTAAAATGATCAGAACACATTTTTATTTTAAATAAATGCTGTTCTATCAAACGTTCTATTCATCAAAGAATAATGAAAACAACGTTTCATGGTTTGCATAAAAATAAATGCTCTTTGAGCAGCAAATCAGCATATCAGAATGATTCCTGAAGGATCATGTGACACTGAAGACTGGAGTGATGATGCTGAAAATTCAGCTTTGCATCACCAAAATAAATTACATCTTAAAATGTATTAAAGTATAAAACAGTTATTTTAAATTGTAATAATATTTCACAATATTCCTGTATTTACAGTATTTTTGATTAAACATATTAAGCCTTGATGAGCCTTCAAAGCAATTTTAAAATCTTACTGACCCCAAACTTTTAAACAACAGTGTGCAAAACTGCAACACTTTCTTTCCAGCAATTTGGATTCCTAACATCTGACTGAGACGTCCAACCTTGATAAAACGCTACTTTCAGACACTTCAAAGTAGCATGTGCACAAACATACTCATTGTTCGTTCCTGATGGGATTTTACAGAGAACTAATGGCTAGCATCCAGTTCAGAAGCCTTGCCAACCAGGTAGGGGAACAGAGGGTCAGGGTCTACCGGGAAAGCAAATTATCACCAATACGCTACGAGTGCTCACTTCAGAACACAACGATTAACTGGATTTATACAGCAGAGCTTTAAGAAACCACTGTATGCTGTACACAATCACCAAAAACAACTTATTAATTAATTTAAAAATATATTATAATAATAATAATATTTATTTTCTAAATATGACCTTAACTGTAAATATTTTCAAGCAAAAACACCTACGAATCATTAAAAAAAAAAAAAAAATTAGAGCAACAGGAACATTCTACAAAATATCTCCTCTGCGTTTGACAAAATGCAACACTTTCTCTGACGTTCCTCACCTCAGATTTCAAGTCCAGAAACTCTCATTAACTCCAGCATGACATTAACAAAAAAAAAATGAATGCTGTTTCTATTCAAGGACTCATGCATGATTCAAAAGTCTGAAAATAGAGAGACATTTAGTCATTGTACAGCTTCTGATTAGAGAGCGCAGAACAGCTGTGACATATTGAAGAATGAGTAAAAGGACTTTGGGAAGTTTCTGTGGGAAACCATCCAACAGGTTTGATGGATCCACCACAGAGAGGAAGGTTTACTTTCCCAGGGATGAAACAAGCCCTTTGTATTCCCACTCCTCTGGTGGGCCCTCTGTGGATTTTTCAGAGATAATGTGAGCAAAGACAACCTCGTTTATCTCTCTCCATACGCTGCTTTTGTTTTGGCACCTTCTCACCTGATCTGAGAA
This sequence comes from Cirrhinus mrigala, assembly GCA_036247105.1. Classification (NCBI taxonomy): domain Eukaryota; kingdom Metazoa; phylum Chordata; class Actinopteri; order Cypriniformes; family Cyprinidae; genus Cirrhinus; species Cirrhinus mrigala. The sequence goes on from CM070016.1 coordinate 22,742,526, forward strand.
ACAACAACCTCATAGTTTGGATGTTAAACATTGGTTGTTGTGGAGAGCTCATAATGACGGTAACTGACGTAGATGTCATAGCACGAGCGAAATAAGATACGTAGACCGTATTTGAGCCTCAGCATTACTGCTGACACCAGAAAAAAGGTGAATTCAGGCAATATTCTCTCGGGAGACCTGAAATGGCTTGTTATGAACAAGTCTACAGTCAGAGCTTTGGTCTGGAGAAGATGAAAGATATCAACATCCAACACCCTCTGTCTGGTAGTTCCCGTCTTTTGCAAAACACTTCCATTTTGCCCTGCTGTTATTAGTCTTTTCTCTCTCAGACATTTCCTGAGGAGCGGTCTGCACCACTTCCCTCAATATTCAGCCCAAAACTTTTGAAGCTTAAGAGAAACGCTTCACTCTCCATAAACAACTGGCAGTTCATAAGCCACTGAAAATCAGAGAGGTATAAAACCCAAAATTAAAGCCCAAAATGAATCTTTCTTTAACAAAAAGAAACACTTACATGTGCAGATACAGGTGCTGATGGCTAGTTGTCACAAGGACTATATTTTAGTAATCTATGAATTCAAAAAACGGATTTCTCTAGTAGTGATTTTTTATGATAGTGTTAAACTGCTAATTTAAAATGCTTATAAATTAGATCAATTTTGGTGAATTCTGTCCTACTAAAATTTCAATATTAATTTTTTTTCTATAGCTGTTGGGCAACAATTTAACATCATAAAACCACACTAGTATACATTCAAACAAAAGTTAACTATAACTAGTTAACTGTATAGTCAAGATAGAACTGGTAAGGACAAGTATTTTTCATAAATGCCAGGTCGATGCACTTAAGATAATATGTCACATGGATTTATAAATCAGAAATGCGTTTTCTTTCATTTGTTTTATTTTGTTTTTTATTCATTTTGCCATTTTGTCTTGTTCAAATTCATTGCTCTGTATATAATTTAAAAATTTAAAAGACTTAAAATACACTACCAGCCAAAAGCTTTTGAACAGTAAATTTTAATGTTTTTTTTAAAATTCCCTTCTGCTCACCAGGCCTGCATTTATATCATCCAAAGTACAGCAAAAACAGTACAACATATTTTAAAATATTTTTACTATTTAAAATAACTGCTTTTTATTTGAAGATATTTTAAGATGTAATTTATTCCTGTGATTTCAAAGCTGAATTTTTTTAGCATTATTACTATCACATGATCCTTTAGAATTCATTCTAATATTCTGATTTGCTCCTCAAAAAATAAAAAAAATAAAAACATTTATTATTATCATCATGTTAAAAAAAAGCTGAGTATATTTTTTTCAGGTTTCTTTGAGGAATAGAAAGTTCAGAAGAACAGCATTTATCTGAAATAGAAATCTTTTGTAACTTTAGAAATATCTTTATCATCACTTTTGATCAATTTAAAGCATCCTTGTTAAACAAAAGTATTAATTTCTATAGTTTCTTAAATGGTAAATCAACATGTTAGAATGATTTCTGAAGGGTCGTGTGACACTGGAGAAGTGAAGCTGAAAATTTAGCTTCGATCAAAGGAACAAATTACATTCATATTCATACATATACTCAAAGAAAAAGCTTTTTTTTTAATAGTAAAAAAAAAAAAAAAAAAAAAAAAAAATCACAATATTAGTGCTTTTGCTGTAGTTTAGATAAAATAAATGCAGGCTTGGTGAGCAGAATTTTTAATTAAATATCTTACTGTTCAAAAACATTTGACTGGTTGTGTATATTAACAAGTTAGAAATGTATTAATGTGTAAATTACAATATTTGTTTTTAGTTTTAAGCTTTAAAAAAGTATTACTGCTTAAATTTTGCTGAAAAAAAATTATAATAGGCATATTCCATTGTGACAATCCCATATTGTGACAACATGCCCCACTTGCGGTGACAACCTGAACCTACCCCTATCTCTGATATTTATACTGTAAACAGATCACATACATTGAGTATTTATAACTTAAACTCAAGAATAATTGTTAGAACAGACATAGGTAATAAAAAAAATATTGTACGTCAATATATAATTTAAAACCAAGAAATATATCAAAGTGGCATTTTACTTCCATCTAATAATGTACAGTCATAGTACTTTAGTGAACTTTTAGATAAACGAAACGGGTCTTCGTTTACTTTTTGTATATACGTTGCAATAAAACCATAACATACACATGCAAATAACTAACTGTAAACGTATTACATATGCATGTGATAGTAAACATGCTTAAGTACAGGCTACTTATCCAGACTCACCTTCTCGTCGGCAAGGTGATCAGCGCAGGTACTTCAGTTCTTTTTTTCTCCAGTATTTTCCTCTTAAAACTTCTTGTAGTTTGTCTTTCTCTTTCTCTAGATGTTAAACGGACATTCAGCACTCTTGACTTATCAAGGTATGTGATATTAATGATATTAAACTACATTAAAGTTCCGTTAGTGCGCGGCGTTTCAAATTCAGTGTGCCTAACACGATCACCAGCGAGATGGTTCATATGAATTATTTTTAGATAACGTGTTTTCACGTTGTGTTTGGAGGATTGTGGTTCACCGAAGACATTCAGTGAGTAAATCCATCCGATCCGAAAGCCCGTGGGAGGAGCTGCGCGTCTCTCCATCTCCTCCTCTTCCTCCTCCTCTTGATCAAGCGTCATCAGCGCGCTCCCGGTAATTAACAACCCACAGTATTCGTGATTAGTGTAACTCGTGATTAAGTTCATAAACGTGATATATATTAATTTTAAACTGTTAAGTAAGTTTCAGAATAGAAAAATAAGAATTTCAGCTCCAACCACTCCAACAACTTGAGGTGTTTGATTTACCTCAGTGATTCGAATCTTTTGAATTTGTTCACTAAAATGATTCACTGACTGATTCGTTTTCTGGTCCTACCTTTCTACAGGTTATGTCAGCATTGCTCCAGTAGGTGGTGATAAGTGAGTGGTCCATGAACGAGTCATTGACTCATTTAACCAACCGATTCGTTTGACAAGCGTCCCAATGTTCATTCTATCCATCCTAAATAGTATGTGAGGTTACAATAAGTGTGTCCCAAAGCATAGTATGCTGAAAAGAGTATGCCAAAAGTCCCCGGATGGTCTACTATTTCAGGTCGATTTTTGAAGTGTGGATCCGTGCACACTCTAATGGCTAATATTGCCCACAATTCATTGCGCTTTGGCAATGGATTCGGTCCAGAACTACAAACACCAATAAAACGCGTTCAAAAAACTACAAACATGGCGGACGTGCGCGACCGGCTGTTAGGTAGCGATGTTTAGAAAAAAGGGTTTGAGTTACTAATATTTAACCTGGTAAAAAATATATTTATTTAATGTTATCTGTGTTATATTTCATCTGCAACAGCAATGTGAAGTTTTATAAACATCCGTTTGGTCGTTAACTTTTAAATGGATCATTATGCAGAAAATATGAGCAGTTTTCGGCATGAAAGACCCGCGATTGGCAGATCAACGTGCTACTTTTTTTTTCTCTCCAATAGGGTAAGTTAAATTCAATTAAATGTGGAGGATGTTAACTGTGACATGATGATTGACAGGCCAGTTTACTGTGATATGGTAAAGATGCAGTTGTGTGACGTGATAGTATGTCCCAAAGCTTGTCTACTCTTCTACTACACACTCAAAAGTGTGTACTTTTTCTTCACCAAAAGAGTACATACTTTAAGGGCGTAGTATAAGTAGGCACATTGGGACGCAGTGCACAACTTTTGGCGCTATAGTCTAGAGGTTAATAAACAGAACTGAATGCGTACTGCGGAAGAACACTGTAGCCGGAACTACTTCTCTCTGTTATGTCTATGAGGAATCACGCAGGTACTGGGCTACTCCGCAGCTATTCCTACAAGAATGAGTCTGAAATAGTCCGAATATAATAATATAGGTATACTAATATACTATACTATACTAATATCCACCTTATTTTTGCCGTAAGAGTGGGAGCGGCCGTTTGTAAATGTAATATGTCTGGCTTCCGGTCTCTTCGGCATCCAGCTATGTTTATTTATACAAAACAGCTCCTATTGCTGCTTGGTATTGCAAATTGGTGTGTCTTACCATATTATTTTAATGTATCATCTTAATTATGAACACAATAGTTTGTAGTGTAAACGCTTTTACTGTTTACGGCACTTCAGTATTCTTCTCGTTATTTCTCTATGGCAGATTATGAACAGGAAGTCTAACACATTACCATAAAACAGCTTACTTCCGCATTGAAAAATAAGGTGGATAGGTATTATAATAAGTTGTTGAACGAGATTCCGCATTCATTTATTTCGTTTGTTTGGGCGTGGTCGGTCAGCAAGTCCAACCAATGAAATGCTTCGTTAAATGCTATTGGCTCACGGGTCAGTTAAAAACCTGTCACAAGCTTTTCCAGTTATCAAAATGAGTCGATTCCAGGGAGATTGGTTCACTTTAAAGATTCAAAAGATCATTCAGAAACAAAATACCAATAGGCCATTTTATTTTACTAATTATCACGGTTGCTTTTCAGTATTGGTTGGTTGTAATGATACTAATTGGCAATGCAAACTTCTGAAAACCAGTTGTGTTTACTGTATCTTTTGTGAAGTTTGGTGAAGCAGTGTTTAGCGAGCCCACCTCTGTCAGGCACAGCGGCTACTTATCCAGACCGCAGGCAGAGAGCCAGAGCAGAGCATCCACTGCTTCTATTCCAGGATGCCAGTGAGAGATTAACCTCTGGCCTGAGCCAAGCTTGCATCACATCCTAATCTTTAACAACCTACTGGTGGACTGAAGCTGTCCTTCAGCAAGCATAAATTTGAGTTAAACACACTAGCCGGGCACAGCTGTATGGGTCACATGTGTATTCAATGTGGTGTTTTCTGACGGTGTCAGGATGATTGTTCTGCTCGTATCAGCTCCAGTCGGCTAGAATATATGCAGTTTCGGACAAAAATGAACAAAAACGTTAATTAAAAAAACGATGTTATATATATATTAATTTTGTTATTGGAATGACACCATTTTGCATTTATATATCAAGAAGAAAAAAAATATAATAATTTTATATATTATATTAGAATTTTGTTAATTCCAACCTTTTCATTATGAAATACACTACCAGTCAAAAGTTTTTGAACAGTAAGATTTTTAATGTTTTTAAAGGAGTCTCTTCTGCTCACTAAGCCTGCATTTATTTGATCCAAAATACAGCAAAACAGTACACTTTTGAAATATTTTTACTATTTACATTTTCTTTCTATTTGAATATATATTTAAAATGTAATTTATTCCTGTGATTTCAAAGCTGAATTTTAGCATCATTACTTCAGTCACATGATCCTTCAGAAATCATTCTAATATTCTGATTTTATTTAATAGTTTGATGTATTATTATTATTATTATTATTAATATGTTGAAAACAGCTGAGTAGAATTTTTTTTCAGGTTTCTTTGATGAATAGAAAGTTCAAAGGAACAGCGTTTACCTGAATTGGAAATCTTTTGTAACGTTATAACTCAATTTAAAGCATCCTTTCTAAATAAACCTATTCGTTTGGCTTTGATTACAGGAATAAATTACATTTTAAAATATATTTAAATAGAAAGCATTTTTTTAAATAGTTAAAATATTTCACAATATTACTATTGCTATATCTTGGATCAAATAAATGCAGGCTTGGTGAGTATTACTGACAAAACATTAAAAATCTTACTGTTCAAAAACTTTTGACTTTAGAGGACCATAACTGGAATGAGCAAACATTTTGAGGATATTTAGACGTGTGAAACTAGCAGCACCCAGTGGACACATTTGTAGTTGCCGGAACACTCATACAAAAAATAAAAATAAAACACGAGCTGCAATTTTAATACTTGTCCACAAGAAGACGCTCTTATAAATGTCTGATGGTTTTTAAAACTACCACATTATATTTTTATCTCTTTCGCAAGCAATATTAAAAGATTGTGGCTTGTTTACAAAATTTGAATTTTTAGAACAGAGATCTTTAGAACTTCTAATCTTTAGAACAAAGATTAATGTGATATAGGAAATTAGTTTCTTTTAGTTTAAACAGCTTAAGCTTCCAATGACTGCTTACAATCGCTTACAAATATGCCGACAGCATTAAGGTAGACCTAGTAGAAGAAGTTACAAGACATTGTTTAAGTTTACAGTTAAGACACAGACCAGACACCACCACCACAGCATAGCGATAATATCTGCTCTGCCACCAGAGCACAAAGAGCAGACAACATTGAAACACGTCGAGAGCGAAATTCCTTTGCCTTCTGTGTCACGGAAGATTTAACAATAGCTGGGCAGGTCTCCACTGATCTGAATCTCTGATATATTAGTCACGCAGTTCAATAGACATTCATTCATAACGTTAAGTATCCCACCCAACAGACATATTAAATTCACAACCAACAAAAACGCAACCGCAACATAAGATCAAGTTAAAATTTAGTCAAATAAAAGTTGGTTTTGGTTAAAATAAGGGACTTTGGCAGGCTGGCCACTGGTAATAGGTTATTCATGTATATGTGGATGTAAACAGGACGACAGGAAGAACATCCTGTCATTTCCCCAGTGCTCATTGTGTATATACATATGAATTCTACATTATTGTTATATATAGACATACACAACCGTTCAAGCGTTTGGAGTCAGTACGATCTTTTTGGTTTTTAAAGAAATTAATACTTTTATTCAGCAAAAATTTATACACTAATCATTAATCACTTTATATTTAAGCGGCACAAACGTTTTCAGCATTGATAATTATCTAAGTTCAGTACATATCCATTTAGAACACTCTACGTTTGACCAATAAGATACCTTAAGCAACACTTCTTTATATAAGTGAAGAGAACATAAGCAAATAAGAGTGCAGAAATGTGGTTGTTTCAGGAGCTGTAGTGTAGTGATAGAATAACTGTCTAGCTTTCCCTTTTGTTCACGGCAGTTAATCAGTGACTGTCAGTCTGGGTTAAACCTCAAGCTATGTGGATCTAACAACATGACGAAACACGTTAAGCAGCAAATCAGTAAAGAAACACTGACAACTGAAGCCAGCCGCATTCTTTCAACATTCTGATGCCTGAGGAATGTCAGCGCCATCAGCTGCGTTTTCACTGATCTTTACAAAGTGGCCTGGAGGTGCATACTTTTAAATCTGTACTGTTAATGGGTTGTATCTTTGAACGGTATCATGTTAGATGTTAATGAGGAACGGCCGTTTAGCCCACATGCAACTAATGAGAGCTGTTTCGTGATACAAACATCTTAAAGGGATAGTTCACCCAAAAAGGAAAATTCTGGCATTACTTACCCTGATGTCGTTCCAAACCCGTAAGACCTTCGTTCAACTTTGGAACACAAATTAAGATATTTTTGATGAAACCCAAGAGCTTTCTGAGCCTGCATATGTCATCAATCGTCCATATTGGCAGCACTGAATGTAAACAATGCCAGTGAACCAAACCAAACTCGCATATTTTGCTGATTATTGCTGCTGCAAATGGTCAATTATTGTCATGTTTTGGTCTGTACTAATCGTTTAGACCGGAAAAAACATATGGAGTACTATAGACTGTCGAAAGTTATAACAAATCAAGGAGAAGAGTGCAAAAAACTGAGGAACAAAAGGAGATTGTGTTTGGCCAAACTGAACCAGGATCTCCAGGGTAAGAATCTTGACAACACTCGTGTTCTTAACGTTTTCAGTCAGGTAGGTGAAATATTAGGCTTATATCTTTATTAACTGCTCGTACGTATCTTTACCACCTATTAACTTTAGTTTGTCAAACTATTGCGCCCTTTCCTGCTTCCTGCTTATTCAGTAGTACATTACCCATGCAATCCATGCTGTTGTTTACATGCGAGTATTGCCAGTATGGCCGCGCACCCGGTAACACCCGGCTCCGCATCTCTGCCAAATGGCCAAATAGTAATTATTGCAAGTGACTCGAGAATTGAGTGGAAGTGCCCGGGTGGATCATAGAGGCAAAACTATACTGACCTGTTCAGGACTTCAAGTGCAGGTCAGTTTCATCTGTAAACAGGCTGTTAAGAGTTGCTAGCAGTTTAATGCTTAACTAAATAAACAAAGACAAAACTACAGCTAATATAAACGAAACGAAACTACATCATCACTCAAAATATTCTATGCTAAACAACATTATTATTATCTACTGTAAAGTTACAGTAGTAATTTAGTAAACAATGTTATAAAACATAGTTTTGTAATACGTTTAGAGGGAGCTAGGGCACATAACAACACAACCCTTACGAAAATTAAAACCAAAATCCATGGTTACTATAGTTAAACAATGGTAACCACAAATGAACCATGGTTTTGCTACACTAACTATAATCTAACCATGAGATGTGTAGTAAAATTATGGTTGTAAATTAAAACAGATTGTAAAAAAATAAATAAATAAAATAAATAAATAAAACAAAAAACTAAAACATGGTTACTATACTTTTACAGTATTAAACCATGGTTAATTTTGGTAAGGAAAAATATGACTCATGATAATGTAATAACATGTTCAGTATTAGAATTTTTCTGTAAAGATATTGTCATTATGTAATCATTATTGTACTAATTTTGACATTTAGGCAATTTAGAAAATATAGTTTTCTTAAATCTATAGTATTTAAGCCATTTTAAGATACAACAACAACACCTGGTCATGATGTGATGCTTTAAATTGAACTTAAATAAAATTGTTACTGCAAATAGAATATAATGAGGTGGTTGTTTTGCAGCAAGTTGAAGACAGTTCTGCTCATAACAGTAAATGGCTGATGGGAAAAGTGACGGGTACAAGAAAATTAGTGAAAAAAGCAAACACAAAGTGAGATGCAGAGAGATATCACGGAAAATGAAGAGACTGAAAAGGAAAATGAAAGTGAAGGTGCAGTTCAAGAGAGAACCTTTTCCTTATTTTGCACAGCCATAGTCTAAGGTTTTAAACATTTATTTAAATGTGATAGCTATACAAAAAATAAGGTTGCCCATGGTTTTAGAATGGTGGTTGTTTAGCCTTGATACATTCATTAGCCAACAAATTTTAAATGCAAGTTATTTTGTATTAATGTGCCAATACAATGTCAGGTCCAGTTACCAGCGTGACACGAAAACAGGTAGTAGTAATGTGTACTTTTTACTTAAGTACATGTCTGGGCCCATACTGCTTTACTTTAACTTAAGTAAAAAATAGTCTAGTCAGTACTTCTACTTTTACCAGAGTATTTTTAAACATGAGTATCTGTACTACTACTTGAGAGAAGGATGTGTGTACTTTTGCCATCTCTCAACCGTAATGTTATAAAGCTACGAGAATACTTTTCGTGCAAAGAAAACAAAAATAACGACTTTATTCAACAATTTCTTCTCTGTGTCAGTCTTCGATGTCCGTGTGCATGTGGTGGTGCTGCTGATGCAAAAGCCAAAGTTCTGACATAGAACATCCATCAAAAATATCTTAATTTGGTCTTACAGGTTTGGAATGACATGAGGGTGAGTAATTAATGAGAATTTTCATTTTTGGGTGAACTATCCCTTTAAAACAAACAAACAACAAAAAAGCTAAGGAGTTAAGAAAAATGTACTTTGTTTACACTTGTATTTTAGCTGGAAGCAATGGTTTGAGGTTAGAAACATGGACTGGGGTGGATTATTGTGATGTTTTTATCAGCTGTTTGGACTCTCATTATGACGGCACCCATTCACTGCAGAGGATCCAATGGAGAGCAAGTGATGTAATGCTAAATTTCTCCAAATTTGTTCCCATGAAGAAACAAACTCATCTACATCTTGGATGGCATGAGGGTGAGTATTTATTTATTTATTTTTATTTTTTTTTTTTTTAATACTGAGATTCCTCCTGAGCTTTAAAAGAGCAATGTCTACGCAATAAAATGTTCCCATGGGATTCTTTTTGCATTCCAGTGCTTCATGTTTGTATAACAGGATTCCTAGTGTTATATAAAGAAAAGGAAGATACATAGCATATTAGTTTACAGCATAAAGAATGTCAAATTTTTCATATAGAATCCTTAAAGCATATTGTATACCCAACTAGACAGATAAATCCTCTGTTTTGTCTGCTGTCCAGCTGCAGGCCCAGACACGACCAACTAAAACGTGGCACACAGAAGAGAGAGGGAGGAGAGATGGGGTGGGGGTGGAAGTAGAACAACCTCTTAACCTCTTATTTTTACCGTTACTTTTATAATATACTTTGCATTTTCAGAACAAATTACTAAAATAATATAAAAAATAATAAATAAAATGTAATAAAATAAAGTATTAACACAAGGTTTTAGATTAAATTACAGTTTATGTCTTGCTAGGATGTTTTTATTAAATTTTGATTTGAAGTTAATCAAAAAACCTGGTGTCCACATTCCTGAAATAGATCCACCTTTTTTTTAATCATACTCACCATTTTCCTTGCACAAAAAAGCACTTAAGTTTAGCCATTGTGTGAGTAAATGAGCAGGAAAGTGATCAGTTCCTGCTGCCTTTAGGACCTTGAGGAGAAAATCCAGTTCCGACAGTAACTGGATCTGGGGGAGGTCTCACAGAAAAACGGGTCCATTATAATACTCCTTTCTTAACTTCCAGAAGTTTCTTTTCCAAAGACTGCATGAAGGATTTGGTGTCGGAGGAGCTGACAGATCCTAGAGGCTGCAGAAGTTTTCGGGAGCTCTGAGAGGTAAATAACAGATACCATTACATCTGTGAAAACAAACTTTGCATTCAGGCTTCAACAGCAGCATGAAAAATGCAAAAAATGTGTGGCATTCCAAAACAGAATCTTTCATGTAAATTTTTGAAATTTAAATAAATGCTTGCATGAGACTTTCATAGTTAACTTCTTTTTAGATGAAAAGATGCTCGTAAAATGTAAGTGCTTTGATTAACCAAGTTTATGTGACGATTTGAAAGGTTTTTGCATATGTTGCAGTTCTAAATTGTTCTGCATTGCTCCTTCAGGCTTTACCATGTAGGCGTAATAAAAGGTCATTCATTAAGAGGTTGCGTGGTATGGGTCATTTTGCATGGCCGAAGGCAACATTTTGGGCTGTTCTCACTGCTAGAGGGGTGGGGAAAAGCTATACAAGTGTATGAGATGTGATGTTCCCACAGTAGTGTTAGAACTTCCTGCCATCCTGGCAGTGCTGATTGGATAACGGTCATCCAGCGTAAGATGACTCCGGGAGCTGTGAAATCTGTACTACGTGTACGGCACAGCTTTTTTTCCATGAAGAGTTACGTGCATCTTGGTTGATGTGACATTATATGCTACTGTTTAAAAGTTTGAGGGTCAGCAAGATTTTTTTTTTTTTTTTTGAAGAAAAGACATTTTTATTTAGAAAGGATGCACAAAATTGATCAAAAGTGACAGTAAAGACATCTATAATGTTACAAAAGATTTCTAGATCAAACAATGTTTTATTGAACAAAGAATCCTAAAAAAATGTTTCACAGTTCCTTAAATATCAAATCAGCATATAAGAATGATTTCTGAAGGATCATGTGACACTGAAGCCTGGAGTAATGATGCTGAAAAATTAAGCTTTACCATCATAGGAATAAATTACAATTTAAAATGTATTCAAATAGTGACATTATTTGGCAATGCTACTGTTTGTACTGTATTTTTGACCAAATATCACATCGAGCAGTGAGTTTATTCATCAAACCTTTATTAACCGACAGCAGCTTTTATATTTGGGCGAAGAGCGGAGCATTTGAGCCGCGCATAGAACTACAAAACTGACGGGAACGCCTTCGACTGGATATAAAACTTTAACATGACACGCAGCTCATTTCTCCGTCACTGTAAGCTACCGAAACCACACATGAAAGCATGCAACACACGGTAGACTCAAATTTGTGAGGCAGAACGGCTCTCTCGCAATGAATAACGTGATGGACAATTAGTTGTCCGGTCCTGTTCCGTTTACAGGACGCGTGTGTTCCGAGAATGCGGTTGTGAGTCTTTAAAATTTACGGGTGTGAGTTCGGTTATAGAATGCGGTTGTGAGTCTTTAAAATTTACGGGTGTGAGTTCGGTTATAGAATGCGGTTGTCACATCCGTAAATAAACGTACTGTGTGTAAACGCAACCGTGTTAAGGACTCAGGCCCTGTTTACACTGGTGCGTTTTTGTTTTAAAACGGCGCTTTAAAATGAAAACGATCCACATTTACACTGGCATTTTTACTGCGTTTCAGAAACGATCTCCGTCTACACTACACAACTGAAAACGCATGTCACACGACCATTCATGCAGGTACAACCATAGATATGTATAGGTAGATGCCCTATCATTTAGAAAAAAAAACAGCATATGCTGGTAGGTATGTTTTGATGCTGGGATGCTGGTTTGGTATGTTTTGATGCTGGTTTATGCTGGTCCTTGATCAGCAACATGACCAGCTAAGGACCAGCATAAACCAGCAAGGATGCTTCAAGCGAATGTGGGCAGCCACGCCATTGTTTTCAAAAGTCTACGTTTTGGCCCGTTTACACTGAAACACAACCCCGGAGTTTTCAACTAAAACGGGGTCTGCAGCGTTTTCGAACGTCTCCGTTTTCGAGGGTCGAAAACGCCAGAGAAGTATAAATGATAGGCGTAAACGTAGCAAAAATTATGTGTTTTAAAACGAAAAAGCACTAGTGTAAATGTAGCCTCAAATACAGGACTGACAACCGTATTCTGCTGCTGTGTGAACGTGGCCTTAGTGAGGTTACAGCTGTGCACGTGGCAGTTATGTAACACTGCTGCCTTAAATGTCTGCTGGACTTCCTTTAGCATAGCAGGCCTGTCATTAAAGGCCCTTGAGAATTTCAAATTACAGCTCTAATATATCTTGGCGCTCCTCTCAGTTCTGTGGTCAGGAACTGAAATGTAGTCTACAGCTCTACACATAAAGAAAACCATCTCATATTTTTGTAAAATAACTTTGCACCATAATCTTTTCCACCTTTATAGGCTGTAAACTTACCACTTCCAAAATCATGTTGGCATCAAACGTGGTTCTCCTGTGCTTGCTGGCTACTGTAAGCGCGAACAAGACCCTTAGCAGCCATGCATCCATCTTGGCAGACAACAGCGCCAATATGGCCTTCAACCTGTACCACAATCTGGCAAAAGAGAAAGACATCGAGAACATCCTGATTTCCCCCGTGGTTGTGGCCTCCTCATTGGGTTTGGTGGCTCTTGGAGGGAAATCCAACACTGCTTCGCAGGTCAAAACCGTCCTTAGTGCCACTACGGTGAAGGATGAGCAGCTACACTCTGGGCTGTCGGAGCTTCTCACCGAGGTCAGTAACTCAACAGCACGTAATGTCACCTGGAAGATCAGCAACCGTTTGTACGGGCCGAGCTCTGTGAGCTTCGTCGATGATTTTCTGAAGAGCAGCAAGAAGCATTATAATTACGAGCACTCCAAAATAAACTTCCGTGACAAGCGCAGTGCGGTGAAAGCCATTAACGAATGGGCATCGAAGTCCACCGATGGTAAGCTGCCTGAGGTGACCAAAGATGTGGAGAAGACAGATGGAGCCATGATCATCAATGCCATGTTTTATAAACGTAAGTCTTGGTCACCGTTAGAATTAGAAGCAGTTTGTAGATTGTTTAACTAATATGTGGCTCTGTTTTCTCTATAGCACACTGGGATGAGCAGTTCCATCATAAGATGGTGGATAATCGTGGTTTCTTAGTGCATCGCTCCTTCACTGTCTCTGTACCCATGATGCATCGCACAGGTGAGGCTGTGGTTAAAGCAGATGTGATCCTGAAACACAAAATAAGGTGTAGCTTAGTGGTTCATTATCAAGGTTTTTTTTTTTTTTCCATTTATGTTTTCAGTAGAAATGTATTATTGGGATAGTAGCAGTGTTAATGTTTATAGAATTTTTATGTATTCTTTAATGTTGTATTCTTTAATTTTAGTAAATTTTACTAACATGCAAGTGTAAGCAAGAAAAATAACATTTTCATTTACAAGAAAGTGTAAAAGTAAACTAAATATTCAAATAAATTACACATTAAGTCACACATTAGGGTAAATATTTTAGATATTAAAGTATGTCATTAAATATATATATATATATATATATATATATATACATACATTAAATGTGTGTGTGTGCGTGTGTGTGTGTATACATACATATATATATATATATATATATATATATATATATATATATATATATATATATATATATATATAATAAATCTATCCATTATTTCATTTTAGTCAATTTCTTAATAGAATGTAATTCTATTAAATAAAAATAAAAAAATGTAAAATTTCATTTTTTAAATTAAACAAGTGCTAAATTAAACAAAATATTAAAATAAAATACATTAAGTTTTAAATATTTTATATATTATTTTTTTGACAAAATATCCCTTAAATTATTCAATTTTTTTCATTATTATATTAAGTCAATTTAATTTTTAATTGTACTCAACAAAAATATCAGTTTAGTTCACAAAAATGAAAATTACAATTAAACATCAAAATTAAACCAGCAATTCAATTATTTTATTTTATTAGAATTTTCTTAATATTTTATATACTTAAGCTATATAGAGAGAGAATTTTAATTTATTATATATATATATATATATATATATATATATATATATATATATATATATATATAGTTTTCATAATAATCTATATAGTTTTTGTGCTGAAAATATCCTATACATATTTTTATTATGATTTCATATTCTTTCATTTTAAATAATGTTTATGGTTATCTTATAGAATAAGTTAAATGAATATGTTCAGTTTTATTTCAGTCAATAAAAATGACAATATTTTCAAAAAACGTAATACACTTCTTTAAAAAAGAATCAATATTTGTTTGTTTATATATTTTTGTTATAGATATATTTTCACAGATGAATATATAAAATATTTAGTTACATTATGTAGTTAAAATTAATGTTAGCTAGTACATTAAAAACAAATCTGTGCTCAAAACTTACTCACCTATCATTTATATCCAAAATGGGAAATTCTAGGCTTCCTTTATTTGCCCTTACTTGTTTACGTCATAAGTTTATGCTATGTTTCAGGCATTTATGGCTTCTTTGACGACACAACCAACAACCTTCTGGTTCTGGACATGCCGCTGGCCCATAAGATGTCGTCTGTGGTCTTTATCATGCCGTACCACGTAGAATCCCTGGAGAGAGTGGAGAAACTGTTGACACGTCAACAACTCAACACCTGGATCAGTAAAATGGAACAGAAGGCAGTTGCAGTGTCACTGCCAAAGGTCAGCGTGGAGGTCAGCCACAACCTCCAGGTACGAACAGTATGCTATTATATTATTATAAACTCACCTGTGAATCAATTACTAATGTAGCGCCACACTTTCTTGCAGAAACATCTCGCCGAACTGGGTCTGACTGAAGCTGTGGACAAGGCCAAAGCTGATCTGTCCAACATCTCAGGGAAGAAAGACCTCTATCTGTCCAATGTGTTCCATGCCTCCGCCATGGAGTGGGACACGGAGGGAAATCCACCCGATACAAGCATCTTTGGTACTGACAAGCTGAAGAATCCCAAACTCTTCTATGCTGACCATCCCTTCATCTTCCTGGTGAAGGACAAGAAGACAAACTCAATCCTTTTTATGGGCAGGCTGGTCCGACCGAAGGGTGATAAAATGAGGGATGAATTGTAATTTGTTAATTTAAGTGTGATCGTATGTGGTTAATGTGTGTGTGTGTGTGTGTGTGTGTGTGTGTGGAGATTTATGGATGTGTGTAAATGGTACACCTGAGTTTGTTCCATTAGATCTGTGGACCACCATGTGCTATCCATTACGTTTACTTTGAAAATTGATATGTAGGTGCCTCATAATGTTTTACATTATAAAAATGCAAGTGTACTTGACAAAGTATCGTAAATTCACACCTGAATCGGTTTCTGAGAAGTGCAGCATGCTTATATTAAGTATGATCTCCATGAAATTTGCTTGAAATCCACACGAACAGCATTTTTGCTCAGGGGTTTATCTTTGTTATTTGCGTTTTGGTTACTGGAACGCATAACTCACTATGCCGAGTGTTTGATTTATGAAAAAATCTGTGGATTTTGTGACACATTCACCATGCCATGCTGAAACGTTCCTCTCAGAAGTGCACACCTGTGTCTGCACTGAATACTGAATACTGTGTCTGCACTAGCATGTGATATGAGCCCACGTCTGTACCATTTTAAAGCTTGCATCACATTGTACCAAAACACGGTTGTCTAAAATTGTTGGTTTGTTCCTTGTTTTTACAATAAAATCAGCATCACTGAGAATGTGTGTAGGTTTAAGTTTGTAAAAGGAAAGTTTGTAGTGTTTGTTTGTATGTTTGGAATTGCACACAACTGTACTACACTTCTGAAGTTGCCTATAAATGCAGATTTTAATACTTCTACCAATGGGATTTGCCAAAATAATAGACTTTAGTCACGACAGTGTTTTAATGCCATGTTAAAAAAAAAAAAAAAAAGATTACGAGATTAAAGTGGTAATATTTCGAGAATAAAGTCAAAATTACGAGAATTAAGTTGAAATATTATGAGAAGTTAAAATTCTGAGATTACGATATTACGAGAAGTCATAACATTTTTAGAATAAAATCGAAATTACGAGAATGAAGTCAAAATATTATGAGAATAAAGTCGAAATTATGAGATTAAAGTCATAATATTTCAAGAATAAAATAGAAATGATGAAAATAAAGTCTAAATATTTTGAGAATAAAGTCAAAATTATGAGATTAAAATCTTAATATTTCGAGAATAAATTTGAAATTACGAGAATAAAGTTGTAATATTACGAGAATAAAGTCAAAATATTTTGAGAATAAAGTCGAAATTACGGTATTAAATATTACAAAAATAAAGTTGAAATTACGATATTAAAGTAGTAATATTACGAGAGTAAAGTTGAAATTATGAGATTATAGTCGTAATATTACGAGAATAAAGTCGAAATGTTCTGAAAATAAAATTTAAATTATGAGATTAAAGTAATATTTCAAGAATAAAGTTGAAATATTACGAGAATAAAGTTGAAATATTTCGACAATAAAGCTGAAATATTTCGAGAATAGTTTAAATTATGAGAATAAAGTTGAAATACTACAAGAATAAAGTTGAAATTACGAGTTAAAAGTCGTAATATTTCGAGAATAAAGTGAAATTACAAGAATAAAGTCGAAATACTATGAGAATAAATTCTAAACTATGAGATTAAAGTCGTAATATTACGAGAATAAAGTTGAAATATTTCAAGAATAAAGTCGAAATTACGAGATTAAAGTCATAATATTTCAAGGAATTGAGTCAAATTACGAGAATAAAGTCAAAATATTATGAGAATAAAGTTGAAATAAAGTTGTAATATTTAGAGAACAAAGTTGAAATTATGAGAATAGAGTTGAAATTATGAGATTAAAGTTGTAATATTTAGAGAATAAAGTCAAATTTACGAGAATAAATGTTGAAATATTACGAGAATAAAGCCGAAATATTTCAAGAATAAAGTCAAATATTTCGAGAATAGTCAAAATTACTAGAATAAAGTCTAAATATTACAAGAATGAAGTCGAAATATTTTGACTTATTCTCAAACTTTCGACTTTATTCCTGAAATATTTTGTCTTTATTCTTGTAATTTTGACTTCATTCTCAAAATAATCTCGTCATTTAAGATTTTTTATTTTTTTTTTAACGTGCCACTAAAACGGCGTTGTAGGTTAAGACGCCATACTGAATTTAAGGCGATTGAAAACGAGGCTGTGAGGGACCGACTTAAAGTCTTTACAATTGCACGCTGTATAAAGGTCCTGTAACTTTATTTTTTACAGATCACAACTTTCAAACTGTTTTATATATTTTTTGTCTACTGAGTGTTTTTTCCTCATCAAGAGGTTCTGTCAGCTGAACAATCGATATGTTGTGAAAACAACAGTACTACAGTCCATTGAACTGCACTTCAGTTCCTCACAGCCTTGTTTTCATTCCTGTTTAAAATTAAATATGGCGCCAGCCTGACTTGTCCATTCCAGATAATTTGTTCAACATCTTCTAGAAGGAAATCTTTATTATTTATATGAATTATACCACGTTGACTCATTTTTTGGCAGATCCTTTACAATATTTCAAGCCTCTGGCGACATCTAGAATGATTTCGCTTAAACGACATCACTATTCACTGATAATGGCATATGAAGCAGCAATAATCACTTTGATCTGGATTTATCTGTTAAGAAAGTGAATCGCTTTCCGTACAAAGAAAACACTATCGTTCCTTTAGCAAATCTTTGGCGAGACTTTCTATTAAAAAGAAACAGGTTTGTCTGTATTCTCAAACGTGAACTCTGTTATCTTAGTGTGTACAAAGTTTTACCTTCAACCTACAAAAAATGACAGATGGCTTGATAAAAACCTGCATTATGGGGTAAAAGCTTTAAAAATACAGTAACTGTCAAGGAAAACACCCCTATTATAATATTAATTTTCAAGGAAAACAGATAAAATGCCCCATGTGATATTACCCATGTATTTGTACTAAATTATTGAGAGAGAGAGAGAGAGAGAGAAAAAAAAAAAGAAATTCAATTGAATGGCTAATATGTATTTTCTCAGTTTACCTATGGTAAAATGCAAATGTTGGATGTTGTATGAAAGTTCACGTACATTATACTTTCACTTTCGATGTTTATGAACTATTCTTTAATGTAAAATGATGTTTATATAATAGTACACTGCCCTTTTAATGTGCACTACACTACAGCAACGATTACTTCGTTATATTTAGTTACAGAAGCCTATTGTTTGCAGTGGAACTGTAATCGCACGTAGGCCCGTTCAGATTGGATGGAGCACAGAATCCGTTACCGTACAGTCAACTCCTCCCTCCGCTTGTCCGACCTATCTGATCTGTCTCTCATCATGGCTCCGGCGGCGGACAGGCCGGGCTACTGGGGAACACCGACCTCAACTCTCGACTGGTGCGAGGACAATTATGTGGTCTCGTATTACATCGCCGAATTTTGTAAGTACATTCAAACGGTGGGCTTGTGTTCGGTGCTCGCGTTTTACGGTTGTGTAGGACGGTAAACACGGATGTTAAAACGGGAGAGAAGAACATTGTCGAATCCTACTATGAAAAGACGAAGCTACTTAATATTAATGAGGCAAACCTTCGCTATTGGATATCGTCAACACAGCCTAATTAATATTGATAAGCCATTCCTTTTCCATTGGAAGGATTCGGAGAAACGTCAGATTTACGTCATTAATATTAAAAAGCCAAGCCTTGTTCTTAGCGAAGTTACGAGCAACGTCAGCGTAACGTAATTAAAATTCATAAGCATTTGCCATAGTAGGATTCGTAACTTGGCAGCTGAGGCCAGCGACCCTCTGTCCGCGTTGAACTTGTATCAGAACGCACAATAACAAATACGAAAATAACACGAATGACCGGAAAGAGAATAAATGAATGAAACCCAGTGTGTGGCAACATTTGGGGAGAAGCTACTTCCGACGATACTGTTTTTCAGTGAAACCAGAGTGTGAACAGAAAACATTCTTTATTTCCCACCGCGTAGATGTTTTATGCTAAGCGTATTTTAATTTGCTTTATTTATGAAGAATATGGTGTAAAAATGTGAGCAGTGACTGGAATCATAGCTACCAGAATGAAGCTCAGTAAGTTGAACGTGGTTATAAACAGTGTAACCAGCAATAACTTCTACTGAAAATATGCATGCCAGATATATTAGCGAAGTTTTATACTTGATAATACTACTCATACTTACTGTAGTACTAATAATTGCATGGAATGTGAAAGAACTGAAAAGTACCAGTATGCTAGATTCTAGGTAAAAACTGAAAAATGCAACTGTCTAAAATTAAAAAAAAAAAAAAAAAAACAGCTGAATAGTTCAATTAACAATTCCAATATTCCAGGAAAAACAGCTATGTTTGTTGAAGTAGGTTTTAGGTCACTGATAAGTTGGTCAAAGAGCACAGAGAGTTAGTCAACAAATTCTATTAATACTAACAGAGCTTGAATTGCCTCTGTAATTTCCTGTGAGGTTTACGATAGTAGTGTTTGATTTAAGAAAGAAATTGTCTGATTATCTGAGTTTCGTTTTACATCATAAATTACATGCAGTCATATTTCATACGTGAGTTTAATCGCTGCTAGAACCAAGAGGAATTTCAGTGTCATTGAGATCAGAGGGGCCTTTGGTGTCTAGCGGGAACCTGTTGCCTTGTGAAGGAATGTGCCATGTTCGGTATGATGAGCCATATATCCAAACAGTGAAACAATAGGCATGTACACACCGTGTTAGGTCTTTCTAATATAGGTTTAGTTTTCTTGGACTTAGCAAAGAGGCACAATAGCATTCTGACAGCTGCTGGTGGAGCTAAGAGGCTGGTTTGGATGTTCACTCGTCTATTGTTCATATCCATTCAAGTGGAAGTTTAGTGCTGTTTTTACTGTTATCATTCATAGAATAACTCAAATACAACCCAAAATGAAAGTTTGCTGAAAATGTATTCAGCCTCAGGTCATCCAATATGAGGATGAGTTTGTTTCTTCAGATTTGGAGAAATTTAGCATTACATCACTTTCTCACCAAAGGGTGCAGTCAATGGGTGCCGTCAGAATGTCCAAACAGCTGATAAAAACCATCACAATAATCCAAAAGTAATCCATGCCTCTCCAGTCCATCAGTAAATGTCTTGTAAAGTGAAAAGCTGCATGTTTGTAAGAAACAAATGCATCATTAAGGCATTTGAACTTTCATTCTGATGGCACCCATTCACTGCAAAGGATCCATTGGTGAGCAAGTGATGTAATGCTACACTACCAGTCAGTTTTTTTTTTAAGAAGTCTCTTCTGCTCTCCAAGCATGCATTTATTTGTTCTAAAGTACAGCAAAAAACAGTAACATTTTAGAAAGGATGCTTTAAATTGATCAAAAGTAATGATAAAGACATTTATAATGTTAAAAAAAAAATTCTATTTCAGATAAATGCTATTCTTCTGAACTTTCTATTCATCAAAGAAACATAATAATATTATGTTTTCAACATAATAATAATGATAATAATAATAATAATAAATGTTTTTTGAGCTGCAAATCAGAATATTATACACAGATGATCATGTGACTGGAGTAATGACGCTAAAAATTCAGCTTTGAAATCACAGGAATAAATTAGATTTTAAAATATATTTTAAATAGTAAAAATATTTCAAAATATTATTGTTTTTGCTGTAGTTTGGATCAAATAAATGTAGGCTTGGTGAGCAGAAAAAACATTAAAAATCTTACTGTTCAAAAACTTTTGACAGGTAGAGTAAATTTATCCAGATCTGCTCTAATAAAGAAACAAACTCATCTCTTGGATGGTAAATTTTCATTTAATTTTTGGGTGAACTATTCTCTTAATATTTACATTCATTAACCTGAAAACATTGTTTTGCTTTCTCCAGGGAATACTGTCAGTAACCTGATAATGATCCTACCTCCCATTTATGGAGCTATTCAGACGTGTAAAGATGGCTTGGAAGTACGCTATGTGTGGTCATTTTTAGGACTTGCTGGTATGTATCATTTATATACACACAAACCTCATTTTTTAGGAAGTGACCTTTCCCTCAGTGACCTTTCCCTCAGACTGTATTTCCTAAACAAACATGTACCAATAAAATGTACCGTTTTTTATGTTGTTTCTCTTCGATACAGCCGTAGGCATTGGTTCATGGAGCTTCCACATGACACTACAGTATGAAATGCAGGTAAGCTTGACTTTTCTTCAGCCTTTTGAAGTATGCATCTTGTTCCCAAGCACATGAAAAGCTTATTTTCACTTTCATAGCCACAAAGCTGCTTCTCTAAAAGTACATGTACATACACAAGTGACACACATATGCTGTCAATCTCTGGATTGTCTTTTGCTTTTAGTTACTGGATGAGCTGCCGATGATCTACAGCTGCTGCGTCTTTGTCTACTGTCTGTAAGCTGACATTTCTTACACCTGCAAAGTCACACTGACACCTATACACATCTATGGGTATAACAATGAGCATAATGTTATTATTTACACGGTCGTCAAGGATATGCAAGAGCGAATGTGGGCAGCCATGCCATTGTTTTTAAAAGTCTCTGTTTTGGTCCGTTTATACTGAAATGCAACCACAGAGATTTCAAACTAAAACGGGGTCTGCAGCATTTTCAAAAGTCTCAATTTTCGAGGGTCAAAAATGCCAGAGTAGTGTAAATGACAGGCATAACCATAGCAAAAGTTATGCGTTTTAAAACGAAAACGCACTAGTGTGAACAGCCTCAATGAGACACTGCATTTGATAGACAGAAGATGCTTTTTTATCATTAAGATTTTGGATTTCTTTTGTCATTCAAAAGTTTGGGGTCGGGAAAAAATGTTTTAATATGTTTTTGAAACAAGTCTTTTATGCTCACCAAGGCTGCATTTATTTGATTATAAATACAGTAAAAACAGTAATATTGTGAAATGTTTTTAGTTACAATTATTAGTTAATTTTTTATAGATTTCTTATGAATTATAAATGTCTGTATTGTCATTTTATTGTAAATTTAATGGATTCTTGTTGAATAAAAAATTAATTTCTTAATATTAATAAAAAAAGAAAGAAAAAAGCTTACTGACCCCTAACTTTTGAATGTCAGCGCATGATTGTAGTTCATTTACTATGACTGTTTTTCTCTTTTTTTTGAATAATCTGAATGCATATCTCACATATTACAGATACGAGTGCTTCAAGCAAGAGCGTGCTGTCAATTATTTGTCAATTACACTTTTGCTGACCTTCAGTATTATTGTTAGTGTGGTAAGTTTTTTCTTTGCTGTTCTAAATTTTCTAAAACAAAAAATATGCAGTGGGATGAAAATGTCAGAAATTTCTACTACTTTTTTTTTAAATTATTTTTCTGATTTAGTACAAACCTTTTCATTTCAACTGAAATAATATAATATAATATTATTCAAATATAAAAATTAATATTTCTTAATATTGTGTCTTTATGATCCATATTGTCCAGCATGTTTTAAAAATGTTATTTTTATATTTTAATGTTATTAAAATTGCTCAAAATAATAATAACAATGGTAAAACAGTGACCTTATCTTATTAAATAATCTTATTCAATTTTTCTTCCTTTTCATATTAAACTTTCATCATTTGAATTTTTTAAAAACCTTAAACATTTCTTAATTCTTTGTTTTAAATAAATAAAATCCCAGATTTTTAATGCAGTTTCAGACCCCCCACTGTTTAAGTACTGTATATATTACTGATATTTTTAGCTATTTTTTCTCCATTCTCATGAAGTGCATTTTATATGTCTTTTGTAGGTTTACCTGATATGGAAGGAGCCTGTGTTTCATCAGGTGAGGCCTGACCGAACATTTAATGCTGCATTAAAGGGACAGTACACCCAAAAATGAAAATTTTGTCATTTATTATTTACCCTCATGTCGTTCCAAACCTGTAAGATCTTCATTCATCTTCGGAACACAAATTAAGATATTTTTGATGAAATCTGAGAACTTTCTGACCCTAAATAGACAGCAACGCAACCACCACATTTAAGGCTCAGAAACGTGGTATTTGCATTGCTGTTTATTCAGGGTCAGAAAGCTCTCAGATTTCATCAAAGATATCCTAATCTGTGTTTCGAAGATGAACGAAGGTCTTACGAGTTTGTAACGACATGAGGTTGAGTAATTAATGACAGAACTTTTATTTTTGGGTCAACTATCCCTTTAAGAACCTAGTAAGAATAAGAATCTCATTTGGTTTATCCTCCAATGTCAGGTGTTTTTGAGAGCATGACAATGTTGTGTCAAAACAGCTTCTGCAGTTAGTATTTGTTGTGCGTTTCTATTGTTTAAGGGCATGACAGCAGGGTGTGACTCAGTTCAGGCTCAGGGTATTGAATGGTACACGAGCCTCTGTAAACACACTGCTGTGATCTCTTTGTTTAATACAACCAGCAGAACACTGTCATGTAAAGCTCAGTGAAAAAAAAAAAATCACCATTCAAACAATCATATTGTTTATACAGCAGATGGTGCTAAATACACCGGTTAACAACCATTTTATAATTTCCCCTAGGTCATGTACGCCGTACTAGTGGCGTTCTTAGTGATTCGCTCTGTTTTCATTGTCACATGGTGAGTGAATGAATCCTTATCACTTCCAAATCTGCATTCACTGCATTTTAAACTTGTTTTACTTTCTATAACATGACATATTTCCTAGTGAAACAGCGTATTCATTTCTTCATTTTCAATTTCATTTTATCCTTCGGGAAAAGACTGCAACAGTAGCCCTGATTGCAGCTGTTCCCATTCATTTTCCCATGGGAAGTCTTTGTCAAAGAGTTTTTAGCTATAAACCAAACCAATCGGCTATGAGGTGAATCACAAATTACAAAAATTGATTAAGATTTTGTACTTAACAGCTTTAATGAGAGAAAGAATTCAATCCCATTAAACATTGCGAATGATTGGTAGAGATTTGTTTGCATTATTATGTGTAATGTAGTTTTTCTCCAGGAAATTTAAAAAAATTAGTTGAAAAAACACAGGCTGATGGCTTTAACAAAAGCAAATAATATTGATTAACAAGCTCATATCTAACAGTAAGTTCACTTTATAAGTTATCATTCCCTTATAGAGAAAATGAATGGGAATTTTACTCTCTATTAATTGGATTGTGAAAAATGGGTATTCTGTACCAGAATGTAGCCAAATTTGAATGTGAGTTTGCTAATACAGTGTCTGTATTAGTCTATTAATCTGTGTTGATGCATATTATGAAGCTAAATAAGTACATTAACATCTTGTATGTGCTTTGCAGGGTATATCCGTGGCTCAAAGCCCTCTGCTTTACGTCATTAAGCGTCTTCCTGTTGGGATTCGTATTATGGAACATCGATAATATCTTTTGTGACTCTCTAAGGTAGATCTACACTTATATTACGTTACATTTACGTTTATGCATTTGCCATCATTTTACTTTTAGTCAATGGAAGTAACATTTTAGTTTCCAAAAAAAGTGCAAAAATAAATTACCTTTAATTAAATATTCGAATATTTTATATATTATTTTTCTAAATATTTTAAAAAATCAACATTTAATGTTGTTAAATGTTGATATATTTTTACATTTATTAGAAATATTTGTACTATTTAAAATAACTGTTTTCTATTTGAATAATTTAAAAATATAATTTATAATTTATTTCAAAGCTAAATTTTTAGCATCATTACTCCAGTCACATGATCCTTCAGAAATCATTATAATATTCTGATTTTCTACTCAAAAACATTTATTATTATTATTATTATTATTGTGTTGAAAACAGCTGAGTAGAATTTTTTTTCAGGTTTGATGAATAGAAAGTTCAGAAGAACAGCATTTATCTGAAATAGAAATCTTTTGTAACATTGTAAATATCTTTATCATCACTTTTGATCCATATAAAGCATCCTTTCTAAATTAAAGTATTCATTTCTATCATTTCTATCCCATAAAAATTATACTGACTCCAAGCTTTTGAATCGTATAGTTTAAAATGTTGCAAAAGCTTTTTATTTCTGATAAATGCTGATCTTTGGATCTTTCTATTCATCAAAGAATCCTGAAAAAAAAAATACTCAACTGTTTTAAATATTGCTAATAATAATTATAATAATAAATATTTCTTGAACCCCAAATCAGCATATTAGAATGATTTCTGAAGGATCATGTGACACTGAAAACTGGAGTAATGATTCTGAAAATTTAGCTTTGATCACAGGAATAAATTACATTTTAAAATAAATTCAAATAAAAAGCAGTTATTTTAAATAGTAAAAATATTTCACAATATTCTTGCTTATATATATATAATTTTTTCCCCCAAAATGAGAGCAGTTGAAAAACTGAAAAGGTCATTATTTGTCACTGTGTTTGTTCAGAGCCACACGGCAGCGACTGCCCCCTGTGGTTGGAGCGGTTACGCAGCTTCATGCCTGGTGGCATATCCTAACAGGCCTGGGGTCATATTTACACATACTTCTCAGGTACGTAACAATGATAAATTAAGTCGCTTAGATAGATGATGCATGCAAATATGCTCATAATTTGTTTTTTGTTTTTTTTGCCATAGCCTTCAGATTCGCTCGACCTACCTCAAGCACAGACCAAAAGTGAAGTTTTTATGTGGCGTTTGGCCGATGCTGCACATTGAATCTCAGAAGGCCAGTTGAAAGGCATCTGAAAAGAGGAAGATGGACCAATCACTGACCTCAGACAGACAGAGGTCCAGCCAATGAGCTTCAAAGGCAGCAGGAAGTGACTAGCGGCTGTTTGGTTCCCCAGTTCCCTTGTTCCTTTTTCCCGCTCCGTTTGCCAAGTGCATTACAGAGAAAGCTTCCAAACGAAGGAAAGCTTCATTATTATAGGTTAGATGAGCGGTTTGTGGTTTTGTGATTTTGCACACTATATTATGTATAAAAATTGTCCTTTAAATCCAAGGGTCTAATTAGCAAGAAAGAAGCAGCCAAAACTAGGATTTGGGCCAGGCTTGTATTTCTTTGTTGCCTTCATGAGGGAAACTAATATAGCTTTGAAGGATCATATCTAGTCAGTTTGGCATCTCATGTTTTGTACTTGAACTTGTGTAAGTAGCCTGAGATTATGCAAAATTTACTTATCTCTACATTTTTAGAGATTATGAAGGTGAAATTAAACACACTTTTAGAAAAAAAGGTACAAAAGCTGTCACTGTGGTGTACACTAATATGTACACTTTAGGTACCAATATGTACCTTTAAGGTACCAGTATGGACTTTTTAGGTACAAATGTGTACTTTTTGAAGAGGTACCGTCCCAGTGGCAGCTTTTGTACCTTTTTCTATGAGAGTGCAGATCAGAAAAATGAATGAGTGTTAAGAATTTTGGAGTAAAGTAAGGTCTTGAGATATTACTATAATCATTTTACTGTAATGATGGTCATTGTACTCAGTGTGTTTCAGAGATACAGTAGCATGTTACATAATCGTTTCCATGTTACACATATTACATAGCATTATTAATTACAGCAGGACTTATTAACAAATAATTAATTGCTCTGCAAAACTGAGTCAGTAAATCAGTGACTCACTTGTCTCATTCCAAAATGAATCAGTGCTTTTGAACGAATTGTTCAATTAATGATTCAGTGAATTAATGACTCAAAACACAATTGATTCAAGTGCAGACCGAAACTAACAGTTGTATAAAAATAGTTATGCATGATTTTACCCTTCAAACATTTTAGAGCCCCTCATGTCGCCAATATGTAATTGAATTAATTTAATTTATTCTTATTTTTGGTGAAACAATTATGAATATAGTGTTATAATGATGATTTTATGAAGGAATTATTATGAGTGCTAATTAGGTTAACACTGATCTGAGCTAAGATACTCACATGCTGTTTCTCAGTCGTGGGAAAATTAATTAAAATCGAGTATAACCTTACTATCATTAGTAAATGAATGTCTCATAAGCTAGTTAGGCCTATCCTTATATTCTCCTCTCTAATATTAACTACTTGAACTGCCACTGTCCACGCTTGTGGTCAGAAAAAGCAACAAGTGAGAAGACGTGTAGGCTGTTAATATTGGTTGGTCATTTGTTTTATGTATTGTGCCAAGTTAATGGTTCAACAATAATACAATCATCTTTATGTGAAGCACAGTTGATAAAAAGAAAATCTTAATTTGCATAATCCGCGAGGCGTGAGGCACAATGCACCAGATAAAAAGTCGGCCGCAGTCGTGTTTGTACCACTGAGGGTGCCTTAGATTAAACTGTAGTTTATTCCTTGTTGCCTTGATGTCCATTATATTAAACAACTACAAATTACATATTCCATCACATATCTAATGATTCAAATAAAAGAGGTCATTTTCGCTAAGAGTACAAACCAAGAAACAACAGCAAAATTACTGCCACTATCACTGCATTTTTGTGCCTAAATCCACTAACACTGTTTAGATATTAGGCACTACTTTTTTTTGGACTTGTAATCTAGTTTATGACTGAAATGATGAGTTATAATAATGGAATTTTGTGGCTAACCTTCCCAGCATTGTCCTGTAAAGGCCGTGTAATGATTTATGTATGTTAGGCTATGTGTGTGTGTTTTGTAATTTTTTTTTGTCTCATTAAAATCTATGTTGCCAAAACATTAAACAGTGTTTCACTTTATTTTAACTTGTTTGTGCTTGCATGTCGTAAAAAAAAAAACAAAAACATTTTTTATCCACACTTAACGTTCCTATTTTTGAAGGTATGTTGGAACGTACGGACGTACAGTTGAGGTCAAAAGTTTACATACGCCTTGCAGAATCTGCAAAATGTTAATTATTTTATCAAAGTAAGAGGGATCATTCCAAATGCATGTTATTTTTTTATTTAGTACTGACCTGAATAAGATATTCCACGTAAGATGTTTACATATAGTCCACAAGAAAAAATAATAGTTGAGTTTATAAAAATGACCCCATTCAAAAGTTTACATACCCTTGATTCTTAATACTGTGCTGTAAACTGAATGATTGAGAGCTGTTTTTTATTTTTTGTTTTACTGATGGTAGTCCCTTGTTTGTCCTGAACAGTTAAACTGCCCACTGTTCTTCACAAAAAATCTACAAATTATTTGGTTTTTTAGCATTTTTGTGTATTTGAACCCTTTCCAACAATGACTGTATGACATTGAGATCCATCTTTTCACACTGAGGACAACTGAGGGACTCGTATGCAACTATTACAGAAGGTTCAAACACTGACTGATGCTCCAGAAAGAAAAACGATGCATTAAGAGCCAGGGGTGAAAACTTTTTGAATTTGAAGATCGGGATAAATTTACCTTATTTTGTCTTCTAGGAAACATATAAGTAGCTTCTGAAGGGCAGTACTAAATGAAAAAAAAAAAAGGTGATATTTAGGCAAAATAAGAAAAATGTGCACTTCTTCATTCTGTTCAAAAGTTTTCACACCCCGGCTCTTAATGCATCTGTTTCCTTCTGGAGCATCAGTGAGTGTTTGAAACTTCTCTAATAGTTGCATATGAGTCCCTCAGTTGTCCTCAGTGTGTAAAGATGGATCTCAAAATCATTCAGCCATTGTTGGAAAGAGTTCAAATACACAAAAATGCTGAAAAACCAAAGAATTTGTAAACACTTGTACATTTCTACAGTTGTTCATATGTGAGAAGACTGCCACGTTAATCATATCCGTTCAGTGTTCACGCAAAAATATGAAAATATATGTGCGCTAGAACCACATTTTCAATACGAATAGCTATGACTAATGAGTTCGGGTGTAGATCGTTGTTGTAACAATAGAGGGCGCCACTGTAGTGAACTCTATCCCACACAGGGATGTGCACACCTACAGCTGTCACTGAGTCATGTCAGACAGATATGTCAGTGAGTCACTTCCCGCCCTGTAAAATAAGCATGTATGAACCTCTGGAGCACATATGCTCAGGTAAGCTGGGGAATTCTTCCCGACGTCAGAGATTCCATGTGAACACTGGTCTTCTGTTTGTTTACATGGCATCTGACTGTATCAAAATGGGAAACTCCTTGACATCATCAAGGGGTCCTAGCTCACCAAGCCTGCATTTATTTGATCCAAAGTACAGCAAGAGCAGTAATATTGTGAAATATTTTTACTATTTAAAATAACTGTTTTCTTTTTTAATATATTTTAAAATGTAATTTATTTCTGTGATCAGAGCTAAATTTTCAGCATTTTTCAGGGTTCTTTGATGAATAGAAAGATCCAAAGATCTGCATTTATCTGAAATAAAACATTTTTGTAAAATTAGAAACTATAAAAATGAATAGTTTTATTTAGCAAGGTAGGATGCTTGATTGATCAAACGTGATGATAAAGAAATGTATAATGTTACAAAAGATTTCTATTTCGGATAAATGCTGTTCTTCTGAACTTTCTTTTCAGCAAAGAAATCAGCAAAAATTCTACTCAGCTGTTTTCAACATAATAATAATAATAATAATAATAATTGTTTTTTAACAGCAGATCAGAATATTAGAATGATTTCTGAAGGATCATGTGACTGGAGTAATGATGCTAAAAATTCAGCTTTGAAATCACAGGAATAAATTACACTTTAAAATATATTTGAACAGAAAGCAGTTATTTTAAATAGTAAAAATATTTTAAAACTGTACTATTTTTGCTGTACTTGGATCAAATAAATTCAGGCTTAGTGAGCAGGAGACACTTCTTTAAAAAATATTACAAATCTTAGTGTTCAAAAACTTTTGACTGGTAGTGTAGTTTTTGCCACACCAACTGTTTAAGTGACCTGCAAAAAATGACTAAAAGGTGATTAAAAGTAGTGAAAACTCCATTAATGCCAAGTTAAAACATACATTTTCCACGCAGTATATTCACATTTATTGTGTTGTTTGTCACGTTATTTGTCCATCCTTCACATCAGAACAGGGTAAACTGGCTCAATGGCTCAATGAATCATTTAGGCTGAATGAACACTGATCATAACCTTATATGGTCTTAAATGCTTGTTTAGTCAGACGACTAAATGACATAAAGCTATTAAATATAATGAACTATTAACTCTATCAAAGACTGCATTTGTAAATGTGGTAAATGAAAGGATAAATGTAAGAGAAACTGCTGTGTTTAGATTTGGCCATCATGTGCTTTTTACTGTAACCAAAAATTAATAACACTCACACTCACAGCCTCAGTGAGTCATTGTTTTATGTTGTTTTAACTGCGGGGAAAAAACATGCTGAGAGAGTAGAAGTAGGAATGCAAGATGTATTCATTTTTTCGTTTTTTTTTCTTTAAAGTGTGAATAATATGGGCAATAGAGAATGTTTTATATTATTATTCATATTTATGCCGAATGTCTTATCAACCATCATAGCAATGCTTAAAATGTAACAAAATAATAAAAAAATAATAATTATTTAACCCTTTAACTTTCACCCCCATTTTTAAACACAGACATAAAAATGCACTATCCAGACTTAAATTTTTATAATTCATGAATGAAAACATTTTGTAATATGATATTGATGTACATTTTCTGTGGTAATGCAATGTCTGATTTTAAAATGCCTTTCAAAGGATGAATTTTGAGATTTTAAGTTTTGAACTGATATATAATTTCTTATGATATCTAAAGCATGAAAGGGAAAAAGGAAACAAAGAAAGTCTTTTGTGACAAAGGTCAGAACTCATGCTATGATGTAGATTTTTTTTAAGTTGCACTCTTGACATATTTTAATCTATTACTTTTCCTACATAATTTGTAACACAAAAACATGGTAATATATCTGTTTAGGAGTCATAGGACTCTAACAGAATTGTTAGCGCCAATAGTCTCGTGGTTAGTGTGCTGGCATATAGCGTATCTGTGCTCACGCCGGCCTGAGTTCGATTCCCATCTCGAGGTCCTTTGCTGGTCCTGCTCCCCTCTTTTCACCCAATGCATTCCTGTCTGCTCTCAAACTGTCCTGTCTAATAAAGCTTTAAAAAAATTCCCAAAAAATATATTAAAAAAAACACTTCACAGCATTGCTTAAAATGTAACCAAATAATTAAATTTAAAAAATAACCTATAATGTGAATTCTAATAAATAGAGTAAAAATCAGAATCAGAACCAGTCTCTAAATTGTGATGTAAAAAACATGCACACACTATACAATACATCTTTATCTGCCCCCATTTGTGTTTATTTTAACAAGAACAATTCCTATTGGGAAAAAGCCATGTTGTAAAAACAAAAATTCCCTGACTACATCCTGAACTGCTAGCTTTATGTGTCACTAACAATATTGATGATCCTGATAATAACAGATGTAGAGGTGGTGCCAGATTCTGTGGGCAGAGGAAGTGATGACAGCCTCATTAATTGATCTTTTCAACATTTTTGCTGAGATTAGACAATCAGCGATGGCTGGGAGCATCTGTGTTTGATCTATTCTCTAGAATCCCTGATTCATCCCAAACACTTCTGAAAAACAGCTGTGACCATCAGCTCGCTATGACTGTGCTGATGTTTGGGGGGGAAACTGCATATTTCTGCATAACACATTATGGGGAAATGTCTTAATTAGAGCTGAGAGTACATGATGGTAAGCACGCAACGGTGACATGCAGAACTTTGTGGGCTTGGCTATATTACTCCGTCCGTGCTATAAGGTTTTTATGACAGTGATAGCTAGATTATTTGGTCAGATATAACGTGAGTCATCTGAATAACCAATTTCCTATTCCAAAATCAGATTTACAGGCCAAAGTCAACAGCGTCAAGCGTCAACTTTGTACTGCAAAAGCACAGAATACACACAGGATAAAGTATACAAACAAAAAATGCATTCAAATATCTACTTACAATGAAAATTTGCAATTAAGCAAATGTAAATGGGTTTTGTTTGGTTTTATAAACATTTCTTTGAAGGGGCACAGAGTTGGCATTATTTATATTGATATGCATTTAAACAGGAATCTGTTGAATCATAACAGAAAACCATGTTGAGTGTCTGAAGTCTGAGACAGGCTCGTCAGTCAAAAGTATAGAGACCACTGGGAAGTAGATGAGGACTGAAATAAATCAAAGCTCTATAAAACAAGATGTTGGGTTTTGAATGCTTATTCATCTGATTCGACTGATTTTTTTAAATGTTTTTAAAGTATTTCTGCCAATTTTGCCTAAAAGTACAATTTCTATGTGTTTTTTGGTTTGTTTGTTTTTGACCCTTGATCTGATTAAATACATACTACCAGTCAAAAGTTTTTGAACAGTAACATTTTTAATGTTTTTTTTTTTTTTGTTTAAAGAAGTCTCTTCTGCTCACCAAGCCTGCATTTATTTGATCCAAAGTACAGCAAAAGCAGTAAAATTGTGAAATATTTTTACTATTTAAAATAACTGTTTTCTATTTTAATATATTTTAAAATGTAATTTATTCTTGTGATCAAAGCTACATTTTCAGCATCATTAGTCCAGTCTTTAGTGTCACATGCTCCTTCAGAAATCATTCTAATATGCTGATTTGCTGGTCAAGAAACATTTATTATTATTATTATTATTACTATTATTATTATCTATATTTAAAACAGTTGAGTGCATTTTTTATAGAAATGAATACTTTTATTTAGCAAGGATGCTTTAAATTGATCAAAAGTGATGATAAAGACATTTATAATGTTACAAAAGATTTCTATTTCACATAAATGCTGTTCTTCTAAACTTTCTGTTCATCATAGAAACCTGGCAAAATTCTACTCAGCTGTTTTCAACTTAATAATAATAATAATAATAATAATAATAATAATAATAATAAATGTTTTTGAGAAGCAAATCAGAATATTAGAATGATTTCTGAAGGATCATGTGACTGGAGTAATGATGCTAAAAATTCAGCTTTGAAATCACAGGAATAAATCATCTTTTAAAATATATTCGAACAGAAAGCAGTTATTTTAAATAGTAAAAATATTTCAAAATGTTACTATTTTTGCTGCACTTTGGATCAAATAAATTCAGGCTTGGTGAGCAGAAGACACTTCTTTAAAAAACATTAAAAATCTTAGTGTTCAAAAACTTTTGACTGGTAGTATTTATATAAGTTAATACGGACACTTTTAGAACACTGTATCAAAATTGTGCTCAAAAGTCAAAATACCCAAAATATAGATTTAATGAATAAAATATTTCCAGATTTAATTGAATGCAAGTATTTAACTGTAAAAATTATCTTATTTTTTGTTTAATCAGATATTATCTCATTATTAAAAACTGTAAGGAGTAAAATTATGTTTTTTTTACTCTACAAATGTAATTGAGCATAAGTTAAAGTATTCGGTTAAGTACAAATTCTCCAAAATAATAAATAAGTATAGTAAGGTAATGCAATTTATCATGAACCTTACACCCCTGCCATATTTACAGACATAATATGCTTTTATGGCACTGATTTATGGTATCATAAACTTCAATGCTTTCATATTTCATTCTGATGTGCTTAATGAAACAGGTTCACCATTTGATAACACAGTCATGTTCCTGCAGAGAGTGTGTTTAGAGATCTCTCACTGTGTGCTTCAAACAACTATTTTAAAAAAGAAAAAACGAAAACTCCCCCTGTACCCCACAACACCGCAGGGCTGAATCTTTACATGCACATTTTGGCTTAAACTTTACTGTACTGTAACATATAATCAGTGTTAGAAAACCACAGTGTGCTACTTGTTTCGATTTGTGCATGAATTTAAATCAGGTAGTCTGTTTGATGTCTGGATGTCAGGATAGTTATACATAAACCTTTTCTGTGAGAGAGTTGAGTTCACAGCAGACATGGGGAATCTCTGGCTGGGCCTGTTCACACTGCTGCAGCCTGCTGTTCTGTACGCTTCCCCGCTGCCACTGCTAGGAGTGTCCGCTTATGGCGACCTAGAGTTTGCAGAGGTAATTATAAACCAACAATAGATCAAGATATTCAAATATGCAGGAATCTGAATGGTGCATGTGTGCAAAACTCACCAAAACGATGCTAGTCTTGTGAGTGGTTGCCGGCATTCCTGTGCGGATACTAGCGTGTTTTGGGTGATTGCAGGTCTCTCCTTCAAGCTAACTTTGGATAAAAGCATTTTAATGACTTGTCACTTTTGGATTATTAACGTTTTCTTTCATTTTTTTGCATACATGAAGTCACGAATTACAAATGTTGTTATATATTTAATATGTGTTGCTTTTAATCAGACAAATGTGTGTTTATACTATAAATACTCAGTGCCTTGCGAAAGTATTCATACCCCTTCATTTGTTTCACGCTTTATGTTGGTGCCTTGTTAAACTACTTTAAATTACTTTTTTTCCACACCAATCTACACTCCATACACCATAATGACAAAGCAACAAAGGTTTTTTAACATATTTGCAAATTTATTACAAATAAAAAACTTAAATGATTCCATTGCATAAATATTCATACCCTTATCTGGGACAGTTGAAATTTAGCTCAGGAGCATTCATATTGCTTGTAGTTTTTACTACACTTTGAGTGAAGTTAACCTGTGGCAAATTCAGTTGAATCGGTATGATTTGGAAAGCCACACACCTCTCAATAAAAGGTCTAACAGCTGAAAATATCAGAGCAAAAACCAAGTCCTGAGGTTAAAAAAAAAACTGCCTTTAAAGCTCAGAAACAGGATTGCATCAAGCCACACATCTGGGGAACAGTTCAGAAAAAATTCTCCTGCATTGAAGGTTTACAGTAGCTTGTAGTCTTCGTTAGCCTTACTGGAAGAAGTCTGAAACATCCAGGATTCTTCCCAGAGTTGGCCTGCTGGCCAATCTGAGCATTGTTGGAGAAGGGATTTGGTTAGACTGGAGACCAAGAACCTGATGGTCACTCTAGCTGAGCTCCATGATCATATGTGGAGATAGGAGAAACCTACAGAAGGACAAACATCACTGCAACATTCCACCAATCCAGTCTCTATGGTGGCGTGACCAAACTCAATCCTCTCCTCAGGTGCAAGCACCTAAAGTACTCTCAGATTGTTAGAAACAGGGTTCTCTGGTCCGATGAACCTCAATTCCAGGCATCATGTTTGAGGGAAAACAGGCACTGCTTATCACTTGCACAGTACCATCTCAACAGTAAAGTGTGGTGGTAGCAGCCTCATGCTGTGGGGTTGTTTTTCAATGGCAGGGACTGAGGAACTCGTCAGAGTAAAAGGAAAGCTCAATGCACCAAAATATTGAGATAGCCTTAATGAAAACCCAGTCCGGAGCTTTCAGAACCTCAGACTAGGCAGAAGGTTCACCTTCCAACAGGACAATGACCCTAAGCACGCAACAAGAGTGGCTTATAGACAACTGTGTGAATGTCCTTGAGCAACCCAGCCACAGCCTGGGCTTGAACCCAGTCAAACATTTCTAGAGAAACCTGAAAATGTGCATCTGCCCCATCAAAGCTGACAGAGCTTGAGAGCTGAACAGGTGAGGAAAAGAATGGCAGATAATTGTCAAATTCTTATGCAAAGCTTGTTGCATCATACCTCAAAAGACTTGAGGCTGTAAAGGTGCTTCAGCTAAGTACTGAGTTAAGGGTATGAATACTTATGCAATGCACTTATTTCAGTGTTTTATTTTTAATAAATTTACTAAGTTGTAATAATTCTGTTTTTGCTTTGTCATTACGGTGTATGGAGTGTAGACTGATGAGGAAAAAAGTCATTTTAGCTTAACATTAGCTTAACATAAGGCTGCAACATACATGAACATGAAAAAATGAAGGGGTATGAATACTTTCGCAAAGCACCGTATACAGTAGCCTACATATATGCAGGAAACTGCATATGATGTCACCTAATGTTTCTTCATGCTTCACCACAGCATCCTCACACACTTAGGGAAGTCACTTGTGTGTAGTCACTGGGAACTTCCACTATTCAGCTACAACAGCTGTTTCACTGTGGTGGCAATTTGCGTAAACGCATTGGGCTGGCAATGATAGTGACTTTTTATGGGTGTGTGTAATTGCACAAAGAGCATGATTCAAAATACACTGATGTAGTAATACAGTGCACACATTAGCATGAGCAGACTACCAAAGTTTTCTGTGCTTGTCTTAAAATTAGTTTCGAGTCTTTACATTTAGTTTGGCTGAAGGTCATGTTTTCTCAGCATAACATAAAAGCAACAGCTGTGTATGTGGTGTTTTTCCTTTCCTATGTGGTGGAATTCTTGAAACGATTATGGTAAACAGCCCTCAGGGCAAGAGACTTGTCTATTATCAGTGATATATTACGTCATTCAGACAGCTTTAAATCATTTGAGCTTTAATTTCGGGAATCCACGAGAGCCAAACGTATCTCAGCCAAAGCAATGAACCTTTGACAGTGATGTGCGCGTAAACATCATGACCAGACTAGTCCAGTCCAGTTTTTCCAATTTACCATAATATAGTCAGACTAGTTCAAATATGTTGTTTTATCAAAAATTACTACAGTATTTTATACAAAATCAACTATAGATAATAGACAATATAGTATACTACAATCTACAGTGTAGCAATTCTCTATTTTTAAAGAAACAGTTCACCCAGAAATACAATTCTGATTGAAGCTCAAATATTTTGCTGATTACTGCTGCTAAAAATAGTCAGTTATTGTCATGTTTTGGGCTGTACTAATCAGTCAGACCGGGAAAAACATTTGAAGTACTATAGACTGCCAAAAGTTATGACAAATCAAGGAGTAGAATTTAAAAATCTGTTTGAGGAACAAAAGGTGTTTGTGGTTAGCTAAACTGAACCAGGATTTCCACGGCAAGAATCTTGATAACATTTGTGTTTGTGCTTATCATTTCCGGTCAAGTAGGTGAAACATTAGGCTAATATCTTAAATACTGCTTGTACATATCTTTATCACCTATTAAATTTAGTTTGTCAAAATATTGCACCACTTCCTGCTTTCTAAGTCCTTCTCTATATGATTTAGTAGCTTCCCCACAGTTTTTCTGTGGTTTAGGCAGCATAAATTAGCAGAACAACTTCTCATTAGTGCATCAACCGAGCAGTCCATGCTGTTGTTTACATCTGAGTATCACCAATATGGCTGTGCATCCAGGTAACTGACCAAATTGTGACGAAAGTACAAACCCTCTATACTTACAGACTAGAGTTTGAATAAGTGAATTGTCATTATTGGTATATTTTCATGTGCCGGCAATTGAAACGACTCATTAAAATTAACTCTACATTTGTAGTGGGGAGTGACAGAGTTTTTTTTAGATTTTTTCCTTCAGTTTTTCATGCATATTACAGCATTACGCCAGTAGGTCGCGACAAGCCTATAAATGGCAACAAATCAGATCTACAATTTTGTCATCCATTGTTAAGTGCATGAAGTGAACAAGAATGATTCATTTACTTAAAATACTCATTTGTTCACTTGGAATTTGTTGTCTTGGATTTTATGAAATGGTCACAGTGTCCTGTACCTGTTCACTGAAATGGGTTTGGATGAAACAGGTTTACCTGGAAAAATTCTACAACTATAAGCCTGTACCTGGCCGACGGAGGCGTGCAGCAGAGCCCAACCTGTTCCAGGCCAAACTGAGGGAGATGCAACGCTTTTTTGGCTTGGAAGAGAGTGGAAATGTGGATCCACAGACTGTAGCAGCTATGAGAAGACCTCGGTGTGGTCTCTCTGATGTTGAGCAGTTTAGAAAGACAATGCGATGGACAAACAGAACTCTAACATACAGGTGAGGTTCACATACTCTCGCAAGCTCAATCCACAGTGTGATAGCATCACATTCTCGTATCTCTGTGCTCAGAATCTCCAGATTCAGCTCAAAGTTGACAGCTGCCCAGGTCAGGACAGCATTTAGACAGGCGTGGAAACTCTGGGCTCAAGCAGCACCCTTGAAATTCCACAGACAGAGAAAGAGTGATGCTGACATCGTCATTTCCTTCAATAACAAAGGTGTGGGAAGAAAAGCTGACCTTTGAAATCATGGAACTGAGTAATAGTCATACGGTGTCTGTTTTCAGGGAGTGTATTTTAAAAATAGAGTAGTTAGCACAGTTAATAGTATGACTGTAAAATCGTAATGAATCATCAATATGGGATTGCCTGCAAAAGGTGTATTAAGCATTTAGAATATTTTTGTAATTTAGTCACAATGATGACTGATAAATAATGGTGATTGATATAACAAGTGACATTATAAAGAATGTGTATAATATTAATGTGGTAATACTATATAATATTAAGGAATAAAATCCTTTTAAATAAATGTTGTCCTTGTTTGTGTGTGTGTGTGAGTATCACTTGTATTATTTGTTAGCGCTAATGTGTGGTACTTATGGTAGATCATGAAGATGGGTCACCGTTTGATGGTGAAGGAGGTATCCTGGCACATGCCTTCTTTCCCGGACCGGGCATTGGTGGAGATGTGCATTTCGATGATGAGGAGGCCTGGACAACAACAAATGCCAATGGTAAAAAAGGAAAAGTTTTTGTTCACTGATAGCAGTAATGGTTTAATGCCCTTTCACATGACTAACACAATCATGTTTTAATGAAAATTTGAATATGTATTTACCTACATTACAGATGTGAGTTATACCTTAAACCAGGGGTCACCGAACCGGTGTCCTGCAGAGTTTACCTCCAACTTTCCTCAACACAAC
Organism: Cirrhinus mrigala; assembly: GCA_036247105.1. Classification (NCBI taxonomy): domain Eukaryota; kingdom Metazoa; phylum Chordata; class Actinopteri; order Cypriniformes; family Cyprinidae; genus Cirrhinus; species Cirrhinus mrigala. Next base: position 22,781,912 of record CM070016.1, read on the forward strand.
TGCCTGGAAGTTTCAAGTATACATAGTAATACCTTGATTAGCTGGTTCAGGTGTGTTTGATTAGGGTTGGAGCTAAACTCTGCAGGGACACCGGCCCTCCAGGACCGGGTCTGGTGACCCCTGCCTTAAAAAGTCTGCAATGAAGGGTTTCTGCTCTATGAATACATACTTAAAATGTTTTCTGTGCTTAAAGTGACATAACATGCTGGGTGATGATACCTGTGCATCTCCTAAAGGCTGTAACATCCTTGCTGTGGCAGTGCATGAGTTTGGACATGCTCTCGGCCTTTCACATTCATCAGATCCTGGAGGCATCATGTTCCCAGCCTATAATTTTGGCTTGCACACTGTTTTGCAACTGTCGTTCCAAGACGTCAAAGATATACAGGAAATGTATGGTATGGTATGTCCATGAAAATTCTGCACACATTTGAGCAAGAACATCTCTAGTTTCTCTTGTTTCACTGTTGGGAAACTAATGTTAAGTTATGTATGTACAAGTTAGATTACGGATTAAAGACATGCTACTAAATGAAATGTATTTAGCGACACTATCCACCTTATTTTTTAACACGAAAGTAAGCCGTTTTCTGTGAATGTGCGAGACTTCCGGTTGATTAGTTGTATGCAAATAACGAGAAGAATAACAAAGTGCTGTGAATGGTAAAACTGTTTGCACTGCAAACCAATGTGTTCATAATTAAGATAATACATTAAAATAACATGGTAAGACACACCAGTTTTGCAATATCAAGCTATCAATGTTAGCTGTTGTATGGCTAAAAATAGCTAAAAACTAATGAAGCATATTAAAATTACAAATGGCCACGCTATAAGATAAACTACAAACAAAAGATCAGATAAACTACAAACAAAATAGCTGAATAGAGTTAAGGGGCAATAAAATGCATACTTATTTAATTATAAAACTTACAATGATAGCCTGTGTCAAAAACAGTAGCGCAGGGACTCGAATTGACTTGAAACTGAACCGCTTGAGTGAATCGATTCTTTAGAATGAATCGGACTTCACAGAGTTACATCGGAGGGGATTTTGATTCATTTAATCTCGTTTACTATCCTTCAGTGATTCTATATGCCTGTGTTATGCCAGTAGGTGGCGACATCCGATAGTCTTATGCTTACAGAGTGTTATTATTAAGCTATACGAAAATACCATAAATATAAAACGTCTTTTTAATTTGTGTACCTTGCACTAACCGAGCGTCTTCAGTTAACGAAACATGAATCAGTGCATTGAAGTGAACGACAACGATTCGTTCACTTTAAAAGATTCAGTCAAAATGAACACTACCGTTTAGGAGAGCGTGTGATTATTCCCTCGTACGTTCAATAAAGGGATAATATGGCTTACATCGCTAGCTCCTTGGAAAAAATAGCAAAGACTTACGTCTTGCAGGTGTTTATATAGAAAAACAATGCAAATGTATCGCAGTGAAATGGAAAAACGCATTCTGTGGGAACCAACGCTGTCTATCTTTTGTTTTTCTGCCAAAGGTAAGAGGGCAATAAGTCTAGACAGACTTCCTCCGAAAACACCAGATAAATGTGATACTACGCTGTCATTCGACGCGGTGACTGGCTTGCAACAGGAGCTCGTTTTCTTTAAAGACAGGTATAGTGGCTCTATGCGTGTACATTGACTTTAGTGCTCTCTAATGGTTGCACTACAGTGTCTAACTTGACTGATACTCCTGTTGCAGGTTTATGTGGCGGGTACATCCCAGTTTTGAGCAAATTGGAATCACACTAATAACAAGTTTGTGGCCTGAACTCCCAGCTCACATAGATGCTGCCTATGAGAACACAAACAAAAACAGCATGCTAGTTTTCAAAGGTGAGGCTTTCATAGCTCAACATCATTATAAAAATAATGGACTTTAAGTAATAGTTTAAATGTTATATGTCTCACTCAGGGTCTCAATACTGGGAGGTGAGCTCTCTCAAAGTAAAGCATGGATATCCAAAAAACATCTCAGACTTTGGTTTTCCACCCACTGTTAAGAGCATCCATGCAGCTTTGTATTTACGGGAAACGCGGCTCACAGATTTCTTCATTGGTGGAGAATGCTGGAGGTATGAGAAACTGAATAAAATCTCACCAAGTGTTAATCTTTCTCTGAAGGATGTGTTTGTGTTTTCTGCTGTGTGAAGATTTGATGAAGATGCAGGACAGATGATGGAAGGTTTTCCCAAACCGATCGCACATGCATGGACAGGAATTGACTCTTCTGTGGATGCTGCAGTGGCTCATGATGGTTGGTATCACCTGTGGACACAATCCCACACAAGCTCACTTTTTTAAATTAATATGTAGATGTAATTAACAATTTTAAAAACTAAGTTTCCCGTTCTTAACCAATTCACTATAAAATTTATAAAACAGCATGATAGTAAAAATAAATCTGCATGTAATAACAAGAGATAGATATTGTCTTTTTTCAGTATTTTCCAGGATTTTTTTTAGATGTTTTTGCTGGAAAATTAAACAATAGTCATTAAAATCAGATTTTTATTAATTAATCAGTTATTCTGAAAATAAAGATTGTATACTTTTGTTACTAAAACTTAAGAAAAATAAGGAAATGTGATCATAATGAAAAATATTATTGTTATTATTAATAGTAGTAGTAGTAGAAGTATTAGTAGTAAATAATCTTCAATGACCCAAATCTAAAATTAATAAGTCAGGAGAGATATAGTCTCCAGCTCGCTCACATAATGTAACCATATATAATATCTTTTATATTGAGATAACATATTGCTTTATGACATATGTTGTTGTTACGGTAAAAAAATATATTGACAAAATGTCATTTTAACAACATAACATGTTATTATTACGAGAAAAGATGCCGTTTTAATGACAATATCTTGTTATTACGAGAAAAGATGTAATATTAACGACATATCATCTTGTTTTGCAATAAAAGATGTTTTAAAGACTCATTTTAAAGACAAGATCTCATTGTTACGAGAAAAGATGTCATTTAATAGAGAAAAAATTACGTTTTAACGACATAACATCTCGTTATTATGAGAAAAGATATAATTTTAACAACATATTTTACAATAAAAAAACGTTTTACCGACATATCTAGTTTTTATGAGTAAAGATGTCGTTTTAATGACATAATGACTCGTTATTACACGAAAAAACGAGAGAAAAGATGTTATTTTAAAGATAAGATCTAGTTATTACGAGAAAAGATGTCATTTTAATGAGAAAAAAATAAGTTTTAACGACATCTCGTTATTACGAGAAAATATATAATTTTAACAACATATCTCGTTTTACAATAAAAAATGTTTTACCGACATATCTATTTTTTATGAGTAAAGATGTCGTTTTAATGACATAACGACTCGTTAATGCACGAAAAAACGAGAGAAAAGATGTAATTTTAAAGACAACATCTCGTTATTACGAGAAAAGATGTCATTTTAATGAGAAAAAATTACGTTTTAATGACGTAACATCTCGTTATTACGAGAAAAGATGTTGTTTTAATGACAACATCTCGTTATTATGAGAAAAGATATCATTTTAACAACATATCTCATTTTACAATAAAAAATGTTTTACCGACATTCCTAGTTTTTTATGAGTAAAGATGTCTTTTAATGACATAACGTCTCGTTATTACAAGAAAAGATGTAATTTTAACGACAACATCTCGTTATTATGACATAATTAGCCCCTATGCGTCACTGTTCAAAAATTCTCATTAAAAACAGGATTTGTTTTTGCAATGTACAGTAGATCGATATTTTCATACATTTTAGATAATGAAAGATAAGGAAGTGTAATAATAATGAAAATAATTTTCTATATTTTCATTGTTCAAAATAGAGCATGATAGTTTTTTTTGTTTTTCCAGTGACCCAAATCTGCTAGTAATACGTTGTGATACATATTGTCTTTTATTGAAAGATATTTTTTATATCATTCAATTATTTAAAATATATAATGAAAACTTTTTATTTGACCCAATACTGTGAATAATAATTCTGTATCTTTTTTTTTTTCACTTGGAGAAAACCATGAGAATTAAAAAATGACCAAACACTGCATCATTAAATCAAATTGAGGCCATATTTTTCACACTTTGTACTAAATTCTTTTTCTTTATCGTTGTCTAGGACATATTTATTTCTTCATAGGACCTCAACAACTGGAATTCAACCCCAAAACTAGACAAGTAACTAAGACAATGGCTGCAAACACATGGCTTCAATGCCGAGAAATAACAGGTAGTTGATCAGCACCACACCATCTGTAGTGGTGGGAACCAAATTGCGAATTATTTTGTTGCGTTCACTGTGTTTGGCTTGATGGTTTTCCTGTTGCATTATTTCAATTCATGTAAAGTTCTTATTAAATGGTTTTGAAATAAATTGCCTCAGCAGCAAATGAACCACACAGCTGTGGACCTTATTGAGTGAGTGATGATGAAAGCGTGTATGTACACATTTGGTCTAATGTAGTCTTTTTGGGACACAGTGTCTAATTACAACTTCCTGAAAACAGTTTTGTTTATATAGCTAGTTCATTATTTTAGCTTATAGTTTTAGTACATGATGAATCTGCAAAGATATCATGTTGTTGACCTTTTGCAGTTCATCACTGTGCTCTTTTTGCATTGTCTATTAAAACTAAAGTAAACTACATTTTAGGCTGTTTAGGACATTTTTGCTTCTAATGGACTATTGGATTTCATTGTAATTAACTGAAGAAGCTACTTAGATCACTAATAATGATCTTTAAAAGAAAGCTCAGAAAACATTCAGTGTTGAAAAGCTCTGTCAAGAAACAGTTTCAAACCAGTCTATTCTGGTCCATTTCACAAATGACTAAGGCAGAGCTGTCATAACCCATCTGCTCATGTCACACATCTCATTACAACACTACAAGCCCAAAGAGGATGTTTTGAATGCATTGGGCTTCCCCTACTCAAGATAATGTGTGAGAAATAGTTTTTGTGGCAAACACAGCTAAAATAATGGGCTAAACGTGCATGTACTGTACATGGGGTAGAATAAATGTTGAAAAAAAAAGCTTGTTTTTTGGGACTATGAACAATTAGACTCATCCTAAATAATGTAAAAGAAACATGTTGTTTCTAAATAAAATGAGAACACAATTTTCATGTTAGTTTACAGAAAACAGTAACATTAATCTAACCATGAGTGGGTAATGAGGAGCTGCACGCTGTCTGGTTACTGGGGTTTTACCACAAATACCACGGTTATTGCAACTGGAGTCACTATGCAAGAGTTACAGTAAGCTGTTGTAAAACTCCTTACAACCATTGTCATGCAAAAATGTATTTACATTTTTATTTTTTAAAGTTCTCCTTTAATTTTTTTGCAAAATTCTTGAAAGTAATGGTAATACTTTGTTTAAAATATATAAATAATATATATCCAGGGTCCATGATGGTACAGCCTTGATAAATAAAACTTTTAATAAACTACAGAATTAGAAAAAATATATATGTGACCCTGGACCACAAAACCAGTCTGGGTAAGTCACTGAGGTTAAATTTGTAGCAATAGTCAAAAATACATTGTATGGGTTAAAATTATTGATTTTTCTTTTATGCCAAAAATCATTAGGAAATTAAGTAAAGGTCATGTTCCATGAAGATATTTTACAAAATTGCTACTGTAAATATATCAAAATTTAATTTTTGATTAGTAATATGCATTATTAGGAACTTCATTTGGACAACTTTAAAGACGATTTTCTCAATATTTAGATTTTTTTGCACCCTCAGATTCCACATATTCAAATAGTTGTATCTCGGCCAACTATTTTCCTATCCTAACAAACCATACATCAATGGAAAGCATATTTATATTTAAGAAACAAGAAATGTGACGATAATTAAAAAAAAAAGAGTTTTAGATATTTTATTGTTATTTAGTTTGTGTGTGTGTGTGCGTGTTTAGTAGAAAAATATTAGTAGAGATAAAAGCCAAATAATTTGGATTACATTTAATTGCAATATATTTGTATATATAAATATGTAAAAAATACTGTATACTAAAATATATATTAATTATAAATGTAATCATTAATTATATGCTATATGTTAAACTATATAATTCTATGACATTTCTACTATGGATTTGTCAAGTTCAATTAGGTGGTTATATCTGTCTATCTATCTTATATATATATATATATATATATATATATATATATATATATATATATATAAATACTGTATATTAAAATATATTAGTTATTATGAATATATTAGTTATTTTTTCATGTGTGTTTAGCAGGAAAATATTAATAGAGATAAAAGGGAAATAATTTTGATTACATTTCTTTGCTATATATATATATATATATATTAAATACTGTATATTAAATTTATATTAATTACATAATATATATCCAATATATATATATTATGATTAATTATAGAACATATACATTTTATTATTAATTATATCCGATAAATTAATTATAAATATATGTAGTAATATATGACATTTCTACTATTCTACTATTTGCACTATTCTTGAAATGAATGATGATACTGTGTATAAAATATGCAAATGATGCAATTGCAGGGTTCAAGAAGGTACTGCAAGGGGTTTGTGAAATGATACATAAAACATTTAATAAACAACAGAATTAAAAATATAAAAATTCCATGGTATGGTATGATTGCCAAGTATTATATTTTTCTACATAGCTCTTCTAACATGTTTATTTGATTTTTTTTTTTTTTTTTAATATTTTCAATTGAAATTAATACAAAAAATTATTTTAATAGAAATTTTAATTTTAAAATAAATTTTAGTCTTTCATGTATTTTTAATATTGAAACAGTAGGAAATGTGACTATAATTTCATTTTCTACTAAGTGTGTGTTTATTAGAAAAATAGTAGAGATAAAACGGAAAAATATGGATTACATTTCATTGCAATATATTTGTATATATAAATATATCTAACAAAATACTCTATATCAAAATATATATCCATTATATAATATATATTATAAATATTGTGATAATATATATATATATATATATATATATATATTCATTATCATTACTTATGTCCTATATATTAATTACAAATGTATATAATAATATAATATAACATACATAAAATAACAACATTTTTACTGTGAATTTGCCACGCTCAATTAGGTGGTTATTGTCAACAAATAACATTTTTGGGAAAATTCTTTGAATTGATCATAATTTTGCATTTTTTAAATGTTGTATTTTTGTGATACTTAAAAAAGAAAAAAAGGAAATGATATACTGTTTATTATTTTATATATATGTATTTTATATATTTATCATCTTCTCACATGTTATACAGTGTACTGTATAGTATAACGTATTATTATCAGCTACTAAATGCATAAATATATTAGGAATTCCTTGGTTGGTTGAGAGTTGACCACTCCTAGTGTAAATATTTAAAAATAAACTAATGTTCTTATATAAATAACACAGTGAGATTTCATTACAATTATTCTATTCTATATATTATTGATTTCAGCGCTCAGTAGAATCTATTTATTTATAAAAACATATGTATTTGCGGGCATGTGATTCTCTGATTTTGTTTCCTGTGGTGAAAGGTGCAATATGTGACTCAAGCTCGTGTTGCACAATCTGGCTGTCTTTGGTGTATATAAGAGGGGCGCAAAACACAGACTGCATCAGATTCTTGAAAGAGAAGCAACATGAAGAGCTGCTACCAGCTGTGCGTTCTTATCGCTTTGGTGGTTTCTGGTTACACCAGCCCAATACCGCCACCTTCTGATACAGACCAAGATAGCATTGCAGAGGTAATTGCCATGCTTTAAAACTAGTTTGACAACTCTGTTAGACACAGAATGCAAACTAACTTTGATCTTTTTTTCAGAAATACCTGACTCAGCTATATGGCCTGCCAAAGCAGACCTCTTCTGATGCTGTTAGACGCACCAGTGCCATGAGTCTGAGGCTGAAAGAGATGCAGCAGTTCTTTGGACTCAAGGTAACAGGAAAGCTGGATGACAAGACGCTGGAGGTGATGAAGAAGCCACGTTGTGGGGTTCCAGACGTTGCGGCGTACTCCACTTTTCAGGGAGACTACAAGTGGAAAAAACATGATCTGACCTACAGGTAAGACAGACAAAACTGTTTAGGACAAAACTGATTTAAAACTTGTAGTAAGAACTTGTAGTACTTATTTTGCTGTATTTTCTTGCCAGGATTGAGAACTACACCCCTGACATGTCTGTAGCAGAGGTGGATGATTCCATCAAAAGGGCCCTGCAAGTGTGGGCAGACGTCACTCCTCTGAAATTCACACGTATCTACAGCGGCACAGCTGACATCATGATCTCCTTTGCCGTTGGAGGTCAGTTTTTTTAAACTAACCCTTAATGCGACAAAACGAGTGTTTTTAATTAGTATTTTTTGTCTTGTCTAGTTAAAATATCTAAAAATCCTGGAAGCAAGTTAAATTACTGTTTTACAATGCTCAGAAAATGTTTTTAGCGCAAGCGTATTTTGTCTCGCTGCACGGGCAGATTTTTTAAAATTCTTTTGTGTATAAACAAGTTAAAAACAAGTGAAAAGGTCTGCCAGTGCATAAAGACAAACTCTGTGAAGTCAAGTTTTAATATCTCGCATAGAAAGATGTTAGATTAGAGTTTTAAATTGAAGTTTAAAAATAATAATAATGAGAAACTTGATTTTTGCAATATAGACAGATTTTTAAAAGACGATAACGAAAAAGAATTTTATATATTTTTATTTAACTTTTTTGTGTTTGTGTTTGTTTAGTAGAAAATATTTGTAGATATTAAAAAAATCTTTGCAGTCTTTGTACCTATAAATATATTTAAAATAGTTTTAATATATTGTATAGAAAGTTTATTTTATTATTTGGTTATTTGATATTTTAAATCAAAATGTATACAAAATTATAATAGAAACAGGATTTTTGCACTATAGATAGATTTTTCAAAAGATAATTCATATATTTTTAACATTGAACATAAGGATATATGATAAGGATATGTGAGTTTTATTGCTGTTTTATTTTTTCGTGTGTTTAGTAGAAAAATAGTAGTCGTAGTAGAGATAAAAAAAAATCATTGTAATATATTTGACTCTATTAATATAGTTTTAAATAGTTTTAATATCTTGCATAAAAAGTTAAAAAGATGTGTTTATTAGAAAAATATTAGTAGAGATAAAATATATATTATATATTAATTATAAATATTATGCTTAATTATATCATATATACTAATTATAAATGTAATTATTAATTATAACTAATATATTAATTAGAAATATATGTAACTCTATATGAAATTTCTACTATGAATTTTCAGTTAGTTCAATTATGTGGCTATTGTCAAAAAATAAAATAGATTTTTGTGAAAATTCTTGAAATTAATGAAAATACTTTGTATAAAATGTGTAAATAATAAATATCTAGGTTCCATGAAGGTACTGCAAAGGGTCTGTGAACTGATACATAAAACATTTAATAAACAAAAGAATTAAATATATATATATATATATATATATATGTACATAAATAGCATTATATAGTATTATAATTTTTAAACTAATATTTTCTAACAACCTCATAAAATTTTGGATTTAGATTGATTTAACAAATGTTCCTTGGTACCAGTTTTTATTTGTCACGTTTAAGTTTGAGTGCTTTTTAATATATGGAGAGAGAGAGAGAAAGAGTTTAAGAGCACTTTAAAAAACAAATCTCACCTTCTTTCCAGATCATCGGGATGGTTACCCCTTTGACGGACCAAATGGTTTTCTGGCTCACGCTTTCCCTCCATTTGAAGGCATCGGCGGTGATGCCCATTTTGATGACGATGAGACGTTCTTCTACAGATCTCCTCAAGGTGAGGGCACCTTAATTTTGAAATTTCTCCAGTTTGTACCAATGCACAAAATACTGTATATACTGTATTCACATTCCTGCTTATTCCTCAGGCTACAATTTGTTCCTGGTGGCTGCCCATGAGTTCGGACACTCTCTAGGACTTGAACATTCCCGGGATCCTGGTGCCCTGATGTATCCCACCTACGTTTACAGAGACATGGATACCTTTGTCCTCCCTAAAGACGATGTTGAAGGAATCCAGTCTCTTTATGGTAAAGACGCTACATATCAGCGATGGATCGAAAAGATGCTGAAAGTGACGTTTCTAATGATTTGACCTTTTGTTAATAAACAGGCCCGAACAAAGATGACGGCCCTAATCCAAAACCCACACCACCAGTAACCCCAAACACATGCGATCCCAATCTGGTCCTGGATGCTGTCACCATGCTCCGTGGAGAGATCATGTTCTTCAAGGGCAGGTAAACGGAGACATAATTGCTTTCTGATGTCAACATGACCTCCTGAGCTGTGACGAGTTGTATCTGACCCCCGATGACTGGCTTTATTTGCAGCTTCTTCTGGCGCAGTTATCCTCTGAGTCCAACCGTTGAACAACAGCTCATCAAAAGCTTCTGGCCTGAATTACCAGAACATATCGATGCGGCATTCGAGAGTCTATCGCAGGACAAAGTCTTCGTTATCAAAGGTAAAAACCATAGGAATATAGATGACAGAACTCTTAAAAATAAGGTTCCAAAAAGGGGGTTTATTAGCGATGCCATACACTGTAAAAAACAATTTGTTGAGTCAACTTAAAATAATTTGTTACCTGGCCGCCTTAAATTTTTAGGTTCAGTCAACTCAAAAGAAGTTTATTCAACTTGAAATGTTAAATTATACTAAGTGACAACTTAGATATTTGTTAAGTTGTTACTTAGTACAACTTAACATTTCAAGTTGACTAAACTTATTTTAGTTGATTGAACTTAAAATTTTAAGGCAGCAGGGTAACAAATTATTTTAAGCTGACTCAACAAATTGTGTTTTTTACTTTTTACAGTGTAGAAGAGCCATTTAAAAACCTTTCAGAGAACAGTTCTTAAAAAAGCCGTTTGTGTAAAGAACCATTTTCCACTATAAAGAACCTTTTTGTCTTCTTTATTGACTTCCATGAAGAGCCTTCAAAACCTCCATAAAATCAAAAGTTTTTTTTTTTATAAATATGTTAGCCTTAATGTTATCTATAAGCTAGTGAACTCTAAAACAATGACAAAATTCGCATTTAGAAGATATAAGCATTCAAAACTTCTGCCAATATGGATTAATGTTTTTGATGACATCACTCTGCACTTCAGCTGCTCATCAAACTTTCTGTCCAATCAGGTGCTCTCTAGAAACTGAAGCGTCCCGCCCTCCTACACTAAAAATAAACACTGAAGCTGTGGCTGAAATCTATGGAAGCCCATTTACACCACTGAATTACAAATAAAAAAGGTTCTCACAATTGTGAGAAATAAAATGTATATCTTAATTATAAAGTTTATATCTTAAATACAGTTGATTCCTCGCAATTCTGATTTAATAACTCCCAATTGCGTATTTTAAAGTCAGAATTGCAAGATATAAACTCACGATTCTGAGAAAAAGTCTGAATTGTTTATATTGTGCAATTCTGACTTTTTTTTTTAGAATTGCGAGTTTATGTCTCACAATTCTGACTTTATAACTCGCAATAGCAAGTTTATATCAGGCAATTTTGAGAAAAAAGTCAGATTTGCAACTTTATATCTTGCAATTCTGACTCGCACAATTTTGACTTTAATTTTCAGAATACATACACAAACATAAATGATACGATTTTCAAGTTACACAACCTCAGCATCATTATAATCACTGTTATGCTTTACTAACAGTTTGATATTGAATGTAAAGGAGGAATCTATTAGGCTGTCATAAGCTGTCAAATGCAGTCAAAATCTCAATGGCTCTGGCAAGGGTTGCCAGGTTTTCACAGCAAAACCGGCCAAATTGTTACTCAAAACTAGACCAGCATTTCAGAGGGGTCCCCCAGTAAAAATTGCATTCCAGGGGCTAAATATCACATTATTTGGGGTCGTTTCAACCCGCGGACGTGAAAAACAAGCCGTGGCAACAGTGTTAAAGTAGCCCAATTCTGCGGAAAAGCTGCGGACTTGGCAACGCTGGCTCTGGCCCAAACTGTGGTATAAACGAAACGCTATTGGCTATTAAAAAAAGGGGGCAGGTCCTCTTTCAGTTTAAATTAAGTCAAGCTGCGTGTTTCAAGGCACTTTAGTCGAACTTTGACATTGATGAAACCTTTCCAATGCACAAAAGTTTCTTCATAGTGCAAAATGGTTATTTTGATTATTAAAAAGTGTTCTTGTAAGAACTGTTCACTGAAAGGAGCATGGATGTTACGGATGTTAAAGATTCCATAGATAATAAGCCAATAAAGAATGTTTATTTTTAAGAGTAAAGATAACTATGTCATATGACACATGAAATACAATTTAAAAATGTTGTCATACTTTAGGTGAGAAGGTCTGGGCTCTCTATGGCTATGATATGGTACAGGGATATCCCCAGAGTCTCAGCATCTTCCGTTTGCCAAAAAAAGTGAAAAAAGTCAACGCAGTCCTCTACGATGAGACCAGCTACAAAATCCTGTTTTTCGTTGACAACCAGATTTATAGGTCAGTAGCTCACTTAGTCTGTTCATCTTGGTCATTTTTTTCAAGAATCTTCTAGTAACATGAATTTATTTTGTACAGCTATGATGAGGAACAACGCAGAGTGGAGAAAGGCTATCCTAAACCGGTGGAAGAAGTTTTCCCTGGCATGACAGGGGAGGTGACCGCGGCCTTCCAGTATAAAGGTATGGGTTTTGCGAAATGCAACAGAAAGCATTTACACTGAATCATTTAGCAGTGACTTTTCTAATATGGTCTTTCATGATCATTTTTTTAGGTTTCAACTATCTCTACAGCGGATCAAAGATGTTTGAGTATGGCGCCTACAACAGCAAGATGCTCCGTGTTCTCAACAACAATTATTTCCTGCCCTGTTAGTCAGTTAAAGCTGAGTTTTTCTTTATAGCTCAGCAATACGCTGCCTGCCCGAAGGAAAGTCTAAAACATCCGTATTTTAAAGTAAATTATTGTGTAACTTATTAACTTTATAACTTATTTTACAAAAAATAGGTAGTTTAGTATGCTTTAAAGTTGTATATGTAACAAAAGGACAAAATAAAACATGTCTGATGATTAATGCTATTTCAAAATAAAGATTTAAGGAGTTTAATGAAAAATCAGAATTTTGCCTGTTTATTAACCAGCTTGACACCAAATGTAGGAGTGTTAAACAGGGGAGACTGAGACACAGCATTGGTTAAACAACTAGAAATAGATGAGAACAACAAGATGAGAATGTCACCGTTTCTGCTGAATGATTGACATTTCAGTCTGTTCCTATACAAAACGTTCATATAGCTTCAGAAGAAATGAAGTATAGTGGACAAATCATATGGACCACTTGCATTATAGTTTTATGGTGCTGCTTATGGATTATTTTTCAAGCTTGACAGCCTCAGTCATCATTGGTGTATTAATTACAAATCATTACTCATTCCTCTGACAATAAAGAGTGACAATGGCTGGATGTTCGTTACCTGCAGATCTTACACAACACCTCAAGCACACCTCACCCTCTTTGCACAATCATGTACATTTTGTTTTCTAAATTTGGAAATGCACTGATTGCGTTTTTCTGAAATTAAGGAAATTGCAATTCATAAAAATTAAACTGTTTTAGCATGCTTTAACTTATTGTTATTATGTTTCTTATGTGATCAGCATGCTTCTAGCATTTTTCTAACATGATAAGCATGTTGTTAACATGTTGTTTTCATCTTTCTAATGTGATTAGCATGTTGCTAGCATGTTTCTAGCATGACTTAACACATTGCTAGCATGTTTTAACATGTTAGCATGATTTAACACATTGCTAGGATGTTTTTAACATGCTTTAACTTATTGTTAGCATGTTTCTAATGTGATTAGCATGTTTCTAGCATTTTTCTAACCTGATAAGCATGTTGTTAATGTTGTTATCATCTTTCTAATGTGATTAGCATGTTTCTAGCATGACTTAACACATTGCTAGCATGTTTTAACATGTTAGCATGATTTAACACATTGCTAGGATGTTTTTAACATACTTTAACTTATTGTTAGCATGTTTCTAATGTGATTAGCATGTTTCTAGCATTTTTCTAACATGACTTAACAGATTGCTAGCATGTTTTAACATGTTAGCATGATTTTACAAGCATGTTTTTAACATGACTTATTGTTAGCATGTTTCTAATATGATTAGCATGTTTCTAACATTTTTCTAACATAATAAGCATGTTGTTAACGTGTTGCTAGCATGTTTCTAATGTTTTTAACATGTTGCTAGCATGTTTCTAGCATGACAACACATTGCTAGCATGTTTTAACATGATTTAACTTATTGCTAACATGTTTTAACATGATTTAACTTTCTAACGTGATAAGCGTGTTTAGCATGATTATTAAGTTGCTAGCATGACTTAACACATTGGTAGCATGTTTTAGCATGATTTAACTTATTGCTAACATGTTTTAACATGATTTAACTTTCTAACGTGATAAGCATGTTGTTAACATTGCTTGCATGTTTCTGGCATGATTAACAAGTTGTTAATATGCTTCCAACATGATTAGCATGTTGCTAGCATGTTTCTAGTATGATTTAACACATTGCTAGCATGTTTTAACATGATTTAACTTATTGTTAGCATGTTGCTAATGCTATTAGCATGCTTCTAGCACTTTTCTATTATGACAAGCATGTTGTTAACGTTGCTAGCGTGCTTCTTGCATGATTTACATGTAGCTTGCATGATTTAACTTGATTAGCATGTTTCTAGCATGACAACACATTGTTAGCATGTTTTAACATGTTAGCATGATTTAATACATTGCTAGCATGATTAGCATGTTGTTAACATGTTGACAGCATGTTTCTGGCATGATTAATGTCAGTATCTTTTAGCACGTTATTGTATATGTGTTATATCTATTTAGCTGATTTAAGACTGTTTTTTAATCAGAAATATAACCAAAAATGATTATCATGTTGCCCTTGTTTGTTTATATTACATAAAAATGCTTAGAAACGTTGCCGTTAAATAAAGGTCTGAGAATTAGAAAAAAATCCAAGTATCTGGGCGAGGAGGTCAAGTTGCGTCAAGAAAGTTGAAAATCCTGTTATTATTGTCTTGTCTGTCAGTTTGATTTTAATTACAACAGCGGATAGCTTCACCTGTTGCTCAACACCTCAACACCAACACAGTTTTAAGAGTATGTAAGTCATCAGACGCTTGTTAATCTAAAGCAAAGTACACGAGCAGAAGAAGCAGCTCACAACAATGGGGATTCACCATCAGCTGTGTTTTCTTGCAAGCCTGGTGCTTGTTATTCACGCTGGACCAATTTCACAGCCCACCACAGATTATGAAATTGCACAGGTTTGTATATATTACACTTGTTTGTCTCTGGTCATATTTTTAATTCTTCCAATAATTCCTTGATTTTTATTTTTTAGAAATACTTAATGAGCTTCTACAATCTGGTATACCCAGTTCCTGATCCCACAGTCCGACTGAAGGATCCACTGCCTGAAAAGTTGAGCGATATGCAGAAGTTTTTTGGGCTTAACGTCACTGGAAGACTAGACAAAGAAACACTGGAGGTAATGAAGAAGTCACGGTGTGGAGTTCCAGATGTTGATGGGTTCTTCATGTTTAAAAAAAACCCAACCAAATGGCAGAGCAGACATCTCACTTACAGGTGTGTGTGTAATAACAATTCTCTTGGTGTCACAAAAAAAGTCAGAGTGAAAGAAGCAGATACAGACTGTGGTCCTTTCCCACAGAATTGTGAACTACACCCCTGACATGTCAGTAGCTGAAGTGGATGAATCCATAGAGAAAGCCCTGCAGGTGTGGGCCAAAGTCACTCCGATGAAATTCACTCGTATTTACAGTGGCAGAGCTGACATCTTGATCTCCTTTGCTACAAAGGGTAAGTTTTTTTCTATCAATCCATTTATTTTCTATCTATCAATCTACCTATTTTCATATTTTGTAATAACTAAATGCTTTTCATTTTGATGAATTCTTTTAAACATTTTTGATGATGTATAAATAGCTTAATAAAATATAATAATATAAATAGCACATGCAGCTATGGCAGCTAGGGCATTGAATCTTGGGACTAACAGTAAAAAAGTTCAATTTACTAGCTTTTATTACAAGACTATTTAATTAAAGTATTGCATTTTTTCTTGGGAAAACATTTAGGAAAAAATTTCAATGAATGATCATACAGAATAAAGAGAAGAAGAGCTAATTATTAACCCTTAAAGACCTAGGACATTTTCGGGGCACCTGATACGCATGCACTTTTCTTTGTTTTTTTAGACCTATTCTAGTAGTCAGCATCAAGTGCTGTATATCATTGTAAACAGGAGAACTGGAAGTTTCAGTCTAGCTAATTTAAAGGCACAATTTTCCTTTTGTCTTCTCTAAGAATTAATGAATATCCAAAATTTAAAGAAAATTGCAAGCAACAATTGGAGGTTTTTTACTGTGCACTCAAACAGAAACTCATGAAGTTGGGATTTTTTTCTTTAGAAAGTTGTATTTGGGTGTTTTACACTTCAAAATAAAATTTTATCCACATATAACATCCCTCAAGCAAGTTATAGCCATTTATTACAATATCGGTATAGGCGCTTTTCAGTAAAAAAAAGAGGTCTGTTTAGTTTATTGACAATATAGATGTGTTCAAAATGTTTAGGAAGTAAAGTAAATGTAAACAGTATTATGTAATAAGAAAACAATGTCTTAAGAAAAAAAAAAAAAGAAAGAAATAAAAGGTGAGTTTTTTTTTTTTCCAGATAAATATATTTTAGTATGAACAAAAGCAAACAGTGCAGCAAGTAGTGAAAACAATTGCACAAATGGTCTTGTGCAACAAATATATTAACAGTGCAAATGATTGACAAACTACACACAAAATGAGAGAAAATATACAGAGTGCAACAGAAAAAAAGTGCAAATGATCTTTATAAACTATATGAGAAGAATTACCATAATATAACAGACAAATGGATGGATCCACTGGCTGTATTCGCGTTTTACCGGGACAGCGCATAGCGGCATGAAAACAAATTCCAGCGCATTATCGGATATGTACTGCTGCTTCATCCTTGCTTTTCTTTTGTGTCAAAGTGCTTTTGTCGTGTGTTTTTCTATGCTTTTTCAGAGAGTCCTCTCATGAAAATGTGCTATTTTGTGTTTGTTTTCATGCACGCACGACGTACTTTACTTTCACTTTTATGGGGTTATTTTTGTGTCTTTATTATTCAAACAAAAATACTGTGTTTGAGAGTAAAACTAAGTATTTTGTAATTAAAAAATAAAAGTTGCAAAAGAAAGCTCTTCTTAAATCTCAAAAATAAAGGAAATTTGATAACATAAGTATTTGCAGTGCATGTACTTTCTTTACATTCTTTATTTTTCTTTGCGCACTTTCAATCACTTTTCATCGCGAAACCACAAGTTTTGCTCTCTTTCTGCTTCTTTTTTTGCGAGTCTAAAATTTTTTGTTTGCGAGTAAAAAGTTTTGCTTGCGAGTAAGGCTGTATCTCTGTGGCGGTCTACTACCTACCAGGTTGAAGGCCATTTTCTATTGGTCACTCTCGATTGAAGTGACCACGCCTCCACTACGTTGTGCCGCCAGGCGCCAGTCTGACTGAGGAGCGAGCGAGGTTCAGCCATGGCGAAACTACAGCAACTACAGGTCGTTTACTGGGTGAGATAACCACGTTACGCTCATTATACTCAGTGACAAGTGAACTTTATGTAGTTTCTCTTCTCATGCTCACATATTTAAATTCGTACGTTAGATAAGCACGCCTGTAGTTCGGCGATACAGTTAAATGAGGGGAGAGATGACTCGGATGACGATTGTAATCAACGTTATAGACACATTATGACATGCAAGAGTCGTCTGTTGCAGTATTAACAATTAAGTGACATGGCATCTGAGCACTGGAAGCCTCTGGGCATGCCACTGCTCAGTGCCTGGTGACCACATACGGTTTTCTTTGGACATATGCGATGGACTGTGTCACTGCTGAAAGTGTCACTGCTCCTGCACCTTCCGCGTGTTCCCACTTTGAGTTTGTTCAAATTTCCAAAGAAAAATGCTAATTGGTGGTTCAAAAGTCCAAAAACTATGTTTATTGGTTGAATAGATGACAGTTTGAACCAATCTGGGCACGGGGGTGGGACTAAGCCTCAACAATCATTCCTGTTTAGCTCAGAGGAACGAAATGCATTGGTTTCTCTGACAAATCAATGCAATCAAAATATGATGATGTAATCACGTTCACTACAAAGCCTCTGAATATCCAAATAAGACAAACGTGATACAGGAAAAAGCGGAGAATCTCAGCTTTGCGGTACTTTTTAAATAATTCAGATTGGACGAGCGGTTCAAACGTTATTAGATATTTAATAACAATAGTTATTTTTAGCCGCGGGCGGCTGTCTCGGTCTTTGAGGGTTAAGTAATAAGAGAAAAAAGAATAAAGAGAGTATATATTGGCCAACACAAACGATTCATGTGCTTTTTTCAGCACAGCGACACCTACTGGTCATGAAAAATAAACCTTTTTAGAACTTTTGGACAAGGTTGATCTTGTTAGATTTGATGCAGCATACAAACATACAGTCAAACAGTACCCAAAATTGTTTCAGCCATGTTGGGCTTTGGCCATTTTGAATTAAAAAATGCTGTTTTACGAACTTTTTTCACTATTATATCATTACAAAAATTGATGTGTGTCGGCACCATGCCCTTAAGCAGCCTTTAAAGTTTTGGGCTGGCACCAGCTTGTGATCACAAGGTATAACAAAATTTGCAAACATGCTTACAGCTTTGTGAATTTTGTCCGATGGCCATGAATCTCACCTTTTTCTATTCCCTGGGTCTTACAGAATCAAAGATCATAAGCAGATATGTGACTTTACAAGTGATTGTATTTATGCTTGGCTCCTTGGCTGCTTGCAGCTATGTCTATTTTTATATTGTTTATATTCATAGAAGAAAACAAGTAAATCATTACAGCAGAGCATAAGTTCTTTTGACTGATTTCAAAAGAGAATCTATAGCACTCTACATACTCTGTCTAATAATAGAACACTTGCAGATATATATGAATATATTAAAAATCAAATGTAAAACTCTTTCCAGATCATGGTGATGGTACCCAGAACTCATTTGATGGACCAAATGGCATTTTGGCTCATGCTTTTGCTCCCTCTCCTGGGATTGGTGGAGATGCACATTTTGATGATGATGACTTTTTTACTTTACGCTCATCAAAAGGTAACATTTTTTAGCTAGAGTTTTTTTTTCAAAGCTTCAACTTTGGCACCACTTTAATTTCAAATGTCAGTTAAACATTTTCATTGGTACCTAAACCGTGCTGCTTAATTTCTCCACAGGATTTGTCCTGTTCTTGGTGGCCGCCCATGAGTTCGGTCACTCTTTGGGTCTTTCTCATTCCAGTGTTCCTGGCGCTCTGATGTTTCCTACATACAGCTTTACTGATCCAGATCGTTTTTCTCTGTCCACTGATGACATCACAGCTATTCAGTCACTCTACGGTAAGCGTATGATCTTCAAGATTATAATTACAATCTTCGAGTCAAACATATTGAGTTGTTTGTTTACTATGTGGTATTCACATCAGGTCCACCTGGTCCACCAACAACTCCTACAGATTGTAGTAACCAGGTCTGGGATGCAGTGACAACTTTTAAAAGAGAAACTATGTTCTTTAAGGACAGGTAATACACAAATCACAATCTTGTGATAACAATCTTGTGTATTTTTATATGTAAGCAAAGTATTTTAAATTGAATGACTCATTGTCTCTCTCTGCAGCTTTTTGTGGTTTAGTTCTCCGAGACGAAATGAGGCCCAACTTCCAATCAGGAGTTTCTGGGCCAGTGCTCCTGAAAATATAGATGCTGCTTATGAAGATCCAGTGGAAGATATGGTTTTCCTATTTAAAGGTATCTTCTCAAACAATCTGGGAATGCTGAAACCACAGTCAACTCTATCTGAAAAACTCTTATCGTGGCCTCTGTTTATTAATAGGTCAGCGAGTCTGGGCTTTCAGTGGCAACGATCTTGAGCCCGGCTATCCTAAACCTCTTAGCAGCTTTGGTTTGCCAGAATCTGTGACAAAAATTGATGCTGCCGTCCACGACAAAACCTCAGGAAAAACACTGCTGTTCTTTGACAAATATTACTACAGGTGGGTCAAGTGCTGCATTATAAACCAAAGCCCTTACAATTTGCTCTGAAAAGACATAAGACATTTCTCTTTTTTTGGTAGCTATAATGAGAGGTTGAATAAGATGGACAAAGGGAAACCCAGAGAAGTGGAAGATGTATTTCCGTTCATAACTGGAAAGGTTACAGCAGCCCACATGGCTGACGGTAGGTGTTTCTAACTTTACTTTCTCCAGATCAGGAAGAATACAAAGAAATTTTTCAAGCATTAATGTGCAGTTTCATTATGTTCTGACTTGTTTTCTTTCAGAAAAGATTTATCTCTTCAGTGGGACAAATTTGTATGAGTTCGACTCCGGCAGCAGGAAGCTCCGGCGTCGACTGAAAAACAATCACTTTCTGTCCTGTTAGTCGAGCTTCCCTGTAACAAGAAATGCATGTAGCATAAAAGGGTATTTTAAAACCACAGCACTTACCTCAATACGTGTGCCTAAGAAACATTTAAAAATGAATTGTTCATTGTACCTATGCAATCTGCTTTTCAAAGATGAAACATGACTTCTAATCTATTGCTGTTAAAATTTTAGAAAGAATGTATTTACAGAATCATTTTAATGTTATTGACTATTTTCAAATGAATTAAAGTGCCTAATACAATTCGAGAGTATGTGAGCATGTTTATTTTGCAAGTAAGAATTGTGATTGGTAGGTGAACTTTGTATTAATAAATAAGCCAAATTGCCTGTTTATTAATGTTAAATAGGGAAGACTGAGACACAGTGTTGTTAACCAATTAGAAATAAGCTACATTGCAGGAATGAAATCACTACGATACATGAAACATGATCAGGTGACGCTAGTTGTTTCAAGTGACAGAGAGATTAAAAACAGTCACATGATTCACATTAGTGACTATAATCTGATTTGCAGTTATGTTAAAATATATTAAATGACTGAACAAAACATCTGGCTCACAGATTTTTTTTTTTTTCGTTTAATAGTCTACATATATAAATTTAAATATAACACCTATTTAAAATGTTCACCACAATATTTTAAATATATTATACATACATTTTTATATACACTGACCAAAATCATAACAACAAAATGCAACACTTTTGTTTTTGCCCCCAATTTTCACAAGTTGAACTTTTTCTATGTACACAAAAGACCTGTTTCTCTCAAATATTGTTCACAAATCTGTCTAAATCTGTGTTAGTGAGCACTTCTCCTTTGCCGAGATAATCCATCCACCTCACAGGTGTGGACACAATAAAAGGCCATGCTAAAATGTGCAGTTTTATCACACAGCACAATGCCACAGATGTTGCAAGTTTTAAGGGAGCGTGCAATTGGCATGCTGACTGCAGGAATGTCCACCAGAGCTGTTGCCCATGAATCGAATGTTCATTGCTCTACCATAAGCCGTCTCCAAAGGCGTTTCAGAGAATTTGGCAGTACATCCAACCAGCCTCACAACCGCAGACCACATGTAACCACACCAGCCCAGGACCTCCACATCCAGTATCTTCGCCTCCAAGATCGTCTGAGACCAGACACCCGGACAGCTTCTGCAACAATCGGTTTGCATAACCAAAGAATTTCTGCACAAACTGTCAGAAACTGTCTCAGGGAAGCTCATCTGCATGCTGGTCGTCCTCACTGGGGTCTCAACTTGACTGCAGTTCGTCATTGTAACTGACTCGAGTGGGCAAATGCTCACATTCGATGGCGTCTGGCACTTTGGAGAGGTTTTCTCTTCACGGATGAATCCCGGTTTTCACTGTACAGGGCAGATGGCAGACAGCGTGTATGGCATCGTGTGGGTGAGCGGTTTGCTGATGTCAACGTTGTGGATCGAGTGGCCCATGGTGGCGGTGGGGTTATGGTATGGGCAGGCATATGTTATGGACAACGAACACAGGTGCATTTTATTGATGGCATTTTGAATGCACAGAGATACCGTGACGAGATCCTGACGCCCATTGTTGTGCCATTCATCCACGACCATCACCTCATGTTGCAGCATGATAATGCACGGCCCCATGTTGCAAGGATCTGTACACAATTCCTGGAAGCTAAAAATCCCAGTTCTTGCATGGCCAGCATACTCACCAGACATGTCACCCATTGACCATGTTTGCAATGCTCTGGATCGGCGTATATGACAGCGTGTTCCAGTTCCTGCCAATATCCAGCACAGCCATTGAAGAGGAGTGGACCAACATTCCACAGGCCACAATCAACAACCTGATCAACTCTGTGCGAAGGAGATGTGTTGCACTGCGTGAGGCAAATGGTGGTCACACCAGATACTGACTGGTTTTTGGACCCCCCGGACCCCCCAATACAGTAAAACTGCACATTTTAGAGTGGCCTTTTATTGTGGCTAGCCTAAGGCACACCTGTGTAATAATCATGCTGTCTAATAAGCATCCTGATATGCCACACCTGTGAGGTGGATGGATTATCTCGGCAAAGGAGAAGAGCTCACTAACACAGATTTAGACAGATTTGTGAACAATATTTGAGAGAAATAGGCCTTTTGTGTACATAGAAAAAGTCTTAGATCTTTGAGTTCAGCTCATGAAAAATGGGGCAAAAACAAAAGTGTTGCGTTTATAGTTTTGGTCAGTGTATGATGTCATAAAACACTAAAAATGTTTAAATATTTTATGAAAATGAAAATATGAAATGTAAACATTTCAGTATTTAATAATAATAACAATAATATTTTGGTTAAATGTTTTAATAGGTTGTCAAGAATCTGGCTGGTGACCTTTGGTCCGCTCACCACCAGATGTCGCCCTCTCACATTCACATTACACTGACAGTTGCACCACACCCCAGACTACATTCCCCATCAGCCACTGCACTGATCACCTGCGTCCAGTCAGAGGCTATTTAAACCTCGGACTTCCTCTCACTAGTTGCCGAGTATTGTATTGTGTCTGGGAAAGCTGCTGGATCCTTGTGTGGGGGCGACCACGGAGCCCTTACTCAAAATTGTGGGAACAGGAGTCTCTGTTGGAGCTGAGCAGATAGACAGGGCAGAGAGTTCGTTGACGGCCCTTGTGGCCCTGACGGGACAGGCAGAGAGTTCGTTGACGGCCTCCGTGGCCATGACAGGAGGGCAGAGAGTCCAAAGCGAAACGCCGCCCCTTTTAGAGGTTCTGCAGCCAGAGCTGCCACCTCCGGGGGCACTGGCGCTGATGGGGAACGTAGTCCAGGGTGTGGTGCAACTGTCAGTGTAATGTGAATGTGAGAGGGCGACATCTGGTGGTCACGAGCCAGATTCATGACAGGCAGCCACCAAGAACAAGACAAATCCTGTGGAGAATTTGAGCAGCACGGTTTAGGCACAAATAAAAATCAAACACATTTTGGAGTGCAATAAGCGGTGCTAAAGTTACAGTCTGTGGTAATGAGTTTACTGCATTTCTGATAACTACATTTAGAAAAACTCACCTTTAGATGAGCAGAATGTGAAAAACTCATCATCAGCAAAATGTGCATCTCTACCGACTCCAGAAAAGGGAGCAAAAGCATGAGCCAAAGTGCCTCCTGGTCCATCAAACTTTGTAGGAAAGAGTTTGTATATTTAGTGTTAAATAAAGAAGGTTTTAATAAATGTATATATCCATAAAGACGTCTTCTATTTTAATAGACATTTTGTAATTTAGAAGGTAACAATTTATTATTTTGAAGCTGCATCGATTAATAACCCTGTCAGAGCATGGATCTTAAAATGTGCCTGCTAAATTGTGAATTTTAAGCTATTTAACCATTTGAAATGCTAAATATGAGTAAATTTGGATTCTTTAATGAGTGTACAATATTTGAAATGTGTATCAAATAAATTATTTTACAAGGGCAAAGCAAGCGTCCCCTCTCACAGGTGTGCTGGCAGGCTGTCGGCCTTCACTTGATCGAGCATGCTGCACGCTCTTGGTTCAGTAATTAGTCTCAATTAAATAAAATCTGTGAAACGTTAGTAGTGAAGAGAACTCCTAAGTCATAAGACCAAATCACATATCCTCCCTGCTGAAAAAGAACAATAGAAACCATCTCAGAAATTCTAATGATTTTCACAACAAATACCATTACAAATATTACAAACCATCAACTTTTAACCATTAAATCCATTACAGTGGTTTTCTGTAGTGTGTTTTGCGAGATGTTCTATTAGGATTTAGTGGTTTTAACAAGCCACCAATAAAAGGTGACCAATTACCAGTAGGGACCAACAGGAACCATTACAGTTACCATTTACATGTGGTTCACAACCAGGTTGTGACAACTACTATTAAAATGTTTATATATTTAAAAATATGTTTTTTGGTGAAGCTTTTTAATAGATGTATTTTAGTGCATACAATCTTGTCTTAAATACCCACATATTTAAGGCAAGAAACAGTTCCTTGTCCCCCCTTTTTTAATTTTGTTTTTAAACTAAATAAAATAATATGTACAGAGAACATACAGTAACTACAAAGAATCAAAGACACATAAAAAAGAAAAAATACAGGAATCAAGTATATGAATAAGCGTTTAATTAGGGTTAAATCTAAACTCTGCAGGGCTGATACTACATAAAATTATTGCCTAAATGTATCATTGTACCCATACACATTATTATATCTATTACTACACCATAGTAATAGATATAATAATGTGTATAGGTACAATGATACATTTAGGCAATAATTTTATGTAGTATAATATAGTAAGTATTTTACCATTATATACCTTCGATCATTTCCCTCCCACCTAAACAGGAAAACAACTCCTGTGTATGGGAAAAGACATCAAAAACAAAGCACACAACAACTGTTTGTCAAGGGTGATGCCAGTTTAACATTAATGACAGTTCAAGATGTTTCCTGCAATGTTCTCTGTATATCTGTCACCCAAATCTGGAATCTCCTATTTGCTGTCCTCCTGATTCATCTGAGTCTGAGGGCCAGCCCTGCAGAGTTTAGATTCAACCCTAATTAAACACACCTGACCAGCTAATCAAGCCCTTCATGCTTATTTGAAAACTACACTGTTTGTGTGTTGGAGCAGGGTTGGAACTGTGCAGGGCTGCGGCCCTCTAGGAACAGTTCCTGGAAGGCCAAAACCCTGCAGAGTTTAGTTCCAACCCTGCTCAGATACACAGAGGTGCCATACCTCATTCAAATAAGCCTGAAGGACTTGATTAGCTTGATCAGGTGCATTTAATTTGACAGTTGAGTGGAAATGACTGAGCTGGCTTATATCCATTTGACTCCCCTGTTCTAGAGACACGTTTCTGCAGTCCTGCACACAGTGGGCGTCCCACTTGATGTCGGATTACTGACATGAATTTTTGTCTGTTTCTCGCATAAAACTATCGTATGGCTTCCGAAGAACTGAAAAATCATATGGAGCATTTTCATGATCGTTTTATAGCGCTTATGCATTTTTTTAAAGCTTGAAAGTCTGTCATTGTTGCATTAATTACAAATTACTCATTCCTCTGACAATAAAGAGTGACAACAGTTGGCATTACCTGTAGTTCTTATATAACACCTCAAGCACACCTCATGCTCTTTGCACAAACATGCACAGCTTTTGTTTTCTAAACTGGGGCTTTCCCTTTAGTTTAGCAAAAAGTACAAACAAACGCTAACCGAAATCCTAACCCTAAACAAATGCAACATGTACAATTTTAAATGTGAATAAAGATACAATTTTTTTTTTAAAAAAAGTTTACATTTAAGATTAAATTTTATTCATACAATGATTTTATTAAAAAAAAAAAGTATACGTAAATAAATTACATAAGTAGAATTATGACAGAATTAAAACATACAATACTGACTTGTTGAAAATGCCAGATTTTGTATTGTCTATTCAGCATCATTTTCAGCAACAATAATTATTCCTTAAATTATTTTTGGGGCATGATTTTTCCTTTTTTCTCAGCATATTTTGATATGTAATTATTTATGATTAATTATATTAATTAATGAGCAAAACATGTACTATAAGTGGTAACACTTCACAATAAGGTGTTATTTGTTAACATAAGTTAATGCATTAACTAACATGAATGAACAATGAAAAATACATTTACTACACTATTTGTTAATCTTTGTTAATGTTGGTTAATAAAAATACAATTGTTCATTGTTTGTTCATGTTAGTTCAAAGTGCATTAATTAATGTTAACAAACACAACCTGTGATATGATAACTATGAACCTTATTGTAAAGTGTTACCATATCAATATATCATTATAATGCTATATATCCACTAAAAGCATCAATAAACATGATTTCTGATTGATTTAACATATAATGTTCATTCGAAATGGACAAAAATAATGAAGTAACCTTTTGAGGATAAAAGCAACTTTGCTGTCTCAGTATTTCTACTCCATGTAATATAAACTTGACATAAAACTGTAAAAAGTTGTGTTTTTCTTCAGAAATATGATCAAGTAAAAGTAGACGTCCCTCAAAATAACACTTAAGTACAGTAATCAAGTAAAATGTTTAAAGTATTTTACATCCCTGGTAATGCTTGTATTGTTATCGTATTGTTATCACTGTTTTACCTGCAATTTTCTTTAATCATAACATATAAAAACATAAACAAAGGTTTGTTCTTGTTTGTGTTTGTAAAACATAGTAACGCTTAAAATGTTGCTGTTAAATAAAGGTGTTAGGAAGAGAAATAAAACAAATACCTAGGCGAGGAGGAAGAGGCTGTGTCAAGCTGAAAATCCTGTTATTATTGTCTTGCCGGTAAGTTTGATGATTTAATTTCACCTGTTGCTCAACACCTCACAGTTTTAAGAATATATAAATCAACATCAGGTGCACACGAGCAGAAGAAGCATGGGGATTCACCGCCAGCTGTGTTTTCTCGCAAGCCTGCTGCTTGTTATTCATGCTGCACCAACTACTGAGCCTGCTGACGAATATGGCATTGCAAAGGTTTTTTACATATATATATATATATATAGTTCACTGGTTTGGTCATATTCCTAATTCTTCCAATAATTCCTTGTTTTTTTACTTTTAGAAATACTTGATGAGCTTCTACAATCTGGTATATAAGGCTCCTGATCCCACAGCCAAGTACCCAGATCAAGATCCACTGCCCAAGAAATTGGAAGAGATGCAGAAGTTTTTCGGGCTTAAGGTGACTGGAACGCTGGACAGAGAAACACTGGAGGTGATGAAGAAGCCCCGCTGTGGAGTTCCAGATGTTGGCGCGTACACCACATTTGGAGGCTCACCCAAATGGGAGACCAACAGTCTCACCTACAGGTGTGTATAATAACAGTTCTCTCTACATCACTGGAAAAAGGCAAAGTGAAAGAAGCAGTAGAATGATTCTTTTCCACAGAATCGAGAACTACACACCTGACATGTCAGTAGCTGAAGTGGATGAATCCATAGAGAGAGCGGTGCAGGTCTGGGCTGAAGTCACTCCACTGAAATTCATCCGTGTCAACAAGGGCACAGCTGACATCATGATCTCCTTTGCTACAAAAGGCAAGTTTCATCTATGAATTTATCTATATTCATATTTTGTTTAACAGCCATGTGCATTTCATTTTGATTAATTCTTTTGAACTAAATGGTAAACTTATATATATATATATACACACTGCCACTCAAAAGTTTGGGATCAGTAAGACTTGTAATGTTTTTTAAAGAAGTCTCTTATGCTCATCAAGGCTGCATTTATTTGATCCAAAATACAGAAAAAACAGTAATATTGCAAAATATTATTAAAATGTAAAATAATGTTTTTTTATTTTAATATACTTTAAAAGATCATTTATTCCTGTGATGCAAAGCTGAATTTTCACCAGCTGTTACTCCAGTCTTAGGTGTCACATGATCCTTTAGAAATCATGCTAATATGCTGATATATTATCAATGTTGAAAACAGTTGTGCTGCTTAATATTTTTTTGGAACCTGTGATATTTTTTTTTAGGATTCTTTGATCAATAAAGGGTTAAAGAGAACAGTATTTATTTAAAACAGAAAGATTTTCTAACAATACACTACTGTTCTATAATTTTTAATTCTTTTTTTTTTTTTTTTTTTTTAAAGAAGAAAGAAATTAATACTTTTATTAAATTAATATTAAATTAATAAAAAGTGATAGCATAGATTTACATTATTAGAAAATATTTATATTTTGAATAAATGCTGTTCTTTTTAACTTGGTATTCATCAAAGAATCCTGAAAAAAAAAGGTTCCAAAAATATTTGGCAGCACAACTGTTCTCTATATTAATAATTCTAATAATAAATCAGCATATTAGAATAATTTCTGAAGGATCATGTGACACTTAAGACTGGCATAACAGCTGATGAAAATTTAACTTCACAGGAATAAAATATATTTTAAAGTATATTAAAATAAAAACATTACTTTATATTGTAATAACATTTTGCAATTTTAGTGTTTTTTTTTTGTTTGTTTTTGTTTTTTTGTATTTTTAATCAAATAAATGCAGCCTTGATGAGCATAAGAGACTTCTTCAAAAAAAACCTTAGAATTCTTACTGATCTGATTACTATATATACTATATATTACTATATATATATGTATGTATGTTTGTGCATATATATCTTTAAGGAGAGAAGAAGACAAATAAACTCTTTCTTACAGATCACGGTGATGGTATGATGTTTGATGGACCACTAGGCACTTTGGCTCATGCCTTTCCCCCTGGTTCTGGACTTGGTGGAGATGCACATTTCGATGATGATGAGTCTTTCACATTCCACTCATCTAAAGGTGAGGGTTTTTTCTTTTTTTTTTTGCTGAAATATTTTTCAAAGCCTCAGCTTTGACACCTCTTTGATTTCAAGTAAAAATTTAAAGCGGCGATTAACCTTTTTACTTTGTACCCAAACTATTCTGCTTAATTTCTCCACAGCATTTGTCCTGTTCTTGGTGGCCGCCCATGAGTTTGGTCACTCTTTGGGTCTTTCTCATTCCGAAGTTCCTGATGCTCTGATGTTTCCTACATACACCCTCACTGATCCGGATCGTTCCCCTCTGTCTTCTAATGACATTGATGAGATTCAGTCGCTCTATGGTAACATGATCATCAAGAGAATATCTATAATTTTTGAGTCATAAATGTTAAGATGTTTGTTTACTATGTGGTAATCCCATCAGGTCTACCAAATTGTCAAAACCTGATCTGGGATGCAGTGACGACTTTTAGGGGAGAAACAGTGTTCTTCAAAAACGGGTAATATATAAAAACAGACATCAAACTTGTGTATTTTATATACAGTATAAACAAAATATTGAAGTGAAATATCTTTGTCTCTGCAGCTTTTATTGGCGTAAATCTCAGAGCAGCACTGTGACACAACTTCCGATCAGGAGTTTCTGGTCCAACGCTCCTGATAATGTAGATGCTGCTTATGAGGATCCAGCGCAAGATAAACTTTTCCTATTCAAAGGTATCTTCTCAAACAATCTGGGAACGCTGAAACCATAATCACACTTATGATCTGTATCTCCATGCTCAGAAAAACTCTTATCATGGCCTGTATTTATTTATAGGTACACAAGTGTGGGCTTTCAATGGCCAAAATCTTGAGCCTGGCTATCCTAAACCTCTCAGCAGCTTTGGTCTGCCAACATCTGTGACAAAAGTTGATGCCGCCGTCCACAACATGAACTCAGGAAAAACACTGCTGTTCTCTAACAAATATTACTATCGGTGGGTCAAGTGCTGTATCATAAACAAAAACCCTTAAAATTTACTCTGAAAAGACATTAGAATTTAACATTTCATTTTTTTTTGTGGAAGCTATGATGAGAGAGAGAGTCAGATGGACGAAGGGTATCCCAGACGAGTGGAAAATGTATTTCCAGGGTTGACTGGAGAGGTTACAGCAGCCCACATGACCAATAGTAGGTGTTTCTAACTTCCTTTTCTACAGATCTGCAACAATACAAAGAAATTATTGTAGCATTAATGTACACATTGACTTCTTGTCTTCCAGATAACATTTATCTCTTCAGTGGAAGAAAATTGTTTGAGTTCAGCAACAGAATGTTCCATCTGGTGTTACTTCGTCGGCTGAGGAGCAATTACTTCCTTCCCTGTTAGTCAGCTGAAACACAGATGGAGATTGAGCGTAACGGGCTACTTTAAAAATACAGCACTTACTTTAATACATGTGCTTATAAACATTTAAATTTAATTTACTGTATCTTTGCAAGCTGCTGTTACCATTTTAAAAGAATGCATATTTACAAAATTATTTTAATGTTTTTGACTATTTTCAAATAAATGAAAGAACTTAAATCAATTCAAGAGTATGTCAGCATATTCATTTTGACAGCACAATAGTATAATGGAGGTAATGGACAATTGAAAACTGAAGGAAAAACAATAAAAAATCAGTTACCAGGCTACAGCATATAAAACACTATGCCTTACATATTTTGAAATACAGTACATGATTCATATGAACCACCTTCATGATAGTTTCATGGTGCTTATGCATTATTTCCAAAGCTTAAAAGTCTTAGTCATCATTTGTGTGTGTGCTATAAGATATTACTCATGCAGAGATCCACAAACTGCACATACGGAGCCTCATTTCATAAACTGGTGATTTCTCTTTAACTTGTTTTTACATTGTAAAGATTCGTACAAATTAACACAACTCTAACCTCAAAAATGCAACTTTATGTCATTTTATAAGTGAATATAGGCACCACTTTCCTTTTGAGGATATGAGAGGTGTTTAGGGTTTGTTTGGTGATCCTTTATTTGATCCTTGTATCCAGTTCAAAGGTTCTAGAGTCAACCCTTTATTACATTTTCATTTCACAGATGGGATTATCGGAGGAACTCAAATTTCAAAAAGGGCTATTGTAAGATTTGTGTAAACATTGGTTCCTGGAAGCTCTTTCTTGTAAAAGCCAACATCTAAAGGAACCCACTCCTGTGACAACAACATGGGCATGATTAGAAAAAACTAAATGGTCTTTAAAAAACAGCCTTGTCTAAATTGGCCATCAAAGGAAATAAATTGTATGTACAAAATCTACAAACTAATCACAATGCAAAAAAATGCTCATAGCAGTGAAGGAGTTCAATTCCAGAACGATGTGAGAGACTGATAAAGTCATACAGAAAGCAATTACTTAAAGTTATTGCTATTAAAAGTGGATCTACAAGCAATTGAATCATAGGTGTCTTTAGTTTGTCACCCACGGCTTTCTTAATTTGCCCTAGTTTATGCTGAATAAATAATGATATGGTGTGATAAGTCACGTGTTGTTCATCTGTGGTTTTATTTTTTTCAAATTTTAAGGCCTGCCAAGAACCAGGTGATTTTGTATGATGTCTTAATACAGAAAACCATGGAATTCAATAGAGTGTTCTTTCACATGACTGTAAGTGATTAATACAAACACAAAAGATACAAATGTCCTTTGTTTATCCAGCATATCAGATGTTGTTACACGTAGAAGGCTGAACTAAGAGAAACGTCATTACACTAATATTACAAAAAAGATTTTTCAAATGTTGAAAACATGAAACAAAGTAATAACAACAACAGTATAAATAATAATGCAAGGTAAAGCAAGCAAACACACAAATAAAGAAATAAATAGATGCATACCCAGTCAGCGCACGAGATCATGCGACGATTACAGTGACATCACACCACTGTCATACTGTGATACTCAAAGTGTGAGTAATATGTGAGCTCACTGTGAATTCAAAATGTTGAGCAGGTTGTTCAAATATTGGTTACTGGGTGAACAATCTACTTCCTGTTTCTCAACACTGGAAAAGCGATACTGCAGGAAAGAATACAAAATAAACAAGGAAACTGAATTTTGAAAAATACCTTGTTGATGAAAATAAAATATTACACCATCTTAAAATATCTTGGAAAGGGAGATAGTTTTCATTTTGAGCCTCGAATGGTACATTTTATCTTTATCTGTTGGAGGATCACTGTAACAGAATTAAATGCCTTGCTAAAAGTGAAGTAAAGACAATAAATGTACGCATATGTATCTCCGGTCTAGAGCAAAGATGGCCATTAAAGGGTAAGGATCAATAGTAATACCAAAGATATTTTATAGGACTTAAAGATCTCCCTCCAAAACTCCTCCAACCTGGGACAAGACCAAAACATATGAGCTGTTGCGTGCGAGTGTGAGTGCGAGCACCTTTTAAATGCAGAATTACATCTTAGCTAGTTTTGAATTGACTTAAATGAGTTGAGTTGTTTTGGCTGTTTTTAGCTGTACAAAACTGCTTGTTTTGCTGCTTGATATTGTAAATTGGTGTGTCGCACCATATTATTTTAATGTATTATCTTAATTATGAACACACTGGTTTGTAGAGCAAACAGTTTTACTGTTTACTGCACATTGTTATTCTTCTCATTATTTATATTTTTTTACTTTTAACTCTGTTTATTTGCTTGGTAGTGTTGTTGTGGGCCTTTGTTATTTTGCTGTTTTAGGCTGTAAGGACTTTTGAAATAACTGAAATGATTTGCCGGAGTGATATGCATTTCCCTGAAAATAATTGCGCACTTGGAACATTCGTCAGCCAATCAGATTCAAGCATTCTACATATGCGCCATAACTGACACTGAATGTAAACAATGCCACTGAACCGATCGAAACTCGCATATTTTGCTGATTGTTGCTGCTGAAATGGTCAATTATTGTCATGTTTGGGTTGGACCGGGAAAAACATCTGAGTGAAGACATTCCAGATGTTTCACGATGACGGATGCACCTGGAGAGGTCGAATGTGTTTGCTAGCATGTGGATGTACTTATGGATTTTTTAAAGACTGTTTAAACCGTCATCTTCCTCCTCATGCGTGTACTTTACAACCAGGTTGCAACAACTACAAATAATATAAATATTTAATAATATAAATTTTGGTTAAAGTATATTTAGTATATATAATCTTAAATAAATACCCACATATTTAAGGCAAACAACAGTTTCTTTTAGTCTTTTTTAAAATTTTGTTTTTAAACTGAATAAAACAATATGAAAACAAAGTATTTGAGTAGTATTTTAATCATGTGTATGGGTACAATGATAAATTTAGGGTGACGCCAGTTTAACATAAATGACA
Source organism: Cirrhinus mrigala (assembly GCA_036247105.1). Lineage (NCBI taxonomy): Eukaryota > Metazoa > Chordata > Actinopteri > Cypriniformes > Cyprinidae > Cirrhinus > Cirrhinus mrigala. Next base: position 22,815,394 of record CM070016.1, read on the forward strand.
GTTCAAGATGTTTCCTGCAACATTCTCTGTATATCTGTCGCCCAAATCCGGAATCTCCTCTTTGCTGTCCTCCTGATTCATCTCTGCCTAACCCACATTCTCTAATTCCACTATCCACTAGGAGAAAACCTGTTTAAGTAACTTATAGAGCACAGTTGTCAAACTCAGTTCCAACCCTACTCCAATACACATGCTATGTAGTAATCAAATAAGCCTAAATGACTTGATTAGCTTAATAAGATGCATTTAATGGATTATATGCACGGAGCATTCTATAGAACCTTAGCATAAAAAAAAGCCAGCTCGAAAACTTACGGTGAAATGTAATGTTGTTGTATCTAGATAGAAACTCTTGAGACCCTCATAGAAACCTCTCCTGCCTCGTTATTTACAGAAACTGACAAACAAAATAATTGCAATCACCATAAATAATGATAGTGGCATTACAGCTTCATATTATTTAACGACATTTAACAACATATAATTTTATATGCCAAAACCGGTAATCCCAATTGTACATTTAAATGCTGACACTAAACACTTTCATAACAGTTTAGGCTAACGTTAGCTAGCTAGCGATGTTATCTCATAAACAACATTATAATGATATTTCTGATAATCGATAACTTACCTTCATAGTCATGAACACGTTTTAAACACTTAAAATGTTTAAAGCCTTTCTCAACTCTTTAGCTGTGCAGTGCAATTCACTTAAAAGATTAGCTTTCTTTAATTAAGACGACACGAAAAAATGTGCCAGAAATGTGTCTCCTAGCATTACAGATGAATATTACGTGAAATTATCATTATAACCAGCAGATGGCATATCACTTATTAGCTCAGTTGCCATTTCACCACCTTAGTCTTTTTCACGTCTTGTTTTTGGATGTATTTTTAAGTATGAGTAAGTATGAGGTATAGCAAGTGCAAGAAGTGACATGTCTAGGGCTATGATCTGTCCTATCATAATAAAGGCCAAAAATAAATCTTTTTTTAAAAAAAAAAAAAAAAAGGCGAGAAAAATTAAAATAAAAAAAAAAAGAATACAGAAAAATTAAAACGGAAAAAATGGAATTTTGAAAAAAATAAAACGGATTTCATAGGGCCCTACATGTCATTTTAATAAAAGCACAGACACCAACAATCTAGAAGTGTTATTTATTTAAATACTTAACTAGTTAACCACAAATTAAATAAGTTCATTATTAACAGTATAACAGTTAAATACGAAAAAACTAAATTTTCTAAGTTTATCTTTTGTTATTCTGAATTTACTCTGAATCACTTAATGCACAGCACTATTTTGATATATGGGCTTGTCAGATGTTTTGCTGCTTGATATTTCAAATTGTTAAACCATATTATTTTAATGTATTATCTTAATTATAAACACAATGGGTTGTAGCACAAACAGTTCTACCGTTTACTTGTCATTATTTCCCTATAGCGGATAATTAACTAAAGTCTTACCCATAGGCTTCTGCGCTGAAGAATAAGGTAAGTAAGGGCAGCACCCTTTGCTTGGTATCTCCACATAATGCATTCACAATCTGAAGAAAATTTTTGTTTGTTTAAGAGGACCAAACGTCCATATACACTGTTTCAGGAATGGCAAACATGAATGTAATGAATGTGATAACTGTAACAAGTGACGCACAGAACAAAACAAGTTGTTTTGTACAGCTAGAAATAACTAAACGCGGATGAGACCAGAAGTCAGACCCATGAAAATTTACAAATTTACAGACGTTCTTACAGGAAGAAAAAGGTGGATAGCACAGCTGAGTTTGACAGTTGACTAGAAATGACTGAGCTGGCTTATATCCATTTGACACCCCTGTTCTAGAGGCACGTTTCTGCAGTTCTGCACACAGTGGGCGTCCCACTTGATGTTGAATTACTGACATGAATCTCTGTCTGTTTCTCACACAAAACTATCATATGGAACAATTTTGGGATTGTTTTATAGTGCTTATGCATTTTTTTAAATAGTCATAATAGTTGCATTCATTATAAATTACTCATTCCTCTGACAATAAAGAGTCACAGCAGTTGGCATTACCTGTAGTTCTTATATAACACCTCAAGCACACCTCATGCTCTCTGCACAAACAAGCACAGCTTTGTTTTTTTAAACTACAGCTTTCCCTTTGAATTAGCAATTAGTACAAACAAATGCTAACCGAAATCCTATAACCTAAACAAATGTAACATTTACAATTTTAAATGTAAATAAAGATACAATTTTTCTATTTCTGGAGGTCTTTTAAGTGTTGCTACTTTCTTGGAGTATTTCCCTGCCAAAATGAATAGGCTGACATACTCTTGAATTTAATTAAGCACTTCAATTTATTTGAAAATAGTCAATAACATTAAAATGAATTTGTAAATATGATTTTTTTTTTTAAAATGGTAACAGCAGTAAATTAGAAGTCCACTGACAATTTTGAACAGCAGTTTGCAGACGTACAAAGAACAATTAATTCATTTTAAATGTTTCTTAGGCACATAAGTGCTGTAGTTTTAAAATACCCCGTTACGCTCCATCTCCACCCATGTTTCAGGAAAGCTGACTAACAGGGCAGGAAGTAATTGTTCTGCAGCAAACGAGGGAGACTTCTCCTGCTGGAGAACTCAAACAAGTTTCTCTCACTGAAGAGATAAAAGTTATCTAGGAAAAAAGAAGTCAATGTGTACATTAATCCTAAAATAATTTCTTTGTATTGTTACAGATCTGTAGAAAAGGAAGTTAGAAAGGCCTACTGTTGGTCATGTGGGCTGCTGTAACCTCTCCAGTCAACCCTGGAAATCTGATGTTGACTCGTGTGGGATCCCCTTCGTCCATCCGATTCTCCCTCTCATCATAACTACCAAAAAACAAAAAAACAAAACAGGAAATGTTAAATTCTGATGTCTTTTTAGAGTACATTTAAAGAGCTTTTGTGATACAGCACTTGACCCACCTATAGTAATATCTGCCAACGAACAGCAGTGTTTTTCCTGAGTTCATGTTGTGGACGGCGGCATCAACTTTTGTCACAGATGTTGGCAGACCAAAGCTGCTGAGAGGTTTAGGATAGCCAGGCTCAAGATTTTGGCCATTGAAAGCCCAGACTTGTGTACCTATAAATAAATACAGGCTATGATTAGAGTTTTCTGAGCACGGAGATACAGATTATAAGTGTGATTGTGGTTTCAGCGTTCCCAGATTGTTTGAGAAGATACCTTTGAATAGGAAAAGTTTATCTTGCGCTGGATCCTCATAAGCAGCATCTACATTATCAGGAGCATTGGACCAGAAACTCCTGATCGGAAGTTGTGTCACAGTGCTGCTCTGAGATCTACGCCAATAAAAGCTGCAGAGACAAAGACATTTGACTTCAATATTTTGTTTATACTGTATATAAAATACACAAGTTTGGTGTCTGTTTTTATATATTACCCGTTTTTGAAGAATACTGTTTCTCCCCTAAAAGTCGTCACTGCATCCCAGACATGGTTTTGACAGGTTGGTAGACCTGATGGGATTACCACATAGTAAACAAACATCTTAACATTTATGACTCAGAAATTATAGATATTCTCTTGATGATCATGTTACCATAGAGTGACTGGATCCCTTCAATGTCCTCAGAGGACAGAGGGGAACGATCCGGATCAGTGAAGGTGTATAAAGAATGCATCAGAGAGTTAGGAACTTCGGAATGAGAAAGACCCAAAGAGTGACCAAACTCATGGGCGGCCACCAAGAACAGGACAAATGCTGTGGAGAAATTAAGCAGAATAGTTTGGGTACAAAGTAAATAAAGTTAATTGCCGCTTTAAATTTGTACTTGACATCAAAGTGGTGTCAAAGCTGAGGCTCTGAAATTTTTTTTAGCAAAAACAAACAAAAAAAAAAAACACCTCACCATTATGTGAGTTATTGCGGAATGTGAAAGACTCATCATCATCGAAATGTGCATCTCCACCGAATCCAGAACCGGGATCAAAAGCATGAGCCAAAGTTTGTAGTGGTCCATCAAACAACATACCATCACCATGATCTGTAAGAAAGAGTTTATTTATCTTCTTCTCTCCTTAAATACATATATATAGGTAACATAAAGAGTCTGTATTTTAAAAATACTGTTATCAAAATTCTCTTTTGATTAAATGTGAACTTTCTTTTAACATGTATATCACCAAAACACCAAGTTTAAAAGAATTAATCAAAATGAAAAGCACATGGTTTTTAAAGGGGTCATCGGATGTAAAGCTCACTTTTACATGTTGTTTGAACATTAATGTGTGTTGGCAGTGTATGTACAAATCTACCCTATAATGATAAAAATCCATGCAGTGGATTTTATTTAATATGTAAAAATAATATCCCCTTTTTCAAATCGAGCCGTTCTCAGATGCCTCACACAGACGGAGGCCGCTCCCACGATAGTTGATTGACATGAGCTTTTACCTCAGACTGTCACAGCCCAGTGACTTTCCTTGTTTCGATGCCGAAGCAGGGATGTAAGTTAGACAAGAATATCTCCGATTGAGTGATTGAGGTGTTGTGTTGCTGGATGTAACAATGAACATAGTGGTTGTCATTTACTCCCGACATCTGAGGTGCTGAAGATGCAGTGGATTACGTTTGTTTGTGAAGGGAATGCGCCTCCCGATCTACATAAACGCGTCTATGTTCGCGCAAATCATTCGTGATCCAGCTTCACCTACAGCAGAAGTGAGTATAATGTTTTTTTTTTATGATCTCGGCAATCACCTTTCCTAATAATGTGCTAGTTAGCAAGTTTCATGGCTAAACGCGCTAAATGCGGCTAAAGTAAACAATCTCTCCGAGCAGCTCGTCACTCCACAGAGAGAAGAGAGGGGCGGGGCGAGCAGAGCTCATTTGCATTTAAAGGAAAAATCGATCAGAATGGGATGATTTTTGCAGAGCTTATTTTGACAAGGTAAAAAGGGTGAGAATTTTTAACCAAAGTATATTATAGACTTTTCATTAAGACCCTAAAGAATCATATTAACTTGTGGAAAATGTCCATCCGATGACCTCTTTAAGCAAAATATGAAGTTAGATAAATTGATGGAGGAAACTAACCTTTTGTAGCAAAGGAGATCATGATGTCAGCTGTGCCCCTGTTCATACGGGTAAATTTGAGTGGAGTGACTTCGGCCCACACCTGCAGGGCTCTCGCTATGGAATCATCCACTTCAGCTCTTGTCATGTCAGGTGTGTAGTTCTCGATTCTGTGGAAAACAATCATTCTGTGTATCTGCTTCTTTCACTTTGCCTTTTTCCAGTGATGTAGAAAGAACTGTTATTATACACACCTGTAGGTGAGCTCGTTGGTCTCCCATCTGGGTTCGTCTCCAGATATGGCGTACCTGTACACATTTGGAGAATCGTACCTCACATCTGGAACTCCACAACGGGGCTTCTTCATCACCGCCAGTGTTTCTTTGTTCAGCTTTCCAGTCACCCTAAGCCCGAAAAACTTCTGCATCTCTTTCAGCTTCTCTGACAGTGCATCCACCGGTTCTCTGGCTTCTTCTGGGCGAGCAATAGAAGAGATTATCGTATCTTCCAGATTGAAGAATTTTCTCAGGTAATCCTAAAAGGCAAATAAACATTGAACAAATTATGAGCAATTGCAAAACAAATACAAATATTACTATTTTTTTTTTTAATTCATACCTCTGCAAAGGCTTTATCTTTGCCAGGCTTTAAAATCGGTGCAGCGTGAATAACAAGCAGCAGGCTTGCAAGAAAACACAGCTGCCGGTGAATCCCCATGTTGTGAGTCGCTTCTTCTGATTGACAAGCTGACAATCTGATGGTGATTTATATACCCTTAAAACTGTGAGGTGTTGAGCAACAGGTGAAATTAAATCATTAAACTTATAGGCAAGACAATAATAACAGGATTTTCAGCCTCTTCCTCCTCGCCTAGATATTTGTTTTATTTCTCTTCCTCATACCTTTATTTAACGGCAACATTTTTAAGTGTTACTATGTTTTATAAACAAACAAGAGCAAGCGTTTGTTTATGTTCTTAAATGTTATGATCAATGTTGGGGAAAGTTACTTTTAGAAGCAATGCATTACAATATTGCGATACTCCCTAAAAAAGTAACTAATTGCATTACTTAGTTACTTTTTATGGAAAGTAATGCGTTATGTTACTTTTGCATTACTTTTTAAATCTGGCCAGAGCTTGCTTGTTTGTTTTTAATATAAAGAAGTTGGCAATTGTTGTTGGCAAACGTTAGAGCACTTTCACACCAAAAGTGAAATCAATAAGCCTCAGGAAAAAAAAAATTAACGTCTGTACAGTAAAATTCAGCAATAAAAAGAAGCACAAATGTTTATCTAGAGAAATTTTTGCTTATTAGTATGGTTGAACTGGATAATCGAATGGAATCAAATACATTGGTTAATAAGATAAGATTAAATACACAAAGGATATTTGTGTTGTTTAACATCTATTAATTGCAGGTTTTCGTTACATTTCACTGTTTTTGTTTATTTTGAGGAATACTGAATCTGTTTTTGTTGTTGTTTGTTTCTTTTTTTAACTACAGTAACATCTTATTACCAATTTCTCTCAACATGGGGACAGGAGACGTGTCAATCAATAAATAGGGAAAAAAAGTAACTGCCGTTACTTATTTGAAAAGGTAACTCAGATATTTCACTGTAAATTAAAAAGTAATGTATTACTTTACTAGTTACTTGAAAAAAGTAATCTGATTACGTAACTCAAGTTACAAATAATGCGTTACCTCCAACACTGGTTATGATTAAAAAAATGTGCAATGTCAAACAAAGTGTTATTTTTGTTTTTTTATTGTTGCAGACGGGGTGCTGAATAGACAACACAAAATCTGGCTTTTTTCAATGAGTCAGTATTATATGTTTTTAATTCTGTCGCAATTCTACTAACATTACTTATATACTTTTTTCTTATAAAAGCATTATTTGAACAAAATTTAACCTTAAATGTGTAAACCTAAATTGTTGCAGAATATCCACTGATCGGGCATAACATTATGACCACCTTCCTAAAATTGTGGTCCCCCTTTTGCTACATTCTCCTCACTTTCCAAAATCCTACTTTGGTCTTGGTTTTGGTGCTCAGGACTTCCACTATCCAGGCAGTAGCTGCCATTCATCTGAGTTTCTTGCGGTGACTCTGAAAGCCCATTACATCCAGTAGTTTTAGATTCTTAAACTTTTCAAATTTAAACTTTGTTAAAGTGATTGTTTTAAACAAGTATTAACTTATACATTATTTTTTAAAAAGGATATTATTTTAGCTCAAGTATTTGTATCAAAACTGTGTGCCTTTAACCCCATGCTCGTGAGCTGTTTATATATGCTTGTGTGTGTGAGGCAAAACAGCACTGTGAGCTTGAACAAGGAGTTGTCAAAGTGCAAAGTGTCTGAGCTTCTGTATAAGGCAAATCCGTACACAATCGCAGCAGAAAAAAAAAGAGAAGAAAAGAAAAAAAAAGAATGAGTCAACACACAATAAACATGTAAAAAAAGAAGAGTGGGCCAAAACTCCTCCAGAACAATGTGAGACACTGATAAAGTCAAGTGATTACTTCCAAGTTATTGCTATTAAAGGAGAAGTCCACTTCCAGAACAAAAATTGACAGATAATGTACTCACCCCCTTGTCATCCAAGATGTTCATGTCTTTCTTTCTTCAGTCATAAAGAAATTGTTTTTTGAAGAAAACATTTCAGGATTTTTCTCCATATAATGGACTGATATGGTGCCCCTGAGTTTGAACTTTCAAAATGCAGTTTAAATGCAGCTTCAAACAATCCCAAATGTGGTTGTAAACGATCCCAGGCGAGGAAGAAGTGGTCTTGTCCAGTGACATTAAAAAATACAATTTAAATACTTTTTAATCTCAAACGCTCATCTTGTCTTGCTCTACCTGAACGCTGTTTATTCTGGTTCAAGACAGTTAGGGTATGTCGAAAAACTCCAATCGTATTTTCTCCCTCAACTTCAAAAATCATTTAAAAATCATGCTACATCACTGCAGAAGCACCGACCCAGTTTTTGCAAAGTTAACATGCAACATCCTTAACAAAAAAGGTAAAGCAGCGATATAGGACAATTTTAAAGTTGAGGGAGAACATGAGATGGGAGTTTTTCGACATACCCTAACTGTCATGAACTGGAAAAAAATAGAGCTCGGGAAGAGCAAGACAAGACGAGCGTTTGACATTAAAACTTATATAAATTGTAGGGGTGTGATGAGACACTTATCCCACAAGACGAGGCGAGACACGAGACTGGGTTCACGAGAACGAGACAAGACGAGATTTTTAAACTTTTCTCAAGAAATCCTCAATGATGAAATATATAGGGAAAATAGTCTTTTATTCAACTGAAAAAGACAAAATGCAAAAAAATGTAGGTGCATTTTGAGCTTTATGAAATGAAACTTCCATTTTAATGAATTATATGCAGTAATAAACAACATTTAAACAAGAGCTGCATGATTATTGAGAATCCCAGTTGTTTGTGTTGCTCTTTCTGCGTTCACATTTACCCCGACCCTCTGATTCATTAACATGGGCAGCGACAAAACCTGCTTCTCACACTCCACTGACACTCGAGATGTGAAACAGTCCTAATAGACATAGCTAAATCGTTGTCATTCAGGAATAAGATCGCATAGGTGTTTGACTCGAGATCTCGATATTTTAAGGATTAATCGTACAGCTCTAATGTAAACACTGCAAAATGTTTTTTTGCGAGAATATCGTCACGAGATCTTGGATGACAAGGGGTGAGTACATTATCTGTCAATTTTTGTTCTAGAAGTGGACTTCTCCTTTAAAAGTAGATCTACAAGCAATTAAAAGGTGTCTTTAGTTTATCACCCATGGCTTTTCCATTCTGGCCAAATTTTTGTTTAATAAATAATGACACAATGTGATAAATCATGTGCTGTTGTTCTGAGGTTTTATTTTCCAAATTTTAAGACCTGCCAAGAACCAGATATTTTTCGGGTTCGAGCACGTAGTAGATCCACTTAACACAGAACACCATGGAATTTAATAGGGTGTTCTTTTTTCACACGACCATAAGGGATGAGTACAAACACAAAAGATACAAATGTCCCTTGTTTATCCAGCATATCAGCTGTTGTTACATGTAGACGGTTGAACTAAGAAAAAAAGTTGTTACACTAATATTACAAAAATGACCAATTTTTTTGTTTTGTTTTTCAAATGTGGAAAACATGAAACAAAGTAATAATAACAACAATGGTATAAATAATAAGGCAAGGGAAAGCAAGCAAAGACACAAATAAGGAAATAAATATACCCAGTCAGTGCATGAGATCATGTGATGATTGTAGTGACATCACACCATTTTCATACTGTGATGCTCAAAGTGTGAGTAATATGTGAGCTCAAATAATGGTTACTGGGTGAACAATCTACTTCCTGTTTCTCAACACTGGAAAAGTGGATACTGCAGAAAAGAATACAAAATAAACAAAAAAACTGAATTTTGGAAATACTTGATGGAAATAAAATGCTACTCCATGTTTGTGATATAACTGACTTATATTAGAGAAATTTTAGATCACAATAAACTAACAGAATGAGAGTTTAACATGATATCACACTTACAGTATGAACGCACAGTGACCTCATGTTGAACTTTAATGTGAGGTTACACTTTTAGGTCACTGTGACCTCACATTGTGACCACATCATAAGTTTCCTGAGAGCTCATGGTGAGATCACTGTGAGATCAAATTGCTGACTGGGCACATACAAATTCATAAAATAATTGACAATAGTATTAAAGGGGGGCTTAGGATCACGCATAATATCTCAGAAAGGAAGACCAGGTTTCTTAAAAATCTAATTTTGAGCCTTGAATGATAAATTTAATCTTTTCAAGCTGAATATAAGTTAGAACTACTTTAATCGATCTACTGTGTGTTGGAGGATCACTGTAACAGAACTAAATGCCTTGCTAAAAGTGAAGTAAAGGTCTCAGGTCTAGTACCAAAGATGGCCATTAAGGGGTCAGGATCAAAAATCTATGTCTAGATCACACTGCCAGGCTGTCTGTATACTGTCTAAATTTTGATGAGCGGGTGCTGCCATTTGTAAGTTTTATGGTTGTGGCTTCCGATCTCATCCGTATCCGGCTCTTTTTAGCTGTGCAAAATGTTTAATGTATTATCTTAACTATGAACACACTGGTTTGTAGAGCAAACAGTTTTATCATTTACTGCTAGGGCTGTCAAACGATTAATCACGATTAATCTGTCAGGGTTCAGGTGTGAAGGATGAGAGCGAGGACTCAAATTGCAGGACAGAAGGGCTTTATTAATCAAATAAAACAAAAAACACACTGGCTTGGCAGGACACAGCAGGGAACTCGCACAGGACTGCAAACGCAAGTAGAATAAGAAGGGAGCAAATGAGGAGGGTAACAAAAGAACACAGGTGAGGCAAATTAACCAATAATCAGGTAACAAGGTGGGCGGGGTTAGATGAGACATGAGAGCACATGGCACACAGAAACAAAACAAAAGCCATGTGTTCACAAAAAACACAAGACACAAAAAACACAAATCAGGACACAAACACGCAGCAAATGAGGACACTCGAGCCTGCACGCTCCCACAGCACGACAGAACATAGAGCATGAGTGTCCGAACCCTGACATAATCGCATACAAAATAAAAGAGTTTGCCTTATGTGTGTGTACTGTGTGTAATTATTATGTATATATAAATACAAAAACATTCATGTATATATTTAAGAAATATTTACAAGTATATGTATTTATTATAATTTTTATATAATTTATATATAAATAAAAATATTTTGTACATAACATTTCTCTTAAATATATACATTAATGTGTGTGTTTACATATACATGATAATTACACAGTACTCACACATTTATTAGGCAAACTCAAACTTTTATTTTGTATGCGATTTATCGCGATTACTGCACATTGATATTCTTCTCATTATTTATACTGTATATGTTTCCGTGCGAATGTATGTGTGTGCGTTTGTGAAGATGAGAGAGTGGGAGAAATAGAGTATGTGCTTTCCGTATATAATAAAACAAAATTTTGTAGCAAAAACATGGAAACAGTCTGACGTTTTTATCCTTTTTCTAACTATATTTATTTGCCTGATAGTGTCATTGTGGGTTTTTGTTATTTTTCTGTTTTAGGCTGTAAGGACTTAAGGCCGAAATAACTGAAATTTCCTTGAAAATAACTGCACAACTTAGAACGTTCGTCAGCCAATCAGATTTAAGCATACGCGTCATAAAACAGCCATATTGGCAACACTGAACGTGAACCAGGATTTCCAGGACAAGAATCTTGACAACATTTGTGTTTGTTCTCAGCATTTTCGGTCAGGCAGGTGAAATATTAGGCTAATATCTTAATTAATACTGCTCGTAGTTGTAGGGCTATTAGGCCTATTATCTTAATTATGTATACACTGGTTTGTAGTGGAAACAGTTGTACCATTTACTGCATGTTGTTATTCTTCTCATTATTTCCCTATAGCGGCTAATGAACCAGAAATCACGCCCATAGGCTTATTTCAGCGTTAAAGTAAAAGGTGGATGTCCACCTTATTTTTCCCGTAAGACTGGGCATGGCCATTTGTACATTTTATGGGTCTGGTTTCTGGTCTCATTTTTTGCTTTGTTGCTTGATATTGCAAATAGGTGTGTCTTACCATGTAATTTTAAAGTAAGCTTATTATCTTAATTATGAATACACTGGTTTGTAGTGCATAGTTTGTAGTTTGTATAGTGAAACTCCCTATAGTGGCTAATGAACCGTAAGTCTCACCCATAGGCTTGCTTCCACGTTATATAAGGTGGATACATTAAATGAGTCCCTTGCTGTTTGGATTCAAATCAAGCAACATTCAGTAGGTGAGGAAGGGGGTAACACTGGAAAAAAGTTGAATATTTTCATAATAAAGCTCCTGATTCGCAAGAATCTGAGAGAGAGAGAGAAAAAAAAAAAAAGATGTTCAATCTCTTTAAAAGTGTAGAAGGTGTTATTTAAGAATAAATCTTTCAAGACCATGATTCCTTTCTCTTCCCAAACACACACGGAATCCACGTGGAATGAATAATAATATAAATATTTGGTGTAAAGTTTTAAGAGATGTATTTTTAGTATATTTAATCTTGTCTTAAAGGGTTACTCCACTCCAAAATGATTTTTTGTCATTAATCACTTACCCCCATGTCGTTCCAAACCCGTAAAAGCTTCATTCATCTTCAGAACACAATTTAAGATATTTTGGATTAAAACCGGGAGGTTTGTGACCGTCCCATTGACTGCACGTAAATACCACTGTCAAGACCCAGAAAAGTATGAAAGACATCGCCAAAATAGTCCATCTGCCATCAGTGGTTCAATCTGAATTTTATGAAGCGACAAGAATACTTTTTGTACGCAAAGAAAAAAAAAATAACGATTTTATTTAACAATTCATCTCCTCCGCGTCAGCGTAGCGCCATTTCGAGAATACCCGCTGGACGCAAACTGCGTACGCCGGATACGCTCTTTTCATTCAAATCAAAGCGTAAATATACGTAGAAAACGTATCTGTGTAGCGCGGCTGACACAGAACAGTGTACGCAGTTTGCGTCCAGCTGATACCAAAATGGCGCTACGCTGACGCGGAGGAGACGAATTGTCGAATAAAATCGTTATTTCTTTTCTTTGCGTACAAAAAGTATTCTCATCGCTTCATAAAATTCAGATTGAACCACTAATGGCAGATGGACTATTTTGACGATGTCTTTCATAATTTTCTGGGTCTTGACAGCGGTATTTACCTGGCAGTCAATGGGACAGTCACAAACCTCCCGGATTTGATCCAAAATATCTTAAATTGTGTTCCAAAGACGAACGAAGCTTTAACGGGTTTGGAACGACATGGGGGTAAGTGATTAGTGACACACTTTGCATTTTGCGGTGGAGTAACCGTTTAAATACCCATGCAAGACATGTTTTCCTCCTTTTTTTAAATTTAGTTTTTAAACTGAGAAAAAGACAATAATAATACGACAAAATATCTGATTCAAAAGAAAGTGTTACCGGGAGTGAATGACGAGAGGCGAGCGGATCCATATGCGAGCTTTTATTTAAATCACAGGACAGAGACATAGTCATACAGGCGGGGTCGAGACAGGAGCAGACAGGAACATCACAGGCAAACGTAGAGAATAATCCAAAGAGCAAGAGTCCGAAAAGGCAGGCGGCGTACGGTCGAAGAACGAGAGAACCAGGCGGGAGGTCAAAACACGGGAACGAGGAAACTAGGAACTCTGGAAACTAGGGAACGCTAACAACACAACAATACAATCTAACAATCCGTGAAGTGCACTGTAAAGGACCGGGGGTTTTATAGAACGCCTGATTGGTCACGGGGGCTGACGCAATCAGTGCGGTGGAGGATGGGAGACGCAGTCCGGAGTGTGGTGCAACAGTCAGAGTGTGTAGGTGAGGTGAGAGTGACACCTGGTGGTGAGCGGACAACGGGACACCGACCAGATTCGTGACAAAAGAATAAAAAATGCAGTAAATAAATGAATAAATAACAAAGGAACAAAGTGTATGAATATTTACATAGATATAATAATGTGTATACACTGATCAATTTAGGCAATAATTTATTGTAGTATAATATAATAGTGATTTTTTTATTATTATTATTGGTAAATGCAATTTACTTTTATTTGAATGTTTCCTTCAAACATTTATTCAAACATTTTCTTCACACCTAAGAAGGAAAAAACTCCTATGTATGGGAAAACAAAACAAAACAAAACAAAACCAAAGGACACATAGACTGTTCTTCAAGGGCAATGTCAATCTTTACATTAGTTAATTTAAAACATTAATGTAATGACAGTTCAAGATGTTTCCTGCAACATTCTTTATATCTGTGTCACCCAAATCGAGAATCTCCTCTTTGCCATCTGCCTGTCTCATCTGAATTATTCTCTAATTCCATCATCTGTAATTTTCTCTGATGTCCATGTATTCACTTGCTCCATCAACCATCAACCCTCATTTAAGTTCTGCACACATCCCATTTGATGAATGACTGACATACATTTCGGTCTGTTTTTCCACACAAAGCTATCATAAATTTGTGCCCGTTTGTGTCTGTTCGAAAGCTCTAAAGTCTCGGCCATTGGTGTTTTCATTACAAACTATTACTCATTCCTCTAACAATAAAAAGTGACAACAGCTGTCATTACCTGCAGATATTTCATAACGCCCTAAACACACCTCATGTTCCATGCACTTACTTTGGACTTTGTTTTCTAAATTGGGGCTTTCCCTTGATTTGTTTTGTTTTGATGTGAAGCAAATAGCAATTAATACAAACAAACTCTAACAGAAAACCTAACCCTAAAACCTGCAACGTTTACCATTTTATAAATGAATAAGATACAATTTTTTTTAACTTCAAGCATTCTTTTAGCATTTAATAAAATAAATATGTTTTGGTGTAGTACAACTTTGTTAATTGGTTAAAGGTAAGTTACATTACCATTTGTAATAATTTATATAATATTTGTATATTTTAACTTAAAGGTAACCTAATTTTAGCTACCTTGTGCTTTATATTATATTTGATGAGGCGATGTGTATACATTTAAGGTAAAATATTATTAAAACAATGTTTATTCTGAATAAAAAGGTTAAATGGTCATTCCCAGAATTCCCTCCACAAACCATCACATTTAAATTTCATTTAAGTTAATATCTTTCTGATTGTTAATATGTGACCCTGGACCACAAAACCAGTCTTAAGTCGCTGGGGTATATAGTCAAAAATACATTGTATGTGTCAAAATGATTAATTTTTCTTTTATGCCAAAAATCAAATCAAATGTTTGATAAAGATATTTTGTAAAATTCCTACTGTAAATATATCAAAACGTAATTTTTGATTAGTAATATTCATTATTAAGAACTTAATTTGGACAACTTTTATGGTGATTTTCTCAATATCTCAATCAATATTTAGATTTTTTTGCACTCTCGGATTCCATATATTCAAATAGTTGTATCTCGGCCAAATATTGTCCTAAAGCTGATTTATTCAGCTTTATTCAAAATTGACCCTTATGACTGGTTTTGTGGTCCACGGTCACATATGTGAACTGGGGATTTTTATGTTGGATTTTATATTATTTCGATATTTTAAGATAAGTAAGTCCATCCTGTCCATCCATTGTGATGTCATTACTGTTTTACTTGCAAGTTTTAATCATAATTTTAACCACTGTGTGTAGCCATTGTTTGTACTTTTAATACATACATTTATATTATTATCAATTATTATAAAATATAGGTATTAAATAGAGGTATGAGGAAGAGAAACAAAACAAAGACCTAGGCGAGGAGGATGAGGCTGTGTCAAGCTAAAAAACCTGTTATTATTGTCTTGCCTGTCAGTTTGATGGTTTAATTTGAGCTGTTGCTCAACACCTTAGAGATTTAAGAGTATATAAATCACCATCAGACGCTTGTCAATCAGAAACAAAGCACATGAACAGAGGAACTCTCAACATGGGGATTCACCGGCAGCTGTGTTTTCTTGCAAGCCTGTTGCTTGTTATTCACGCTGCACCGATTTCACAGCCATCTGACAAAGATAAAGCCATTGCAAAGGTAGTTTTTTTTTTTTTTTCCATATAATACTTGTATATGCCAGTTTCGCAGTTGCCTAGAATTTGTCCAATAATTCCTTGTTTATTTGCCTTCTAGGATTACCTGAGAAACTTCTACAATCTGAAACGCTTGTCAAACTCTGCCGCTTTTCGCCCAGTATCAAACGATACCACGTCCGAGAGGCTGAAAGAGATGCAGAAGTTTTTCGGGCTTGAGGTGACTGGAAAGCTGAACAAAGAAACACTGGACGTAATGAAGATGCCCCGCTGTGGAGTTCCAGATGTTGCCGCGTACACCACGTTTGGAGGCACACCCAGATGGGAGACCAACAGTCTCACCTACAGGTGTGTATAATAACAGTTCTCTCTACATCACTGGAAAAAGGCAAAGTGAAAGAAGCAGATACAGAGAATGATTCTTTTCCACAGAATCGTGAACTACACACCTGACATGACAAGAGCGCAAGTGGACGATTCCATAGCGAGAGCCCTGCAGGTGTGGGCCGACGTCTCTCCACTGAGATTCATCCGTATCAACAAGGGCACAGCTGACATCATGATCTCCTTTGCTACAAAAGGTTAGTTTCATCTATCAATTTATCTAACTTCATATTTTGTTTAACAACCATGTGCTTTTCATTTTGACGGGGCTAAGGGCGCCTTTGATATTATTTTACTCTAAACCACTAGATGGCAGAAAAACGTGGCGTAGCACGTTCCAAAACATCCGCTTTCAACATAAACGTGCGATATTGATTAATCCTTGACACGATTCGCAAGCAGCAGAGCAAAGTCGATTCTGTGCTTGCTTGATCTAATATTTGATGTTTTTAAAAATGTTGTAGATTTAAGTAGCAAATAAGAATCGCTAAAATTAATAAATATATCTTGAGACAAATGTCTTCTTAATGATTTTTTGTTTAAGATAATTAAAACAGCAGGTTTTAAATAACAAAAGAATATGTAAAAGTATGGTATTTGGGGTAAAAAGCATCCCTGCTGTTGGAGCTAAAAGGCACAATATTAACATGATAATTAATAGAAGGCTGACTTTTCCATTTGTTGACATGACATTGTTAGATTCAGATGGTAAATGTCATTTATTATGTTGGGTGTCCATCTTAGAAATAATCACCATGTTTAGAATGAAACCATCGTATTTAAAAACATGCTATTAATCATATCATATAATAAAATATAATTTGTTGTTACTACTGTAAATCTATATTAAATAATTATGGGATCTCCTTCAATGCTTTCAGAATCTTTGCATTTTTTATTATTTTGTTTCTTTATTTTAAAATGTTTTATACTAACATATTTACTGAACAAAAAATAATTATTTTGTCCATCAAAATAAACAGAAAATAGTACAGACTTTACTAAAGTGATTGTTTTGAATAAGTATTAACTTAAACATTATTAAAAAAAATAGTTAAAGTATTTGTATCAATACTGTGTGCCTTTTACCCCTTGCCACCTCATACATTTATGAGAGTTTTTAACAAAATAAACAACTTGTATGATTTATTTTTACACAAAAATATGTTACTCCATAACTGTTCAATGCAAACGTATGTATTTTTCTGCAATCATATTCTTCAGGCACAGTGAAAAGCACATTTTTTTCTTAAGGGGTGCCTTTAGCCCCGTTGTACCTTGCACGTTAAAAGAAAGAAATTTTTCAAATTTAGAACAGTTCAATTCAACTCAGTATTTTTACAATACAGATTATCTATGTTACCTATATATATATATATATATATATATATATATATATATATATATATATATATATATATATATATGTATTTAAGGAAAGCAGAAGACAAAAAACTCTTTCTTACAGATCATGGTGATGGTCTGGCGTTTGATGGACCAAAAAAGACTTTGGCTCATGCCTTTGCTCCTGGTTCTGGGATCGGTGGAGATGCACATTTCGATGATGATGAGTCTTTCACATTCCGCTCATCTAAAGGTGAGTTTTTTTCTTTTCTTTCTTTTTTTTCTTTTCTTTCATATTTTTTGCTAAAATATTTTTCAAAGCCTCAGCTTTGATACTTTCAGGTAAAAAACTTTAAGTGCCAATTAACCTTTTTACTTTGTACCCAAACTATTCTGCTTAATTTTTCCACAGGTCATGTCCTGTTCTTGGTGGCCGCCCATGAGTTTGGTCACTCTTTGGGTCTTTTTCATTCCAATGTTCCTGACGCTCTGATGTTTCCTACATACGTCTTTACGAATCCAGATCGTTCCCCTCTGACCTCCGATGACATTGAAGGGATTCAGTCGCTCTATGGTAACATGATCACCAGGAGAATATCTACAGTTTTTAAGTCAAAAATATTAAGTTGTTTGTTTACTATGTGGTAATTTCATCAGGTTCACCGGCACCACAACCAAATCCACAACCACAACCACAACCACAACCACCAGCTCCGGATTGTAAAAACCTGGCCTGGGATGCAGTGACGAAATTTAAGGGAGAAACAGTGTTCTTCAAGGACAGGTAATACATAAAAAAACAGATACCAACTTGTGTATTTTATATACAGTATAAACTAAATATTTAAATCAAATGTCTCTTTCCACAGCTTTTTCTGGCGTAGTTCTTCAAGCAGAAGTGCAGCGCCACGTCAGATCAACAGTTTCTGGCCCAACGCTCCTGATAATGTAGATGCTGCTTATGAGGATCCAGCGCAAGATAAACTTTTCCTATTCAAAGGTATCTTCTCAAACAATCTGGGAATGCTGAAACCACAATCACACTTACAATCTGTATCTCCGTGCTCAGAAAAACTCTTATAATAGCCTGTATTTATTTATAGGTACAAAAGTGTGGGCTTTCAATGGCCAAAATCTTGAGCCTGGCTATCCTAAACCTCTCAGCAGCTTTGGTCTGCCAGCATCTGTGACAAAAATTGATGCTGCCGTCCACAACATGAACACAGGAAAAACACTGCTGTTCTCTGACAGATATTACTATCGGTGGGTCAAGTGCTGGATTATAAACAAAAGCCTATAAAATGTACTCTAAACATACATCAGAATTTAACATTTCCTGTTTGTTTTTTGGTAGCTATGATGAGAGGCGTAATCAGATGGATGAAGGTTATCCCAGACGAGTGGAAGATGTATTTCTAGGGTTGACTGGAGAGGTTACAGCAGCCCACATGACCAACAGTATGTGTTTCTAACATCCTTTTCTACAGATCTGCAACAATACAAAGAAATTATTGTAGCATTAATGTACACATTGACTTCTTTTCTTCCAGATAACATTTATCTCTTCAGTGGGAAAAATTTGTTTGAGTTCAGCTCCAAAAACGGAAAGCTCCTTCGTTTGCTGACAAGCGATTACTTCCAGGTCTGTTAGTCAGCTTCCCTGAAACATGGATGGAGATGAAACATAACAGTGTATTTTAAAAAGTACAGCACTGACTTTAATACATGTGCCTGTAAACATTTAAAACTCAATTATTCATTAATTGTTCACAATTGTCACTGGACTTGTAATTTATTGTTGTTATGATCTTAAAAGAATGCATATTTACAGAATAATTAAATGAATTGATTGTTTTCAAATAAATTAAAAAGCTTAATTCAATTCAAAACCAAGTATGTTCATTTTGAAAGCAAGTATTGTATTTGGTTGGGAAACTCTCAAGACTCAGAGCCTCTTAGATCATATCTTGTAAAAACTGAAAGATCAAAACATCTAAACACAAGAATAAATAAGTGTTTTATAAAATGTCAGATTAGCAAATCACAGCACATGTTGCCATTGATATAATATGAAGTGTTTCTGCAGATGAGCTTTTAATGAAATGGATGAGTATGTGTCTTGTTACCTCAATGTGTTTGTAAAATAATATTATTTCTGTCACATATGGGCCGCTCAGAAACAGTGCCTTGCAAAAGTATTCAAACCCCATTTTTTTCCTCACGTTTTGGTATGTTGCAGCCTTATGTTAAACTGGTTTAAATAACTTTATTTTCACATCAGTCCACACTCCATTATAATGGCAAAGTAAAAAACATGTTTGTGACAACTTCGCAAATGTATCAGAAATAAAAAACTGAAATGATTCCATTGCATAAGTATTCACATCCCTTTCTGAGACACTTGAAAATTTTAGCTCAGGAGCATTTATATTGCTTGTAGATGTTACTACGCTTCGAGTGAAGTTAACCTGTGGCAAATTCAATTGAATGAGTATGATCTGGAAAGGCACACACTTAATAAAAGGTTTAACAGCTGAAAATGCATATCAGAGCAAAAACCAAGCCCTGAGGTCAAAAGAACTGCCTGTAGAACTCAGAGACAGGATTGCGTCAAGCCACACATCTGGGGAAGATTTCAGAAAAAAGTCATGCAGCATTGAAGGTTCACAGAAGCATGTAGCCTCCTTTATCCATAATAGACAAAGTTAAAAAAAAAAACAGGACTCTTCCTAGAGCTGACCTCCAGGCCAAAAACTGAGCTTTTGATGGAGAAGGATCTAGGTTAGACTGGTAAACAAGAACCTGATGGTCACTCTAGTTGACCTCCATGATCATATATGCAGATGGGAGAATTTTACAGAAGGACAAACATCGCTGCAACACTCCACAAAGCCGGTCTATATGGAGGTGTGCCCAAACTCCATCTTTTCCTCAGTGAAGATGCATGAAAACACACTTGGAATTTGCAACAAAGCATCTAAAGAACTTTCAGACTATGAGAAACGAGACTCTCTGGTCTGATGAACCTCAATTCCAATTCATGTTTGAAGGAAACCAGGGACTGCTCATCATCTGCACAGTACCATCCCAAAAGTAAAGTAAAGGAAAGGACGTGACATGTGGCCAAGTATGGTGACCCATACTCGGAATTTGTGCTCTGCATTTAACCCATCAAGTGGTCTGTTCTGGTTTTTTCACCAGGGCTGGCAGACCCACCTTTGAAGTTGGTGCATGCAGCAGGCATCTCAGGAGCTTCAGCACTGAAGCATCATCACAGAGACTGTTCCCCTAACCTCAGTGCTCCCTGTAATGTAATCCTGTGTGTTTGGGCTACACACTGCTCTGAGTCTGCTCCAGAGTCCACTTCAGTCCTTGAATCTGATCTAGAGCCCGCTCCAGTCTGTGAGTCTGATCCAATGCGTGCTCCAGCTCCTCCTGAGGTGACAGCTCCCACTGCAGAACCTCAAAAGTCAGCAGCGTCCACTCCAGTTCTTCCCAAGGTGGCAGCTCCTGCTGCAGAACCTCCCAAGTCGCCTGCGTCCACTCCAGCCCTTCCCAAGGTGGCAGCTCCTGCTGCAGAGCCTCTCAAGTCAGTGATGTATGCTCCTGCTCTTCCCGAGGTTGCAGCTTCCACTGCAGAACCTCCCAAGTCGTCGGAGTCTGCTCCTGCTCCTCCCGAGGTGGCAGCTTCTGTTTTTGAACTCTCTGCCTGTCCTATCATGGCCAAGGAGGCCATTCTTGAACTCTCTGCCTGTCCTGTCACGGCCAAGAGGGCCCTCTATGAACTCTCTGACTGTCCTGTTATGGCCACAGAGACCACTGTTAACCTCTCTTTTCTTTCTGTTCCAGTCCCGCCTGATCCGACTTAGTGGTCACCTGCCTCGTTAGCTCTGTGTTGGTGGATATCTGCCTTGCTGTGGTGGTCATCTGCCCCGCTGTGGGGATCTTTGCTCTCCTCTGCTCAGGGGACGATGTTACGATCGCCACCTGGAGTGCCCATGAGCCCCATTAGAGGGCACTCCACCCTGAACTCTTGCCCATGTTTTCTGGACTCTATTTCCCATGTGTCCCTTGCCCCCCATGTGATTACGTCATACGCTACCCTAGGGGTGGGCGATATGGCAAAAATATCATATCACGATTTTTTTTATCAGAAATATCACAATTCATGATTTTATCACGATTCTTTGTCATGTTGGTTTTACTATTTTGCAAATTGTCTGAGCAGTGCAGCCAAACTAATTTCCCTATTTTAAAAACAAAGAATTTCAAGGTAACAAAGTATAAAATAAAAAAGAACAGCAGATATTTAGGTCAAAGTGAGCGAAGATAAAAATCTTTATTATTTTATCTTTTATCATTATTTTATATTTATTATTAAAAAATAAAAACAAAGAATACAAACAGTGCTTTATTTTTCAGGTACAGTAGGTGTGTTTAGCAGTAGCATTCAAGAAGAAGAATTAACAAATATAAAAAGTGAAACACTATACTTATACACTATATATACACATAAATCGTACACTGATTCTTATTAAAGCAAATGTATTAAAGTTTTTCAGTCAAGAGCAGTGAGTGAATTTTTTTCTCTTTGTGTTTTGTTTTAATAACAATTGAAAGAATAGTTCACCCAAAAATAAAAATTCTGTCATCAGTCTGTCAATTCTGTTATAGTGTTTTATTTTAATATCATCATTTACTCACTCTCAGGTTGTTTTAACCTTGAATGAGTTTCTTTTTTCTGTTGAACATGGTCTATTTAATAATTTCTATTATTAAAATCAATGGGGACCAGCTACTGTTTGGTTATCCACGTTCTTCAAAATATCTTATTTTGTGTTTAGCACAAGAAAGAAAGTAATACAGGTTTGGGGCAACATGTACGTGAGTAAATAATGACAGAATTATAATTTTTGGGTGAACTATCCCTTTGATGACAAGCCGCAGCATGTTTAGAACTGCCCCTTTAAGAGCTGCACATCTAACATACAGGCAGGCGTCTGTTTTTTTCTCACAATTCAATTGTTTAGTTTCACTTTAGACATAAGCTTCTATAAACTGTTTTTATATATAAACCTTGTGTGTTTTGACAATAGTAGCGTAATCAGACGTGATACATAACTTAGTTCAGTAATTAGGCGCTATTTAACAGTATTTTGATGTGCGCGCGTTTCAGGTGTAAGCGCAGTGGAAAAGCGCATGTCGGAACAGCACGTGAATGAAATGTTTAACCGGCAAGACTTTAAAGCAAATAATATACTTTTGTGATTGTGAATAAGTGCAGTGTCCCGTGAGTGTTTGACCTTGAGCTATTTCCTTATTTTTTGACTGCTTGCCATCTGCCCTGACCCTTGCCTGTTTATTGGCTTATTCCTGTAAATTCCTGTGAATAAGGTAATGGATAATAATAATGATTAAAAAAAAAAAAAAGAAAATACAGTGCATGAATCATATGAACCACTTTCATGATAGTTTCATGGTGCTTTTGTATTATTTTCAAAGCTTCAAAGTGTTAGTCATAAATAATGTATTTGTGTAAAATATTACACATATGTCTCATGCAGAGATTAATAAATTAGACATGCAGAGCCTTGTTTCATAAACTGGGGATTTCCTTTTGACTAAACAAAACTCTAACTCTAACTCTAATGCAACTTTTGCCAGTGAATATAGACACAGTTTTCCTCTTGAGGATATTAGGGGAGGCGTTTAAGGTTTGTTTGGATGTGTATCAGTATTTCAATCACCCATAAGCTCCCACTGTACCTGCATCCACATGCATTAACACAATGGACATCCGGGTTGTTGTTGTTGTGTGACTGACGCCACGGCAATGAATCACAACCAGAGACGATGACAGTGAATCAGGCACTTCCTCTGAGACCATGTCTGACATGTCCATGTATGTCTATTGACTTCTTGCTGTTCTCATTCCGATAAGGGAACAAAGGTTGCATTATTTTAGTGGAGTCAGAGTAAAAAATAACTGCGTCCAGCTTTACTTCTGCACTTGAGGTTTTGTGGTTTAGTCTTAGCAATAAAAATTGTAGCAATTTTGAAGGGCAGTTAAAACTGGTGATCTGTAAGTTACCATATTTAGTTAAAAAAACTATGTAAAGATTACGTTTTCAAATATTGCTAAAAACACTTTTTTTTTTCATATAAATTACATTTAAATTTATGGTTGAAATGTATATTTGACCAGGCAGAGTATATACTTTGTAAAATAAGTTTTTGTGACTTTTGTTCACCATTCCCTAGTCCCTGCATGAACTATCACATTTATTTAAATTTCATTTAAAAGTTATTTCATATGACACACAAATGTAGGTCATGTAAAACATACAGAAACCAAAATAAGATCACATTATATTAATCATCACTGTATTTTTATCACGAAAGTTCTGAAAAACACCACTGACGGTTTACTACTTTACATTTAAGTAAAGGTGTTGCATTTTTGCTCTGCTGTGTATATAAATATAAATTTTAAGAAATGTTGGAACAGAAATCACATAAGTATCTGGGCAATAAGGAAGAGATTTGTATGAAAGGAAGCTGGTTATCCTGTAATTAAGGTGTTGTCTGTCATTTTAATGGTTTACTCAGAGACTTGCGGCTGATGACTTCACCTGTTGCTCAAACCCTCACTGTTTTAAGAGTATATAAGCCTCCATCCAACCTTTGCCAATCAGAAGCGAAGCACAGGAGCGTAAGAAACAACTCAAAACATGGGTATTCACAGCCAGCTGTGTTTTCTTGCAAGTCTGGCACTTGTTATCCACGCTGTACCGATTTTACAGCATGCTGGCGATGATGAAGCCACTGCAGAGGTATGATTTATATATATATATATATATATATATATATATATATATATATATATAATACTTGTTTCTGTGTCTTTGTTTACAATTTCTTTAATAATTCCATGTTTTTTATCCTTCAGCATTACCTGAAGAGTTTCTACAATCTAACAGATGAAACAGTTACCGTCAGAAAAGAAGCCAGTGCAATGACTGAGAAGATGAAAGAGATGCAGAAGTTTTTCGGGCTTAAGGTTACTGGAAAGATGGACCAAGAAACAATGGAGATGATGAAGAAGCCCCGCTGTGGCGTTCCAGATGTTGCTGCGTACTCCACATTCGGAGGTATCAAATGGCAGACCAACAAACTCACCTACAGGTGTGTGTAATGACAGTTCTCTTGGTATTGCATACAAAAGTGTGAAAGAATCAAATACAGACTATGGTCTTTTTACAGAATCCTGAACTACACCCCTGACATGTCAGTAGCTGAAGTGGATGCATCCATGGAGAGAGCCCTGCAGGTCTGGGCTAAAGTCACTCCTCTGAAATTCACTCGTATCCACAGCGGCACAGCTGACATCATGATCTCCTTTGGTGCAAGAAGTAAGTTATCTATCTGTGCTTATATTTTGGTGAATTCCATTCAGTTGAAATAAATGTAACTGATGATATGTACTGTCATCACAATATGATTGTTCAGTAAAATAATTTAGCAGTTAGTGTACTGTGAATATTTGGGTTAAAACCAAGTATCACAACACATAGGCCTAAACTATTCTAGGGCTGTCACTAATGATTACACTGATGATTATTAGAGTAATCAGATAATTATAATTTTTTTTGTAATAGACCTAAGCGAACAATAGCTATTAAAATTACAATACAAATATAATAGCAACAATTAGTTCAAATAAAGTATGAAAAAAGTAATCATATGGTTTTATTGAACAAAACTGTTAAAATACATAATTTATTTCAAACAACAGAGCTAATAACATACATTACACATTATGACAAATGTGACCCTGGACTACAAAACCAGTCATAAGGGTCAATTTTTTAAAAATTGAGATTTCAAAAACCACTTAAAAGCTTAATAATAAGCTTTCCATTGATGTGTGGTTTGTTAGGATAGGACAATATTTGGCTGAGACACAACTACTTGAAAATCTAGAATCTGAAAGTTGAAAATAATCAAAATATTGAGAAAATCGCCTTTAAAGTTGCCAAAATAAAGTTCTTAGCAATGCATATTGCTAATCAAAAATTAAGTTTTTATATGTTAACAGTAGGGAATTTACAAAATCTCTTTTTGTAAATAGTTTTTGGCTTAAAAGAAGAATCGATTCATTTTGACCCATACAATGTATTGTTGGCTATTGCTACAAATATACCCGTGCTACTTATGACTGGTTTTGTGGTCCAGGGTCATAAAAGACTGCATATTTTAAACCTGTATCGCATATGTTTATTTAAATCGTAACTTGTGAATTCACAATAGCTGTATGCTTTATTATGATTTATATCATGCTTCAGAAAATGGTCTAATATGCGTTTAATGGATTCTTGAATGTGCCACTTACAGTATTTTGCCCGTTACTGGACACGTGCAAAATGCAATCAAGAATTTTTTTTGTAAATTGAGCACCTGAATTGAATCCAGGAATTGTTTCAGCCCTAATCTATTCTGTTACCTCAAGGCTACATGTTATGATGTTCAGTTGAATTCAGTGAAGGAATTTTCATTTTTCTGGAAAACTGTTCAGAAAAAGTTTCACTGAGACTACTTATTGAACCAAGAGTGTGCGGTGTGCATGATCATGTGAAGGGCGACAGCCTTATTTAATAGAAATGTGTTTCAAATATTGTACACTCATTTAAAGAATCCAAATTCACTTGAATTTAGCATTTCAAATGTTAAATAGCTTAAAATTAACAATTTAAACAACTTTGGCAGGATTATTAATCATTTCGTCAGGAATCAAATTCATCGTTACCAGCCTAATTATAAAATTTAAACAAAACATAAAATATTTTTATATAGGCTAACTTTCATACTGTCTATTAACATAGAAGACATATGGATATATATATTTATCAAAAACTAAATATATATATTAATATATATATTTCCTATACAGATCATGGTGATGCTTACCCATTTGATGGACCACAAGGCACTTTGGCTCATGCTTTCGCTCCCTCTCCTGGAATCGGTGGAGATGCACATTTC
Source organism: Cirrhinus mrigala (assembly GCA_036247105.1). Taxonomy (NCBI): domain Eukaryota; kingdom Metazoa; phylum Chordata; class Actinopteri; order Cypriniformes; family Cyprinidae; genus Cirrhinus; species Cirrhinus mrigala. The sequence continues at coordinate 22,841,898 of CM070016.1, forward strand.
GATGATGATGAGCTTTTCACATCACGCTCATCTAGAGGTGAGTTTTGCTAAATGTAGTTACTTGTGTGCAATAAACTTTTAGCACCGTTTACATTTTACTCCCAAATGTGTTTGATTTTTATTTCTGCCTAAACCGTGCTGCTTAATTTCTCCACAGGATTTGTCCTGTTCTTGGTGGCCGCCCATGAGTTCGGTCACTCTTTGGGTCTTTCTCATTCCAACGTTCCTGGCGCTCTGATGTTTCCCACATACAGCTTTACTGACCCGGATCGTTTCTCTCTGCCCTCAGATGACATCAGAGGGATTCAGTCGCTCTATGGTAAGCGTATGATCTTAAAGAACACATCTTTAAGACTACAATCTTTAAGTTGAACATATTTAGTCATTTATTCACCTTATGGTATTTCTTCAAGGCCCAAACAGAGACGGAACCCCCATCAAACCTGATCCAGAAGTACCAACAACTCCTAACGCTTGTGACCCTGATCTGATCTTGGATGCAGTTACAACTCTAAGGGGTGAAACAATGTTTTTCAAGGACAGGTAATACGCAAATCAAATACAAATTGAGTGTATTTTTATATATAGACGTAAGATACTAAAAATGAAATGACTCTCTCTGCAGCTTATTCTGGCGTAAATCTTCGAGCAGAACTGTGACGCAACTTCTGATCAAGCATTTCTGGTCCAACGCTCCTGATAATATAGACGCTGCTTATGAGGATCAAGTACAAGATAAACTTTTCTTTTTCAAAGGTATTTTCTCAAACAATCTGGGAATGCTAAAACCACAGTCACACTTGCCATCTCTATATCCGTGCTTAGAAAAACTCTTTGTTTACAGACAGGCAAGTGTGGGCTTTTAATGGCATCAGTCCTGAGCCTGGCTATCCCAAGACTCTAAGCAGCATTGGTCTGCCATTTTCGGTGAGAAAAGTTAGTGCTGCCGTCCACAACAAAACCACAAGAAAAACACTGCTCTTTGTTGACAAGGTTTACTACAGGTGGGCCAAGTGCTGGATTATAAACAAAAGCCATTAAAATTAGAAACGCTATTAGAATGTTAAATTTCTCTTTTTTTTGTAGTTATGATGAGAGGGCAAAGAAGATGGACAGAGGGTATCCCAAACGAGTGGAAAGTGGATTTCCAGGATTGACTGGAGAGGTTACAGCAGCTCACATTTCCAATGGTAGGTGTTTCTAATCTCTTTTTCTACAAGCAGGAATATGCAATGATTATACTGAATGAAAACTGAATGATTTTTTTTTTGCTTTCTTTCAGGTTACATTTATCTCTACAGTGGCACAAATGTGTATGAGTTCAGTACGAGGCTCAATACGAGGCTCCTGCGTGTGCTGAAGAACAATTTTTTCTTGCCCTGTTAGTTGAGCTTCCCTGAAACGAGAAGCGAATGTAAACGTAGACGGTTATGTTACAACTACAGCTTTTTTAAAAATACATGTACATATTTAAACAAATTAATTGTTCAATGAATTTCTTCTTCCTGCTGTTTGTCACTGGACTTCTAAAAGAATGTATTTTTTACAGAATTTTATGTTATTTTTTCCAAATAAACTAAAACCACATGTGAACGATTTATTTTGGTGTGGAAATACTTTTGACTTTAACATTTTTATCCTACAGAGCAGACTTATCTATTGTAAATCCAATATCAGTAATCAGCTTTGTAAAAAATGAAATATCAAAACTCAATCATAAGTAAACCTCTAAAGCTCTATAAAAGGTCAGACTTTTTGTCTGCATGTTGACACTTAATATAGTTTAATATAGTGTTATGAGCGTTTGAGGAATGAATGAGTATGTGTCATGTCATCATGTGTTTGTACAATAAAAACAAACATAGACTTTCTGTTACACTCACTTAGACATATATGGACATAATTCCTGTGGTTTAGGCCTCACTTTAGGCCTCTGTCAAACAGCCTCGGGGGTTGTGCTTTTGTATTTTTATCTTTCGTTCATGTCGTATGCACTAGTTGTGGCCTGAAGGGGATTCCAGTGTTAGGCAAAGCGAAAATAAAAGAAAAACACTAACAACCTTGCTTCTGGCCTGTCACAGGCTAAACTAGAAACATTTGATGCTTATTTAATTTGATTAAGAATTTAACATTTTTGGACCACAAGCTTTATACTGTATATATCATGCAGATTAAAGAACATGATCAAACTAACAACATATTTCAATTAAAAGTGTTAGCATACCAGAAAAATGTCTGTCTGCAATGTTTTGGAAAAAAGGAAATCAAAGTGTGTCAGTGGGATCTAAAAACTCTCCACAACACAGCACAAAACTCTTTAGATTAATTTAGTCTAATTTTATTACTAGGCAAGGCAAGGCAAGTTTATTTATATAGCACATTTCATACACAAAGGTAATTCAAAGTGCTTTACATAAAAGGATGCAGAATAATCATAAAAACAATCATAAAAACAATAATTCACAAAGAGGCAGTAGAATAATCATGTCACAACAATAAAACAAAAAAAAAAAGAATAAGTAAAACTTAAAAAATTTTAAAATTTGATTTAAAATAAAAAATAAGACAAGGATTATACATAGTGCAAGTAGTACGGACGTAGCACAGTGCTCATTCATTAAATGCACAGCTAAACAGATGAGTTTTGAGTCTAGATTTAAATGTAGCTAATGTTTTATCACATTTGATCTCTTCTGGAAGCTGATTCCAACTGCGAGCGGCATAATAGCTAAAAGCGGATTCCCCTTGTTTTGTGTGAACCCTTGGTATTTCTAACTGATTCGATCCTAATGATCTGAGTGGTCTATTAGGTTTATATTCAGTGAGCACATCTGCAATGTATTTTAGGTCCTAGGCCACTGAGTGATTTATAAATGAGTAAAAGTACTTTAAAATCAATTCTAAATACAACTGGAAGCCAGTGATGAGACCTGAGGACTGGTGTGATATGCTCAGATTTTCTGGTTCTAGTCAGAATCCTGGCAGAAGCGTTCTGGATGAGCTGCAACTGTCTAATGGTCTTCTTGGGAAGGCCAGTGAGGAGACCATTACAATAATCCACCCTGCTTGTGATAAAGGCATGAACGAGTTTCTCCAAGTCTTGACTGGAAACAAAACATCTAATTCTTGCAATGTTTTTGAGATGATAGTATGCTGATTTAGTTACTGCGTTGACATGACTACTGAAACTAAGGTATGACTCCAGAATCACACCAAGATTCCTGACTTGGTTTTTAGTTGTTTGACCCCTAGAGTCAAGGTGTGCGTTCACCTTAAGAACTTCCTCTTTGCTTCCAAATGCAATGACTTCAGTTTTCTCCTTGTTTAACTGAAGGAAGTTCTGGCACAACCAACTGTTAATTTCATCAATGCATTGGCAGAGGGAGTCAATGGGGCTGTAGTCATTTGGTGATAAGGCTAGGTAAATCTGGGTATCATCAGCATAGCTGTGATAGGCAATTTGGTTCTTTCTCAAGCGGCACAAGAATTGAGCCTTGAGAGACTCCGCATGTCATGGATGTCCACTTAGACTGATGCTCTCCTATACTCACATAATAACCTCTCCCTTCTAAGTATGACCTGAACCAACTTAGAGCCATCCCAGAAAGCCCGACCCAGTTTTCCAGTCTCTCTAGAAGAATGTTATGATCAACAGTGTCAAACGCAGCACTAAGATCTAGTAGTACCAGCACTGATATTTTGCCAGAATCAGAATTTAAGCGAATATCATTTATTATTTTAACGAGCGCTGTCTCTGTACTGTGATGTGGTCGGAAACCAGGTTGAAAATTATCCAGGTATCCATTTGAGTTTAAGTACTTGTCCAACTGATTAAAAACTACCTTTTCAATAATCTTGCCTATAAAAGGAAGATTTGATATTGGTCTATAGTTGCTCAATATGGTGTTATCAAGATTGCTCTTTTTCAGCAGGGGCTTAACAACTGCAGTTTTCAGGGAGTTTGGAAAAGTCCCAGAAAGAAGTGAGGCGTTTACCACTTCTAAGAGATCTGATTCTAAACAGTTAAACACACTTTTGAAAAAAGATGTGGGAAGTGTGTCAAGGTTGCAGGTTGAGGATTTAAGGTGCTGTACTATTTCTTCCAAATTTTGCTATCAATTGCTTCAAAAACAGACATAGTAACTTCGTTTTGAAATTGCGGTCGAATCTGTGTGACCTCTGCATAACTTGAGGATGTGCTAATCACCTTTCTGATATTATTGATCTTCTCGGAAAAGAAGGAAGCAAACTCATTGCATTTGCTGTCGGAGAGCATTTCACTGGGATTCTGACTTGGGGGGTTTGTTAGTCTCTCAACGGTAGCAAAAAGAGTTCGAGTGTTGTTTACTAAGTCTGTGAGATGTTTCTTGGCTTGACAATTTACATGTTTACATATGTACATATATAATTTAACATTTTAACAGCTATTAAAATGCATTAAAGAGCATTCCTTCTTGGGAAAATCCTTAATTCTGCTCATTTGTGTCAGTTTGACTTCCAAGAACCCCTTCAAGTCATTTTCCACTCACTCCCCTTGTTATATCTGCTGATTGGTAAATATAAACACTCAGAAAGCCCACTTTAGAAGCTATTTAGACTTTTAGAGTTTACCTTGGTTACTTTGGCATTATTTTCACATGTGGTACTGTACATTTTCAAATTCTTAGTACAAAACAAAACTATAAAGCTCTTTATGTTCTGCTTGGCAGATGTTTTACTCTATGACAATGTATGTATTTAAGTATGTATTTTAAATTACAGGCTCCTTGAGGCATTAACACAAGCTGTCAAAATTTTTGAACATATTTCAGCAATATAACCCGACACATATGTAGTAGCCTATTGTCATTCCATTTTAGTCCAGTCTAAGTTGTGGTGTCACTTATATGTTTTAATCTACTAACCTCTTGCAACGTTGAAAATATTCATGACCAATTTATGAGATGAGATAAAATAAAAATCTAAAACCTAAACTTATAATTAATATTAATTATTCCTTAAAGTTTCATTCGGAAACTTTTTTTTCCTTCTTTTTTGAGTAAATGTATATCACTCAATCTATAATTAGGGGTACATTTAGAAATTGACAATGTGAAGAAAAAAGATTAGCTGTTTCCCAAAAACCCAAACATGACCTTACATAGCTGCTTTGAAACGGTCTATATTGTATAAAGTGCTATATAAATAAAGATGTGTAGGAATATGTGCATAAAATACCATCTATGTTTGCTACTACCATGTGCTTCAGGAGGAAATATCATCATACTGTGCAAATCATGCGAGAATGGGACAAACCATTCCTTTTTGTTGGGGGTTCTAGTGGGTAACTTATTTGACAATGGTTTTTCAGACACAAACAAAACAAGTTATATCACAATAAACACTTATTATTTTTGAAGCAAAATGTCTTGATAACCAAATGTCTTGATAACCAAATCTAACTGAAGACAAAACTATGAAATTAATTTATATTTGAGGTAATTTTCATGCTTAAATGCAGAGTAGAATGAGCAACTTTACAAAATCTGACAGCTGAATACCAAGGTTGGTATGTGATATGAACATTATTTTTTAACAAAAGATATGTTTTTTTCAACATATAGTAGTGTGCTTGGGAAAACTATAATTGTGTACTAGAAAATTAAGCATCGGGGCTTTATATTGATGAAAATATATTAAAAATATACTTCACAGACTTGAGATGTACCCACAATTATAGAATGCCCCATCTACTATCAGAAATGGGAAATGCATGCATTCCATCTGACCCGAAACTTATCCCCTCGAGGGGTGAAAATCACCAGAAATGGGATAAATCAAGAGCAGAGGCTATAGCAGAAGTACATCTATAGTAAGACCGTAAAACAGCTGTGTCAGAGGTGAGGTCACTGACAATTAAAATTAAAAGTTTAGACGAGCCAAAAAAAAATCTGATAGGAAATGATATACACTAAACAAGCCCGTTTTAGACCATATAGCCTTATAAAAGCTCCAGACAGAGATTGTGGAGATCAATTGAACCTCCCTGCAGAGGAAGAAGCCTGAACTATGGCGCACTTGACAGCTCTCAGCCTAATACTTGCAGTGTTTTTGGCTCTTTGCGATGGCGCTCCTATGAGAACATCACCAGAAGACTATCAAATAGCAAAGGTCAGTACCCATAATTAAATAAAAATTTATTTATAGACCTGATTATCTATTTATCTTCTAACTTATGCAGTCTATACAGTATTTTATCTTAACTTTTACAATGAGAATCTACACATTTAAATTTGTGATTTGAAAATATGATATATATATGAAGAGTTCAGATGCAAAACCAGCTAAAAGCCATCTCGGTCAAAAATGAGATAATGATACTGAGTGAATGCTCTCGACACATATTATACTTCCATCAAATACTTTTTCTTCAAACTTGCTAAAATACCAGCCTCTGCCCAATCAGAAGTACCGGTACTTACATAGAAACCTATACATCTGAGCCTGATAAAAAAAGGCATTTTTTAAAGAAAGACATCAGATGGATTTAACTGGTTTTGCATCTGAACTTTATATATATATATATGCTATTTATAATCAGTGTGTGAAAATATTACTTCCTCTTTCTTCCCAGGCTTATTTGTCACAGTTCTACAGGGACCCGAATGCAACTAAATTCCGCAGCAGAATGACGTCCCTCCTGGATCTAAAAAATGAACTGAAGGCCATGCAGGAGTTTTTTGGACTGGAGGTCACAGGTAAGCTGGACTCCAACACTATCGAGACGATGAAGAAGCCACGCTGTGGAGTCACTGATGTGGCCAAATACGGACACTTCCAGGGGAAGCCCAGGTGGAAGCAGAGCGTTGTAACATACAGGTACAGTAGGTGTAACTCCTTAATTTTGTTCCAAGAAATTCAACCAATCAGAGTAGAGCAAGTCAGACTGAATTTTTTTTTTTTTCCATGCAAAATGCTGTCAGTAAAGGGATTTTGGGTGCCTAAGATAGATAGATAGATAGATTGATAGATAGATTAGTTTGTAGTCAGAAATTGGATACTAAACATGATTTGCTTTTTTTCTCTTAGAATAACTGAATATACATCACAGCTGAGTCAGAGAGAGGTGGATGCCACCATTGCTAAAGCTTTCAAGCTCTACAGTGATGTTATTCCACTTGACTTCAAACAGATCTACAGCGGCACAGCCGATATCATGATTCTCTTCAAAGCAAGAAGTGGGTATATACTGTATACAGTACAGACAAAAGTTTGGAATAAATCTGATTTTCTAATTGGTTTTGAAAGAATTCTTTTATGCTCGCTAAGGCTGCATTTGTTTGATAAAAAATACAGTAAACAGTAATACTGTGAAATATTATTACAATTTAAAATAGCCATTTTCTATTTGAATGAATTTTAAAATGTAATTTATTCACGTGATGACAAAGCTGAATTTTCAGCATCATTACTCCAGTCTTCAGTGTCACATGATCCTTCAGAAACCATTCTAATATTCTGATTTGGTGCTCAAGAAACATTTGTTGTTATTATATCAATGCTGAAAACAATTGTGCTGCTAAATTTATAATTTTGTGGAAACTGATAAACTACCATTCCAAAGTTTGGGGAATACACAATTTTTTTAATATAAAAAAATAACACTTTTATTCAGCAAGGACACACTAAAATGGATCAAAAAAGTGAAAGTAAAAACATTTATAATTTTATAAGATTTCTATATTTCAAATAAATGCTGTTAATTTCTTTTCATCAAAGAAACCTAAAAAAATGTATTAAGGTTTCCACAAAAATATTAAGCATTATTACTAATTCTGCACTGAAAATAAATGAAATAAGTAAATTGTAGTATGTCACAACGTTATTGTTGTAGTGTTTTTTGAATTTTGAAAAAAAATGTGTCCTTGTTCAGCATAAAATGCTTCTTTTAAAAAACATGAAAAAAATGTAATTATTCCATATATGCTTTCTTTTAGATCATGGAGATTTTTACCCATTTGATGGGCCTAATGGGGTTCTGGCCCATGCCAGTGCACCCGGTCCAGGGCAGGGAGGAGACTCACACTTTGATGATGATGAGCGGTGGACTCTGAGTTCCAATGGTGAATGCACAAAACACACTGAATCACATGCTTATGTGTATGTTATTATTTATAACTAAAAAACTTAAATCTGCTGTAGGCATAAACCTGCTTTTGGTGGCTGCTCATGAATTCGGACATGCACTGGGACTAGACCACTCCAATGACCCTTCGGCTCTCATGTATCCAAATTACCGATACGTCAGCACAAATGGCTACACGCTTCCTCGTGATGACCGACTTGGGGTCCAGGCCCTGTATGGTAAAAGTTTTTTTTTTTTTTTTGTGATAGAGAATGCATAATGAAATATCAATCAATTAAAGGAGACATATTATGGCGCTTTTTACAAGATGTACTATAAGTCTCAGTTGTCCCCAGAATGTGTCTGCAAAGTTTCAGCTCAAAATACCCCACAGATCATTTATTATATTATTTTGAAAATGCCTATTTTGAATGGAAGCAGAGACACGCTGTTTTCATGCATGTCTCTTTAAATGCAAATGAGCAGCTGCCATTGTCACTTGTGAAAACGAAATGGTGCTAAAAGGAGCGTTAATTTTATAAGATCCCCATCACGGGGGAGTGAACTCTGAGTGGCTTGTTTTTTCACATGCTTGCAGAGAAAGGCTTACTGATACAAAGTTACTGGGTTGTCCTTTTCATGTTTTCTGGGTTGGTAGATTAACTGGGGACCCAATTATAGCACTTAAACTTTCATGATATGTCTCCTTTAAATACAATAGATCATATAGTATCGCCACTGGTGAGCATTATCAACTATAAAACAAGCATTAAATATTATTTCCCCCCTATTTTCTATTATGTTTTAGGAGTTAGAACAAATAAACCTGATCCAAAACCAAATCCTGGACCAAGCCCACCAGAACCGTGTAATTGTGACTTAGTATTTGATGCAGTAACCAGCATCCGTGGAGAACTGTACTTCTTTAAAAATGGGTAAGAATTTATTTATTTTTTATATGTAATATATTTAATTATGTACACACATATATAAATAATTTTAAAAAATATATAGAAAATGTGTTTTCAAATATTTTATTTTAATATTTAATTCATTTCCATTAGGTATTACTGGAAGAAGGATTACTACAGTGGACTTTCATTGCATGAAATAAAATCTACCTGGCCGTCCATTGACTCTGTTGATGCTGCTTATGAGTTCAGTGACAGAGACATTAGTTTCCTTTTCAAAGGTAAAGTTACATGTCATAAAGAGTCTTTGGGTGGTGTATAACAAGGCTTTTGTAAATGCAGCTGTGTGTCTTCCACATACAGGTGAGCAATACTGGGCAGTACAAGGGAGCGCTACCTTGCCTGGATATCCCCAACCCATAACCAATTTTGGGTTTCCCAGATGTGTGGAAAAGATTGATGCAGCTGTAAATCTGAAATCAACTGGGCGCACTTTGTTTTTTGTTGGAACCACATACTGGAGGTGAGAAATTATTTCAAATGTGACCACTTAATATTGTGTTGATTTTTCAAAATAACATTAAAACTAATGTCATTTTACCAATGGTGTAGCTTTAATGAAAAAACAGCTCAAATGGACAGAGGCTTTCCTAAAAGCATTCAATATCATTTCCCTGGCATTGGGTCACGGGTGGATGCTGCTTTTGAAAATGATGGTGAGTTTAAACGCTATAAAACAAAAACACTATTTAGTCTTTCATTTTTAAATGCTGTTCCCTGTAATATATTTTTTTCTCTTTTTAGGTTATCTGTATTTCTCAGAAGGTGCAAGGCAAACAGAGTATAATTTCACCATTAGTCGAGTGAATCAAGTTCTGTCGAACTATAGATGGCTGGACTGCTAAACATTTAAATGAAAATGAAAAGAAATAATGAAAGATTCAGTATTAATAATGTACCTATTTTTTCAGGGTTTTTAAATGTTTTTATAGACAAAGCCACAATGTATATATATATATATATATATATTTTTTTTTTTTTGGTTTTGCAAAAAAGGGTAATTCAGTTCTAACTCAGTTTCTAATATAATAAATAAAAATAAACAGGAAAATGTGGATGCATTTTTTTGGGTAAACTGAACAAGACATTTTCTATGTATAAATGTGGTATGTATAGTGGTGTCACAATTAATATGATGTATTAACTTGTTCAAAAACACTATTTTATAATAGAGTAAAAAAGAGTTTAAAAGCATAAAGTCAGAAATGTATGTAGGCATTTATTATTATGTCTTAAAAAATAAGCAGTGAAGCAATTTTGTTTTAGAATATTAGAATAATATCTGAATTTTATCTGACAAATAAAAAATAGAGAGGACTGTGTGTCACAACCACTGCATACAAAAAAATAAAAAATAAATAAAACACACACACACACACACAGAGAGAGAGAGAGAGAGAGAGAGAGAGAGAAAGGGCTTAGACTAAGCCAGGATTAGGCCATATTCAATTAGGACATTTAAGAAATTTTCATAAATTTGCTTAGAAAAAACATCTTAGAAAAGACAAAACACTGAAATATTTTAAGATTAGTGAAATCAATCAGTTTCTTTCAACTGAAACAGCTCAGACTTACACTTTAGTCTAGGCCTAGGCTTAAGCCTTGTCTGTGAAACCAGGAGTTTTAAGGCACATTTAGCTGGGGTCAAATGGAATAAATTCAAGAAAACTTGAAAACTTTCTCTACTAAAAAGGATATAAGCATCCTTCAAAGATGTTTGAAGGAACAGTGAAACAAACACTGAGACAAAAAAGATTACATTTATAAGAACTGTATACAAGCCAAAATTAAATTGAAAACTCTTCAAAAATGACATCCACTGCCCTTTACAGTACACACACACACCTGTGCAGACACCTGGTGAGTCTGAACCTAATAAATTGATATTGATAGCCGAACTATGCTGTGAGACTTATGGCGCATGCAGCAGTTTGACTGCAGGCCTGTTTTATTATTTACCTTTCAAACTGTGAACTTCTCTTCCTAAAATGTATTGTAAATGTAAAATGTATTTGTCAGCGAAATAGTTTTTGAATCTGCCTTTGCAGGCGCATAAATATCTGAGCAGGACCTACAGCACACGACCATCTCTAAATGTGAGTAAAATATTAGGCGATTTTATGAGTTTATGGATGGAGCCAGAGCGATTTCTGTCAGGTGTGTATTGAGTGAGCATTTCTTCTCTCATTTCTGTCTGGACAGGAAGTCGTCATCGTCAGTGCAGTCAGGACTCCTATGGGGTCTTTCAAAGGAAGCCTTTCCACAGTCCCTGCTACTAAACTGGGTTCCATTGCCATTAAAGGAGCCATCGAGAAAGCTGGTAAAGTTCTGAAAGTCTTAGAAGGAATTTATATTTTAATATATTTTTTGATATTAACATATCAAATGTACAAGTTTTGGGTCAAAATAATTTTTTGGTAGAAAATAATAATTTTCTTTAGCAACAATGCATTAAATTGAGCCAGTAAAGTGACAGTAAAGACATTTATAATGTTACAAAACATGTATGTTTTATAAATACTGTTCTTTGGAACCTCTATTCATCAGATAATCCTTAAAAAATGTGTAATTTTCCAAAAAAAGAAAAAAAAAGAAAAAAAAAGAAAAGAAAAATTAAGAAATTGTTTTCAACATAGATGTATCTTGAGCATCAAGTCAACACAATAGAATGATTTCTGATGATCATGTGACTGGAGTAATGGTGCAAAATAAAATACAGCTTTTCATCACAGAAATAAATTATATTTTAAAATATATTAAAAGAGAAAACGCTTGTTTTAAATTGTAATAATATTTCACAATATTGCTGTTTTAACTGCACTCTTTATCATATAAATGCAGCCTTTTAAAAAGAAAAAAAAAAAAAAACTTAAAAAAATCTTACTGACCCCAAAATATATAAAATAATTGTATATAGGCCATTCTACAGAACTGGTGCAAACTCAGGGCTCGACATTAACACTTGTCCACTTGTCTGGGACAAGTGGATTTTGTGAAGGGGCAAGTGAAAGAGAATTTTACTTGCCTGACCGGACAAGTAACCTGATTAAAACATTAATAACAAACAATAACTAGGGCAGAAACTTTGTTGAGAATTATTATGATTTTATTACTTTCAGTGTAAATGGTGACTGATAACGGACAGTATCAAGGTTGCATCAGTTCTCATGCAGCATATCTGACTTATGGAAAAATACAAAAACAGCACATACAAATAAAGAAACATGAACAAACATACTGCGGTAGAAAAAAAGATAAATATGGTATATTACAAATGATATATGTGAACACTGAACTCAGTCTAACTTATAAAGACAGGCTAATAAAACACAGACAGGTGTGGGTGATTAACTAACAAGGACTTGACAAGGACAGGAAGGACCAAATATGGGCAACAGAGGGAGAAACCAAAACAAACAGTCCACAGGGGTGTGACAGTAGTTAATATTAATTACATTTTAGACACATTATTGCTATTATTTTTGCTGACGAAAATGTTAGTTCTAAAGCCACAGGAGAACATCTCCATCTCGCGCATCTCCAAACAACACTCAACGATGTTCCATTACTGAATGATTCAGCATTTTTAAATGAATCAGATGAGTCAATGATTGAGTGAGCCATTCATAAAGACAGTCATTTGCTTTATTTACTGAATGAATTAGCTGTTTGAACGAATTGGTTGAATCAGTGACTCGCTTATTAAAGAAGTCCACTCCCAGAACAAAAAATTACAGATAATGTACTCAGCCCCTTGTTATCCAAGATGTTCATGTCTTTATTTCTTCAGCCGTAAAGCAATTCTGTTTTTTGAGAAAAAAGTTTCAGGATTTTTCTCCATACAGTGGACTTCTATGAACGTCTAAAATGCAGTTTAAATGCAGCTTCAAATGGCTCTAAACAATCCCAGCCAGGGAAGAAGGGTCTTATCTAGCGAAGCGATCGGTTATTTTCTAAAAATAAAAATAAAAAAATTTATACACTTTTTAACCTTAAATGCCCATCTTGTCTAGCTCTGCGATGTGCATGCATACTCTGTTCACACCGGTTCAATACAGTTAGATTATGTTGAAAAACTCCCATCTTATTTTCTCCTCCAACTTCAAAATCGTTCCTACCCAGCGTCTACAATGTGAATGTGCAAAGGTCAAACGCCCTTTACAAAAAAAAGGTAAAACAGCGATGAAGGACGATTTTGAAGTTGGAGGAGAAAATGAGATGGGAGTTTTTCGACCTACCCTAACTGTATTGAGGCACCATAGAAGTCCACTGTTTGGAGAAAAGTTCATAATTTCTTTACGACTGAAGAAAAAAAGACGTGAACATCTTGGATGACAAAGGGGTGAGTAAATTATCTGTACATTTTTGTTCTGGAAGTGGACAAATCCTTTAAATAGCTTAAAATTCACAATTTAGCAGTCACATTTCAAGATCGATGCTTTGGCAAGATGAATCGTTACCAGCCTAATTATAAAATTTCTTTAAAAGTCTTTAAAAGTCATCTAGAGGTGAGTTTTGTAGTTTGTAGTTATTTGTATGTAATAAACTTTTAGCCCCATTTACATTTTACTCCAAAATGTGTTTGATTTTTATTTCTGCCTAAACCGTGCTGCTTAATTTCTCCACAGGATTTGTCCTGTTCTTGGTGGCCGCCCATGAGTTCGGTCACTCTTTGGGTCTCTCTCATTCCAACGTTCCTGGCGCTCTGATGTTTCCCACATACAGCTTTACTGACCCGGATCGTTTCTCTCTGCCCTCAGATGACATCAGAGGGATTCAGTCGCTCAATGGTGAGCGTATGATCTTAAAGAACACATCTTTAAGACTACAATCTTTAAGTTGAACATATTTCTTTCTTCAAGGCCCAAACAGAGAGGGAACCCCCATCAAAACTGATCCAGAAGTACCAACAACTCCTAACGCTTGTGACCCTGATCTGATCTTGGATGCAGTTACAACTCTAAGGGGTGAAACAATGTTTTTCAAGGACAGGTAATACACAAATCAAAGACAAATTGAGTGTATTTTTATATATAGACGTAAGATACTAAAAATGAAATGACTCTCTCTGCAGCTTATTCTGGCGTAAATCTCCGAGCAGAACTGTGACGCAACTTCTGATCAAGCATTTCTGGTCCAACGCTCCTGATAATATAGACGCTGCTTATGAGGATCAAGTACAAGATAAACTTTTCTTTTTCAAAGGTATCTTCTCAAACAATCTGGGAATGCTAAAACCACAGTCACACTTGCCATCTCTATATCCGTGCTTAGAAAAACTCTTTGTTTACAGACAGGCAAGTGTGGGCTTTTAATGGCATCAGTCCTGAGCCTGGCTATCCCAAGACTCTAAGCAGCTTTGGTCTGCCATTTTCGGTGAGAAAAGTTAGTGCTGCCGTCCACGACAAAACCACAAGGAAAACACTGCTCTTTGTTGACAAGGTTTACTACAGGTGGGCCAAGTGCTGGATTATAAACAAAAGCCATTAAAATTAGAAACGCTATTAGAATGTTAAATTTCTCTTTTTTTTGTAGACGGTTATGTTACAACTACAGCTTTTTTAAAAATACATGTACATATTTAAACAAATTGTTCAATGAATTTCTCCTTCCTGCTGTTTGTCACTGGACTTCTAAAAGACTGTATTTTTTACAGAATTTTATGTTATTTTTTCCAAATAAACTAAAACCACATGTGAACGTTTGATTTCAGTGTGGAAATACTTTTGACTTTAACATTTTTATCCTACAGAGCAGACTTATCTGTTGTAAATCCAATATCAGTAATCAGCTTTGTAAAAAATGAAATATCAAAACTCAATCATAAGTAAACCTCTAAAGCTTTATAAACGGTCAGACTTTTTGTCTGGATTTTGACACTTACGGTTGATATAGTGTTGAGCGTTTGAGGAATGAATGAGTATGTGTCATGTCTTCATGTGTTTGCACAATAAAAACAAACGTAGACTTTCTGTTACGCTCACTTAGACATATATGGACATAACTCCTATGGTTGCACTTTAGGCCTCTGTCAAACAGCCTCGGGGGTTGTGCTTTTGTATTTTTATCTTTCAATCATGTCGTATGCACTGGATGTGGCCTGAAGGGAATTCCAGTGTTATGCAAACCGAGATGCAGACATGAGATGTACCCACAATTATAGAATGACCCATCTGCTGTCGGAAAATGGGAAATGCATGTATTCCATCTGACCCGAAACTTATCCCCTCAAGAGGTGAAAATCACTAGAAATGGGGTAAATCAAAAGCAGAGGCGGGGCATACAAAAACCTAAAGTACTTCTGAGGTAGGACCGAAAAACAGCTGCGTCAGAGGTGAAGTCATTGACTACACAAACTTCTGGCAAGTTCAGACAACAGCCAAAAAAAAACCTGAAAAGAAAAGAAAAACCCTAACAACCTTGCTTTCTGGCCTGTCACTGGCTAGGCTATAAATATTTGATGCTTGAGAAGAATTTAACATTTTTGGACCACAAGCTTTATACTGATGTGTCATGCAGACCAAGGAACATGATCAAACTAACAACGCATTTCATTTGAAAATGTTAGCATACCAGAAAAATGTCTGTCCGCAATGTTTTGAAAAAAAAAAAAATTATATATTACTACCAGTGATCAAAGCATGTCAGTGGGATCGAAAAACTCTCCACAACACGACACAAAACTCTTCAGACTCACTTGGACAAATTTAATTTCATTTAGTCACTTGATTAGTAGAGTATGCTGAGTCCATTTGAGACATATGTACACAGAAACCCCCGAGCTGTGATTTTTGCTCCACACAAAGTGTTCTCTTTGATCATGGGAAATTTAAAATGTGTGTCTACCACTCCAAAGGCAAGATTTTCATTTCACCATGTTACTTCCACAATGAATAGCTTATTATTCTTTTATGATTTTTAAACTTAACATATATCATTGCAAACATTACTCTGTGCACTAAAAATTGACATATTTTGACATTGTGCCATGCCAGGTCTTTTCATAATCTAGAGAAATGTGCGAGTATGTCAGTGGGGTACGGATGAGATGCAGGGTATCACATGGTACGCAAATTATGTAAAAAAAAAAAAAGATATTTGTGATATTTCATCTGTCTGTTATTAATGGACAAATTTTCTAACATGAATGTTAAAAGGATAACATAGCATTTTATACCTTATGGGGAAATTTTTTAGGTCCCCATCATAAGGGAAACAAGCTTATAATTCATACAGAACGACTGAAAATTTGAAAATGCAGAAAGTTTCGAGTAATGGGTAGGTTTAAGGGTAGGGTTATGGAATATACAGTTATGTATATTGTTATTTTTACTGTTATATTTACATTTGTACTGTTTGCCATATTTTTTATAGTGTTAAATATTTCGTTCCTATTTGGTTTATCTGAAAATGAATTAAATAAAGCAAATGAATCTGAACTTTAAAAAAAAATGCACAACTGTAATTTTGTAATGGTTAGCCCGCTTTAAGTATGTATTTTAAATTACAGGCTCCTTGAGGCATTAACACAAGCTGTCAAACTTTTTGAACATATTTCAGCAACCCGACAAATTTGTAGCAGCCTATCGTCATTCCATTTTAGCCCAGTTTAAGTCGTAGTTTCGCTCATATGTTTTAGCCTACTAACCTCTTGCAACGTTGAAAATATTAATGACAAATTTATGAGACGAAATAAAATAAAAATCGGAGACCTAAACTTATAATTATTTTTAATTATTCCTTACGGTTTCATTCGGAAGCTTTCTTCTTCTTCTTCTTTTTTTTGAGAAAATGTATATCACCATATCTACTGTCGGAAATGGGAAATGCATGCGTTCCGTCTAACCCGAAACTTATCCCCTCAAGAGGTGACAATCACGAGAAATGGGGAAAATCAAAAGCAGAGGCGGTACTGCTGAAGTAGGATCGTAAAACAGCTGCGTCAGAGATGAAGTCATCGACTACACAAACTTCTGACAAGTTCAGACAACAGCCAAAAAACCCTAAAAACCACAGTTTTCCACTTCCACCCCCGTTAATACAACTGCTGATAGGAAATGATAAACGCTGAACAAGCCCCTTTTAGACCATATAGTCTTATAAAAGTAACAAACAGAGATTGTGAAGATCAATGTAACCTCCCTGCAGAGGAAGAAGATTGAACTATGGCGCACTTGACAGCTCTCAGCCTATTACTTGCAGTGTTTTTGACTCTTTGCGACGGCGCTCCCATGAGAGCATCACCAGAAGACTATCAAATAGCAGAGGTCAGTACCCATAATTAAATATTAATTTATTTATAGACCTGATTATCTATTTATCTACTAACTTATGCAGTTTATACAGTTTTTTTATCTTGACTTTTACAATGAAAATAAGAAAATTAATTAATTAATTAATTAAAAATTAATTTAACAATGTGATTTGAATCTCTGATTTTATATATATCTGTGCTATTTATAATCAGTGTGTGAAAATATTACTTCCTCTTTCTTCCCAGGCTTATTTGTCACAGTTCTACAGGGACCCGAATGCAACTAAATTCCGCAGCAGAATGACGTCCCTCCTGGATCTAAAAAATGAACTGAAGGCCATGCAGGAGTTTTTTGGACTGGAGGTCACAGGTAAGCTGGACTCCAACACTATCGAGACGATGAAGAAGCCACGCTGTGGAGTCACTGATGTGGCCAAATACGGACACTTCCAGGGGAAGCCCAAGTGGAAGCAGAGCGTTGTAACATACAGGTACAGTAGGTGTAACTCCTTAATTTTGTTCCAAGAAATTCAACCAATCAGAATAGAGCTTTTCAGACTGAAAAAATTTGTTTTTTTTCCAAGCAAAATGCTGTCAGTAAAGGGATTTTGGGTGCCTAAGATAGATTGATAGATAGATTAGTTTGTAGTCTGAAATTGGATACTAAACATGATTTGCTTTTTTTCTCTTAGAATAACTGAATATACATCACAGCTGAGTGAGACAGAGGTGGATGCCACCATTGCTAAAGCTTTCCAGCTCTACAGTGATGTTATTCCACTTGATTTCAAACAGATCTACAGTGGCACAGCCGATATCATGATTCTCTTCAAAGCAAAATGTGGGTATATACTGTATACAGTACAGACAAAAGTTTGGAATAAATCTGATTTTCTAATTGGTTTTGAAAGAATTCTTTTATGCTCACTAAGGCTGCATTTGTTTGATCAAAAATACAGTAAACAGTAATGCTTTCAAATATTATTACAATATAAAATAACTGTTTTCTATTGTAATAGATTTTAAAATGTAATTTATTCACAAAGCTGTATTATGATGACAAAGCTGTATTTTCAGCATCACTACTCCAGTCTTCAGTGTCACATGATCCTTCAGAAACCATTCTAATATGCTGATTTGGTGGTCAAGAAACAGTTCTTAGTATTATATCAATGCTCAAAACATTTGCTGCCTAATTTATAATTTTGTGGAAACTGTGATACACTACCATTCCAAAGTTTGGGGAAAATATATTTTTTTATATAAAAAATTAATTCTTTTCTTCAGCAAGTACGCTAAAATGTATCAAATGTGAAAGTAAAACCATTAATAATGTTATACAATATTTATATTTTAAATTAATGCTATTAATTTCTTTTCATATTTAAATATTAAGCATTATTGCTAAATGAAAAAGTAAATTGTAGTGTGTCACAATATTATTATTTTTTTGTGTGTGTGTTTTGATTGAATGCATCCTTGGTCAGCATAAAATGCTCCTTTTAAAAACATGAAAAAAAAAAATGTAATTATTCCATATATGCTTTCTTTTAGATCATGGAGATTTTTACCCATTTGATGGGCCTAATGGGGTTCTGGCCCATGCCAATGCACCCGGTCCAGAGCAGGGAGGAGACTCACACTTTGATGATGATGAGTCGTGGACTCTAAGTTCCAATGGTGAATGCACAAATCACACTGAATCACATGCTTATGTGTATGTTATTATTTATAACTAAAAAACTTAAATCTGCTGTAGGAATAAACCTGCTTTTGGTGGCTGCTCATGAATTCGGACATGCACTGGGACTAATCCACTCCAATGACCCTTCGGCTCTCATGTATCCAAATTACCGATACGTCAGCACAAATGGCTACACGCTTCCTCGTGATGACCGACTTGGGGTCCAGGCCCTGTATGGTAAAAGTTTTTTTTTTTTGTGTGTGTGTGATAGAGAACGCATAGTGCAATATCAATCAATTAAAGGAGACCTATTATGAGGCTTTTTACAAGATGTAATATAAGTCTCAGTTGTCCCCAAAATGTGTCTGCAAAGTTTCAGCTCAAAATACCCCACAGATCATTTATTATATTATTTTGAAAATGCCTATTTTGAATAGAAGCAGAGACACGCTGTTTTCATGCATGTCTCTTTAAATGCAAATGAGCAGCTGCTTTTGTCACTTGTGAAAATTGCATGGCAGTGCCGTGGGTAAATGTGCACAATGTTTATAATAAGATCCCCTTTGCTACATCACGGGGGAGTGAATGTTTTTTCACATGCTTGCAGAGAAAGGCTTACCAATACAAAGTTACTGGGTTGTCCTTTTCATGTTTTCTGGGATGGTAGATTAACTGGGGACCCAATTATAGCACTTAAACTTTCATGATATGTCTCCTTTAAATACAATAGATCATATAGTATCGCCACTGGTGAGCATTATCAACTATAAAACAAGCATTAAATATTATTTCCCCCCTATTTTCTATTATGTTTTAGGAGTTAGAACAAATAAACCTGATCCAAAACCAAATCCTGGACCAAGCCCACCAGAACCGTGTAATCGTGACTTAGTATTTGATGCAGCAACCAGCATCCGTGGAGAACTATACTTCTTTAAAAATGGGTAATTTTTTTTTTTTTATATGTAATATATATAATTATGTACACACACACATATATAAATAATTTTATTAAAAAATTACATAGAATTTTTTTTTTTAAATATTTAATATTTAATTCATTTCCATCAGGTATTACTGGAAGAAGGGTTACTACAGTGGACTTTCACTGCATGAAATAAAATCTACCTGGCCGTCCATTGACTCTGTTGATGCTGCTTATGAGTTCAGTGACAGAGACATTAGTTTCCTCTTCAAAGGTAAAGTTATATGTCATAAAGAGACTTTGGGTGGTGTATAACAAGGCTTTTGTAAATGCAGCTGTGTGTCTTCCACATACAGGTGAGCAATACTGGGCAGTACAAGGGAGCGCTACCTTGCCTGGATATCCCCAACCCATAACCAATTTTCGGGTTTCCCAGTGTCACCGGGAGAAACGGACGAGAGGCGAGCGGATCCATATGCGAGCTTTTATTTGGACGAGACAAAAACATGGTCGTACAGGCAGGGTCAGGACAGGAGCAGACAGGTATAAAACAGGCGAGACGTAAAGGGTAATCCAGTAAACAAGAGCGAGAGTCCGAAAAGGCAGGCGGCTAGACAGTCGAGAACGAGGAGCCAGGCGAGAGAATCAAAACACAAGGAACTATGAAAACGCTAGACAAAGGGAGAAACACTATAAACGATCCGTGGTTAGCATGGGGAAAGACCGGGGCTTTTATGGTGCTGCTGATTGGTCACGGGGGCTGACGCAAACAGTGCGGTGGAGGATGGGAGATGCAGTCCGGGGTGTGGTGCAACAGTCTGTGTGTGACAGGGCGAGAGTGACATCTGGTGGTGAGCGGACAACGGGACACCGACCAGATTCGTGACATAGCCCCCCCCCAAGGAGCGGCTTCCAGACGCTCGAAGGGAACAACAGTCCGGGGGAGCGGTGGGGTGGGAGCGAGACAGGGCGAGGGCTGGAGGGCCAGGTCCATGTGGGGGCCCCAGTGATAGAGGCAGGAGTGACAGAGCAGGTACCCTCCAGGGCGGGGCCGGAGGCGGAGCAGGAGCCCTCCAGGGCGGAGCAGGAGGTGGAGGAGCCGGCGGCCGAGCAGGAGCCCTCCAGGGCGGAGCCGGGGGCGGAGCAGGAGGCGCAGGAGCCCTCCAGGGCGGAGCTGGAGGCAGAGCGTGGGGCGCGGGCACCCTCCAGGGCGGAGAAGAAGGTGCAGCAACCCTCCGGGGCAGAACAGGAGGCGAAGCAACCCTCCAGGGCGGAACAGGAGGCGGAGCAGGAGGCGCAGCAGCCCTCCGGGGTGGAACAGGAACCCGCGTCACGGTCTGAGACCTGGGGAAAGCAGAGACAGAGGAGGCATACAGAATAGGGGGAGAGGGCACAGCAGCCCTCCAGGGCGGAACAGGAGGCGCAGCAGGAGGCACCGCAGCCCTCCGGGGTGGAACAGGAGGCACCGCAGCCATCCGGGGCGGAACAGGAGGCACAGCCGCCTTCCAGGGCGGAACAGGAGGCGCCGCCGCCTTCCGGGGCGGAACAGGAACCGGCGTCATGGTCTGGGACCTGGGGAGAGCAGAGACAGAGGAGGCAGAGAGAACAGGGAGAGAAGCAGAGAGACCACAGGATAACGCCGCCTCCCTAGGAGGATCTACAGCCGAAGCTGACACCTCGGGAGGCATTGGCGCGGCTTCTCCGACAGGGAAGGCCTCTGGGGCTGACTCGTGGTCGGACGGGGCCTCTGTAGCAGACTTGAGACCAGACTGGACCTCCGGAGCAGACTTGTGATCAGTTGGGAGCTCTGGGGCAGGCTTGTGACCAGACGGGAGCTCTGAAGCAGGCTTGAGACCAGACGGGAGCTCTGGAGCAGGCTTGAGACCAGACGGGAGCTCTGGAGCAGGCTTGAGACCAGACGGGAGCTCTGGAGCAGGCTTGAGACCAGACATGACCTCAGGAGCAGACTTGAGAACAGATGTGTCCTCTGGAGTGTAGTGTGCGGCCCACACACCGAGAGTGGTGATCGCCATCACCCTGGCAGACATAATGTGACTTGACTCTGGGCGATCAGACGAGACATGACTTGACTCAGGGCCATCAGGCGAGACGTGGTGATGTTCCGGGCAAATAGACGAGACGTGATTTGATTCTGGGCGGTCAGACGAGACATGACAGGGCTCTGGTAGGTCAGACGAGACATGACTTGGCTCTGGATGCTTGGGCGAGACGTGACTTGGCTCTGGGCGCTCGGGTGAGACGTGACTAGGCTCTGGGGGCTCGGGCGAGACGTGACCTGGCTCTGGACGCTCGGGCGAGGCGTGACCTGGCTCTGGACGCTCGGGCGAGGCGTGACCTGGCTCTGGACGCTCGGGCGAGGCGTGACCTGGCTCTGGACGCTCGGGCGAGGCGTGACCTGGCTCTGGACGCTCGGGCGAGGCGTGACCTGGCTCTGGACGCTCGGGCGAGGCGTGACCTGGCTCTGGACGCTCGGGCGAGGCGTGACCTGGCTCTAGACGCTCGGGCGAGGCGTGACCTGGCTCTGGACGCTCGGGCGAGGCGTGACCTGGCTCAAGTGGAACAACTGTGACTTGACCTGGCCTTAGTGGAACAGCAGAAGCCTGACTTGGCTTGGCTGGAACAACTGTGACTTGACTTGGCTTTGGTGGAACAGCGGTAGCCTGACTTGGCTCATGAGGATCTGCTATTACCTGGCTTGGCTCATGGAGATCCGCTGTAACAGGATTTGACTCAGGAACAACATGGCTTGACTCGTGGGGAACAGCTGTGACTTGGCTTGACTCAGGGGTAGCCGCCGCGACCTGAAGGAGCACCATTTTAGCTGCCCATACCGTCATTAGGGGTGAGTCCAGCACGTGGGCCATCATGATAGGCCGTGATCTTGAGATGTCAGACGAGACCACGGCTGCGACTTTGTTTGACTCAGGAACCGCTTCAGGAAGGGTGGCCATGATGGGTGCAGACTCCGGAGCAGAAGACATGGCGTGAACAGGCTGTGACTTGACGGAGATGTCCTGAGCGGGCTGTGGTTTGGCAGACGTGGCGTTAGCGGGCGCTGGCTTGACAGACGTGGCGTTAGCGGGCGCTGGCTTGACTGACGTGACGTTAGCGGGCGCTGGCTTGGTGGCCATCTCTGCAACAGACTCTGGCATGACGGCCATCTTTGCGACAGGCTCTGGCGTGGCAGCCATCTTGTGCAGTGGCTCTGGCGTGGCAGCCATCCTGACAGTGCTTGGCCAGGGAATGATGGCTGTGACTTGACTTGAGACAGAAGAGACAGCTGTAATTTGACTTGACACAGGAGCCACAGTAGTAGCTTGACCTGACACTGGAAACACAGCTTTAACTTGACTTGCCTTAGGAAGAGCAGCTCTGACTTGACTTGATGCAGGAAACACGGCTCCAGCTTGACTTGACATAGGAACAGCAGCTGTAATCTGACTTGACTGGGAAACTTGACTTGACTCAGGAAATGCAGCTGCAACACTATATGGCTCCGGTATGGCAGCCGTGACGTGACGGAGCTCTGTTTTCGCCGCCATCTTGTGAACGGGCACCGCCGTCGCCGCCATTGTGTGGACGCGCTCCGACGCGGCCGCCATTTTGTGAACGGGCACCGCTATCGCCGCCACTTTGTGCACGGGCTCTGTTGTCGCTGCTGTGGTATGAACGCGCTCCGGCGCGGCCGCCATCTTATGAGCGCGCACCGGCGCGGCCGCCATTACACGGGCGGGTTGCGCGGCCGGCGCTGCCGCGATATCGCGTTGCTTCTCCGCAACATCCACAGTAAGTGATGAACCGCTGATATGTAGTGCAATGTCAAGGTACTGTCTTAGAGTCCAATGGGGCTGATGCAGTGGCATTGAGGAGCCGAAAGGTTCAGAAAGCCCACCACGAAAAAATACCATCAGACACAGATCGTTCATTGCAGTCTGATGTGCTAACGTAATAAAGTCCAAAACATATTCCTCCACTGATCGCTCACCTTGCTTGAGGAGCATGATCTGGACTGCAGTGTCCTGAGCTGCTGGATCCTTGTTGACGGATCGTTCTGTCACCGGGAGAAACGGACGAGAGGCGAGCGGATCCATATGCGAGCTTTTATTTGGACGAGACAAAAACATGGTCGTACAGGCAGGGTCAGGACAGGAGCAGACAGGTATAAAACAGGCGAGACGTAAAGGGTAATCCAGTAAACAAGAGCGAGAGTCCGAAAAGGCAGGCGGCTAGACAGTCGAGAACGAGGAGCCAGGCGAGAGAATCAAAACACAAGGAACTATGAAAACGCTAGACAAAGGGAGAAACACTATAAACGATCCGTGGTTAGCATGGGGAAAGACCGGGGCTTTTATGGTGCTGCTGATTGGTCACGGGGGCTGACGCAAACAGTGCGGTGGAGGATGGGAGATGCAGTCCGGGGTGTGGTGTAACAGTCTGTGTGTGACAGGGCGAGAGTGACATCTGGTGGTGAGCGGACAACGGGACACCGACCAGATTCGTGACACCCAGATACGTGAAAAAGATTGATGCAGCTGTAAATCTGAAATCAATTGGGCGCACTTTGTTTTTTGTTGGAACAAAATACTGGAGGTGAGAAATTGTCTCACTTGTGACCACTTAATATTGTGTTGATTTTTCAAAATAACATTAAAACTAATGTCATTTTACCAATGGTGTAGCTTTAATGAAAAAACAGCTCAGATGGACAGAGGCTTTCCTAAAAGCATTCGACGTCATTTCCCTGGCATTGGGTCACGGGTGGATGCTGCTTTTGAAAATTATGGTGAGTTTAAATGCTATAAAACAAAAACACTGACTGTTTAATCTTTCATTTTGAAATGCTGTTCCCTGTAATACTTTTTTTCCTCTTTTTTAGGTTATCTGTATTTCTCAGAAGGTTCGAGGCAAACAGAGTATAATTTCGACTTTAGTCGAGTAAATCGAGTTCTGTCGAACTATGCATGGCTGGACTGCTACTAAGCATTTAAATGAAAATGAGAAGAAATGAAGGTTTCAGTATTAATAATGTAATAATTTCTTTTTTTAATTTTTTTTTTTTTTATATATATATTATTTAAACAAATAAAAAACAAAGCCACAATGTATGAAATATTTTTATAAATAAATATTGTTTTTTATTTTGCAAAAAATTGTAATTCAGTTCTATAATAAAAAAAATAAATAGGAAAATGTGGATGCATTTTTTTTTGTAAACTGAACAAGACATTTTCTATGTAAAAATGTGGTATGTATAGTGGTGTCGCTTTTAATATAATGTATTAACTTATTTGAAAATACTATTTTATGATGAGTTTAAAAGCATAAAGTCAGAAATGTCTGTAGTAATAGGCCTAATTTTTTATTATCATGTCGTAACAAAAAAAATAAGCAGAGAAGAAATTTTGTTTTAGATTA
Source organism: Cirrhinus mrigala (assembly GCA_036247105.1). Taxonomy (NCBI): domain Eukaryota; kingdom Metazoa; phylum Chordata; class Actinopteri; order Cypriniformes; family Cyprinidae; genus Cirrhinus; species Cirrhinus mrigala. The sequence continues at coordinate 22,867,272 of CM070016.1, forward strand.
TGAATTTTATCTGACAAATAAAAAATAGAGTGGACTGTGTGTCACAACCACTGCATAAAAAAAATAAAAAAATAAAAATAAATACAGAAAGGGCTTAGACTAAGCCAGGATTAGGCCATATTCAATTAGGACATTTAAGACATTTTTATTAATATGCTTAGAAAAAACACCTTAGAAAAGACAAAACACTGAAATATTTTAAGATTAGTAAAATCAGTCAGTTTCTTTCAGTCGAAACAGCTCAGACTTACATTTTAGTCTAGGCCTAGGCTTAAGCCTTGTCTGTGAAACTGGGAGTTTATGAATTTGAATTTAGTTGGGGTCAAACTGAATAAATTCAAGAAAACTTAAAAAGTTTCTCTAATAGAAATGATATAAGCATCCTTCAAAGATGTTTGAAACAAACACTGAGACAAAAAAGATTACATTTATAAGAACTTATTACAAAACTCTTACGTCCGCACGTAACGAACACCTTGACATAAACTACATTACCCATAATGCTCTGGGCGTCGCCATGTGACGCAGACACACCTCTTGCTGTGATTGGCTGCTCACTGCAAGCGTTCACTACACTCTCATTCGGAGGGTTGAAGGTGAAATTTGCTGTTCTGTGTATGCAGTTTTCCATCGCGATAATGACGTCCACTGCCCTTTACGGTACACGCACACACCTGTGCAGACACCTGGTGAGTCTGAACCTAATAAATCAATATTGATAGCCGAACTATGCTGTGGGAATTACGGCGCATGCAGCAGTTTGACTGCAGGCCTGTTTCATTATTTACCTTTTTCAAACTGTGAACTTCTCTTACTAAAATGTATTTGTTAAACATATAAGGCGTTTATATAAATGCTACAGTCATTTGTTACGTCAGCAAAATAGTTTTGAATCTGCCTTTGCAGGCGCATAAATATCTGAGCAGGACCTACAGCGCACGACCATCTCTAAATGTGAGTAAAATATTAGGCGATTTTATGAGTTTATGGATGGAGCCAGAGCGATTTCTGTCAGGTGTGTATTGAGTGAGCATTTCTTCTCTCATTTCTGTCTGGACAGGAAGTCGTCATCGTCAGTGCAGTCAGGACTCCTATGGGGTCTTTCAAAGGAAGCCTTTCCACAGTCCCTGCTACTAAACTGGGTTCCATTGCCATTAAAGGAGCCATCGAGAAAGCTGGTAAAGTTCTGAAAGTCTTAGAAGGAATTTATATTTTAACATGTTTTTTTAAAAAAATTATAGAATTTAATTAGGAATATTAACATATCAAATGTACAAGTTTTGGGTCAAAATAATTTTTGATAGAAAATAATAATAATGCCAGTAGAGCCAGTAAAGAAACAGTAAATACATTTATAATGGTACAAAACATCTATGTTTTATAAATGCTGTTCTTTGGAACCTCTATTCATCAGATAACCCTTAAAAAATGTGTAATTTTCCACAAAAAAAAAAAAAAAAAAAAAAAAAAATGAAGAAATTGTTTTCAGCATAGATATATTATAAGAGATGTATCTTGAGCGTCAAGTCAACACATTAGAATGATTTCTGATGATCATGTGACTGGAGTAATGGTGCAAAAAATACAGCTTTGCATCACAGGAATAAATTATATTTTAAAATGTATTAAAAGAGAAAACGCTTGTTTTAAATTGTAATAATATTTCACAATATTGCTGTTTTAACTGCACTTTTTATCATATAAATGCAGCCTTGGTAGCAGGAGGCTTTTTAAAAAAAAAAAAAAAAAAACGTTAAAAAAATCTTACTGACCCCAAAATATATAAAATAATTGTATATAGGCCATTCTACAGAATTGGTGCAAACTCAGGGCTCGACATTAACGCTTGTCCGCTTGTCTGGGACAAGTGGATTTTGTAAAGGGGCAAGTGAAAGAGAATTTTACTTGCCTGACCGGACAAGTAACCTGATTGAAATATCAATAACAAACAATAACTAGGGTAGAAACTTTGTTGAGAATTATTATGATTTTATTACTTTCAGTGTAAACAGTGACTGGTAACGGACAGTATCAAGGTTGCATCAGTTCTCGTGCAGCATATCTGACTTACGGAAAAATCCAAACTAATGGGCGCAACAGCATATACAAATAAACAAACATAAACAAACATAATGCGGTAGAAAAAAAGATAAATATTGTATATTACAAATTATATATGTAAGCAACATCACACGACCAAGCACCAGCAGAATTGCAAACGTGACATTGATTTTAAACAACAGTAGTTCAATAAACAAGTAGTTAATATTAATTCCATTTTACACACATTATTGACCATTTTTGCTAACGAAAATGTTAGTTCTAAAGCCACAGGAGAACAGTCGCGCATCTCCGAGCAACACTCAGCGATGTTTCATTACTGAATGATTCAGCATTTTTGAATGAATTAGGTGAGTCAATGATTCAGTGAGCCATTCATAAAGACAGTCATTTGCTTTATTTACTAAATGAATTAGCCGTTTGAAAGAAGTGGTTGAATCAATGACTCACTCATTAAGACAGTAACCTGCTGCCACCTACTGGTGGTTCAGTTTCATATTTAAAAGTATTGCATTTTTCCAACATTTCAGATTTATATGTTAAAAAAAGTAAAACATTTCATCTTATAGCATTATTTGTGCATTTGCAATTTTACTGTGTAAATGGAACCTCTTATCTTCATTAAACAGTCTGAGTAAATACATCTAAATGGCAGTCCATGGAAAGATGGAGTTTGATACTGATTTCATTTGAATGGTTACAGCTATACAGAGGCTAATTATTCTAACTGAATGTATTGATAAAAATGTAAAAATTTACATAAATAATGACATGCATTTAGTAAGGCTAGGAAAATATTGCCCTTGATTAAGTTAAAAATTGTCCTAGAAAAGAATTTAAGCAAATATCACAAATATGCTGATTAAAGTAAGACAAAGCAGTGTTGAGACTGTTGCTTCAGAATGGATTGCATTTACGCCAAAAAAATACTTTTTCTTTCCCCGAAGTAAGGACAAGCACATGTCAAGGCCATGAAACTGCTGTCCCACAACAAAAAAATCACATTTAAAAGCATTTAAGTATTTAAATCTTAGATGTTAACTAAGATCCTTTTATTATGCATTAAAATCCACAAGCTTAATATATATAAAGTCATCATTTAGTTACGCCCCATCTAGGGGTAAAGGACACAACATGAAATGAGAGAACTTCTTTTTAGAAGTTTTAATGATGTAATGAAAAGGGCAAATTCCAGCATGCAATATAAATATATTGGGAAATCTCTTTGGGAGCTGACTCGGCCAAAAAAACAATCAAAATGGTCTTTTAAAGGAGAAGTCCACTTCCAGAGCTAAAATTTACAGATAATGTACTCACCCCCTTGTTATCTAAGATGTTCATGTCTTTCTTTCTTCAGTCGTAAAGAAATTATGTTTTTTGAGGAAAACATTTCAGCATTTTTCTTCATATAATGGACTGCTATGGTGCCCCGAGTTTGAACTTCCAAAATGCAGTTAAAATGCGTCTTCAAACGATCCCAAATGTGGTTGTAAATGATCCCAGCTGAGGAAGAAGGTCTTATCTAGCGAAACGATCGGTTATTTTCATAAAAATAATACAATTTATATACTTTTTCATCTCAAACGCTCATCTTGCCTTGCTCTTCCTGACCTCTGTTTTTTTTCTGGTTTATGACAGTTAGGGTATGTTGAAAAACTCCCATCTGATGTTCTTCCTCAACTTCAAAATCATCCTATATCGCTGTTTTACCTTTTTTGTTAAGGGTGTTTGATCTTCTTTGCATGTTCTCTTTGCAAAGACTGGGTCGGTACTTCTGCAGCGATGTAGGATGATTTTGAAATGATTTTTGAAGTTGAGGGAGAAAATACGATTAGAGTTTTTCAACCTACCTTAACTGTCTTGAGCCAGAATACACAGAGTTCAGGCAGAGCAAGACAAGACGAGTGCTTGAGATTAAAAAGTATTTAAATTGTATTTTTTTTAATGAAAATAACCAATCGTTTCGCTAGATAAGACCTCTTCCTTGGTTTACAACCGCATTTGGGATCGTTTGAAGCTGCATTTAAACTGCTTTTAAAAGTTCAAACTCGGGGCACCATATCAGTCCATTATATGGAGAAAAATCCTGAAACGTTTTCCTCAAAAAACATAATTTCTTTACGACTGAAGAAAGAAAGACATGAACATCTTGGATGACAAGGGGGTGAGTACATTATCTGTAAATTGTTGTTTTGGAAGTGGACTTCTCCTTTAAGTATCCACTTTCCTAAACCCTAAAAAAAAAAAAGAGTCCAAAAAGTGGGGTACAATAAACAAAAAAGGCTTATTTACAATAAACAAACAAACTTGAAAGGGGCAATCCAGAACAGTGTCAGTAATCAGGCAACTGAGTCAAAATACAAAATAGCTTCACTTTCAGAGAACAAACAATCACAGAGCAAACTTATTTAACTACACACAGCAGCACCAAAGCAACACTTTTTCACAACAAAACACAGTTCCCCCACAAAGGAACTGACATCAGAGCTCATAAGGTGTGCCTTATAGAGTTGACTGCACCAATGAGGATGGTCTAGTCATCAGCCTGCAGGAACCAATCAGCAGATCCCCTGGACACAAACACTTCCAAAAGAAAGAGGAGACAAAATAGAGCGTTGTAACAGTACTTCCAATTGGGAAGTGGCTGTCCAGAACCCTAACCCCTAGATTTAAACTTATAAAAATTATATTGAAGTAATTTTTGCATTTTATTCCATTGTTGCTTTTAAAATGTCTTTTTGATTCAGGAAAAAAGAGTGACGTTCAAAAAAGAGAATGTATATTTTCTTTGTAAATTATGAAACTTTACGTCCCGCACGTCCCGCATTTTTCCTGTCACTTTCGAAACAGTGCATGTTTTAGTCCATTGGCTGAGACTGATTTTAACTACACCCCTACATTTATGATCAGAAAATGGTAGTGAAAACGTTGTTTTTTTGGGGTGTTATCCCATAAAATGATCACTACTGTAACAGTCACAACCTTAACATGCCATCATTGTTTGTGACAAAAGGGAACGCGTAATCCTTTCTTTGGCAGACATAAACAAAGTTTTAGTATAGTTATGCAAATTTTTTGTATGTTTTAGTAGTGTTTTTTCAGGGTTAAAATTCTGTAATGTGATGTGGTCGCTACCAAAACATTACTGTCACTACCAAAAATGTACAGTCATGGGAAACATGGGATATTTTGTCAAAAATAAAGTATACTGAATTATACTGAATTATCAGCCAAGATGTTATTATTGTGTTTTGTTTAATGTATATTCAAACTAATGAATCTTTAAGTTTGAAATCAGTATGATCAACTGTTTCCCTTTTACAAAGAAAGATTTGATTTAAAATACAACAAATCTCTTAAATCACACTTGAAATATTGTTAAAATTGTAATTGTTTGATTTACCTCTGAAAACTTTTTAATAAAATAGAAAAAAATATATTTACAAGATTTAAGATCTTAAGTCAATATAACCCTTCTTATTAAATTATTTTATAAGATACAAATAATACAATATAAATATAAATACAGTGTAATACAAATTTGGGGAGAGCACAAAAATTCCAAAACTTTCTGACAATATGAGAATTAACTGCATAATTACTAGTAATGTGTACCTTGCAAATTATACAATTCGCAAAACATATGAAATTAGTTGGAAAAGAGTTTTATTTTTTTTTTTTTTTCCCCAAGATGTTTCCAATTCTGACTTTGAACCAATTCTGTAGAATGACCCATATAATAATTTATGCTATAATAAAACCTCATCAACAAATTTATTTTAATCAGAAAGGTCAAAGGTGTGCTATTTCTCTCTGAAACAAATGCAACATAGTTTGATATTTTGTAATCTAATGCACTGATATTCATAAGTGGGTGTTATTATTTCTACATTCTTAAGGCTTATTTGTTCTGGCTGATAAAAGGTTCATGTGTCATCTACAGGTATTCCTGTTGAGGAGGTGAAGGAAGTTTATATGGGCAATGTGTTGCAGGCAGGAGAAGGACAAGCACCAACCAGACAGGCTCTTCTGGGTGCAGGTGACTCATAAATCACACATAAACAAGCATAATAAAAACAAATGCACATTTATTTAGGAATTTACAAGTGCAAAAAAAAAAAAAAATGTTTGTGATCTGTAGGTCTCCCTCTGTCCACTCCGGCAACTACCATCAACAAAGTGTGTGCTTCTGGGATGAAGTCCATCATGATGGCTGCTCAGAGTCTCATGTGTGGGCATCAGGTAAATGCAAACTCAGAAAGTGTTTTGTGTGAAAGTAAAAACTCTTAGAGTGCTAACACAGCAGAGATAGTAAATCTATATGATGTCTCACAGGATGTGATGGTTGCTGGAGGAATGGAAAGCATGTCTCAGGTTCCTTATGTCATGGCCAGAGAAACGCCCTCTTACGGTGGAGTGAAGATGGAGGATCTGATTGTTAAGGACGGGCTGACGGATGTCTACAACAAATTCCACATGGTACATTTATTTTGAACCAGTGAGACCAGGGTTGCCAGGTTTTCACAACAAAATCTGCCCAGTTGCTACCCAAAACCAGCTCAAAAATAGCCCAATCGTGTTTCGAGGAGAGTCCCCCAATATTAATTGCATTCCGAGGGGATAAATATTAGGTTATTATTATCACTTCAACCTGCAGCAGCAGTGTTAAAGGAGAAGTCCACTTCCAAAACAACAATTTACACATAATGTACTCACCCCCTTGTCATCCAAGATGTTCATGTCTTTCTTTCTTCAGTCGTAAAGAATTTGTTTTTTGAGGAAAACATTTCAGGATTTTCCTCCATATAATGGACTGCTATGGTGCCCCGAGTTCGAACTTCCTAAATGCAGTTTAAATGCGGCTTCAAATGATCCCAAATGCGGTTGTAAACGATCCCAGCCGAGGAAGAAGGGTCTTACCTAGCGAAATGATTGGTTATTTTCATAAAAACAATACAATTTAAATACTTTTTAATGTCAAACACTCGTCTTGTCTAATTCTCCCTGAACTCTGTTTATTCGGGTTCAAGACAGTCGAAAAACTCCAATTGTATTTTCTCCCTCAACTTCAAAAATCATTTCAAAATCATCCTACATCGCTGCAGAAGTACCGACCCAGTCTTTGCAAAGTGAACATGCAAAGAAGATCAAACACCCTTAACAAAAAAGGTAAAACAGCGACAAAGGACGATTTTGAAGTTGAGGGAGAAAATATGGTTTTCCTCATAAAACATAATTTCTTTACGACTGAAGAAAGAAAGACATCTTGGATGACAAGGGGGTGAGTACATTATTTATAAATTGTTGTTCTGGAGGTGGACTTCTCCTTTAAAGTAGCCCAATTCCGCAGGAAAACCACAGACTTGGCAGCACTTAGTGGAACCTGTTGCATTGTAAATAAAGGAAGTAAGTGTGGAAACACTGGACACTAAATGTACTGTACATATAACACTGGAGAGGCCCTGATTGTGTAAAACACCTCCACGTTTCCTCATTTTTAGGGCAACTGTGCTGAAAATACAGCGAAGAACAGCGGTATCTCCAGGGAGGAGCAAGACGCTTTTGCCATCAACTCCTACAGCCGTAGCAAAGCAGCATGGGAGTCTGGCATCCTGGCCAAGGAAGTGGTTCCTGTGAGCATCCCCCAGAAAGGTTGGTTTCATTACTGTATTTGAACTGTAAGATTTTTATTTATTTTATTTTTTATTTTTTTTAAATAAGTCTCTTCTGGTCAACCAACCTGCATTTATTTTATCCAAAGTACAGCAAAAACAGTAAAATTTTGAAATATTTTTACTATTAAAAATAGCTGTTTTCTATTTGAATATATTTTAAAATGTAATTCATTTCTGTGATCTAAACAAAATTTTCAGCATCATTACTCCAGTCTTCAGTGTCACATGACCCTTCAGAAATCAGTCTAAAAACATTTTTTATTATCACTATTTAAAACAGTTGAGTACATTTTTTACAGGAGGCTTTGATGAATAGAAAAATCCAAAGATCAGCATTTATCTAAAATAAAAAAGCTTTTATAACATTATATACTATAAAATCTATTAGTCAGTATATATATATTTTTTGGAAATTATTGAAGAAATTATAGAAATTAATATTTTATTTAGCAAGGATGCTTCAAATTGATCAAAAGTTGTAATGATAAGGTAATTTATGTTACACAAGATTTCTATTTCAGATAAATGCTGTTCTTCTTAACTTTCTATTCATCAAAGTAACCTGAAAAAATTCTACTCAGCTGTTTTAAATATAATAAGAATAATTAATGTTTTTTTTTTTTTTTACTACAGCAAATCAGCATATTAGAATGATTTCTGAAGGATCATGTGACACTGAAGACTGGAGTAATGATGCTAAAAATTTAGCATTGAATTCACAGGAATAAATTACATTTTAAAATGTATTCAAATAGAAAACAGTTATTTTAAATAGTAAAAATATTTCAATATTGCTGTACTTTGGATCAAATAAATGCAGGCTTGGTGAGCAGAAGAGACTTCTTTTAAAAACATTAAAAATCTTACTGTTCAAAAACTTTTGACTGGTAGTGTAATTGCAATGAAATATGCTCTTTCACCACACAGGAAAACCAGATATCGTTGTGAAGGAAGATGAAGAATATAGGAAGGTTGACTTCAGCAAAGTCCCCAAACTGAAAGCTGTGTTCCAGAAAGAGAACGGTACAAGATGATTAGCCCTAGTGGAAAAAGTATTGAACAAAGTGTACTTTAAATTTTAAAAGCTTTTTTTGAAAAGTGCATTTTGTAATCTCAAATGAAAAATACATTTAAAATAATTGTTTTGATTATATTTTATCCACATTTTGATGTGTTGACTAACATTAAAGCAGATGTAGAGTACTTTATTATGATTTAACTGTAGGGTGTTATTCAGTATTACATTTAAAGTTAATAGATTGTAAATGTTTCTCATTGCAGCTTCATCAGTACAAATGTGTAAATAGATGACCTACAAGTGTCAATAGAAATTACTTTGTTCTATTTAAGTTTACTATATATGCTTGTCAGTACATTCTTTAACTAAAGACAATAGAAATAATTATGAAATTACATATAAAGATGCAACTCCTACGGCAGTGCGCCAATAAAAGCACTCTAAATTGAAGCTAATTGCATTTTATATATATTTAAACTATCATATGTTTTCATTTAATTGCATATAACATGCAATTAAGTGTCTGTAAACATTACTTTTACTTTGCCCTTAAGTATATTATTTCTGTAGTAACTTGTCTTTTTAAAACTATGCTTTAAAAGTGTACTTTTCCATAAGTGAGGATATTGAAAAAGTGTTTTTAGTTCAAAAGACAAGCAAAATCTTTGTTTTTGCAGGCACAGTGACGGCAGCCAACGCTAGTACGCTGAACGACGGCGCGGCTGCTCTCGTGCTTATGACAGCAGATGCGGCAAAGAGGCTCAACGTCACACCGCTTGCAAAGATCGTTGGTGAGGCATTTTGCATGTGGAAAAAAAAAAGCACCACTTGGTAGTTATCGCTAGCTAGTACTCCGATTTAGTTAGCCTGTTTTGTCAGAGAACTATGTTTGCTGGCACATCTAGATCACCCTTTTATCCTAATTCACAGCTTTTGCTGATGCTGCTGTCGCCCCCATCGATTTCCCTATCGCTCCAGCCTTCGCCGTCCCCAAGGTTAGCTGATGTTTGTGTGTTTATTGCAAAGCTAAAGTGTTTTTGAAGTCATTCGGTGTAGTAACATCTGTTTCGCGCAGGTCCTAAAGGCAGCCGGTGTGAAAAAAGAAGACATTGCCATGTGGGAGATTAATGAGGCCTTCAGTGTCGTGGTGCTGGCCAACATCAAGATGTTAGACATCGACCCCAGCAAAGTCAATATCAACGGAGGGGCAGTTTCCCTCGGACATCCAATTGGGTAAATACATGCGACATGCTTCTCATGCATCACTGTTCAGTGTATTGACATACTGTAATTAGATTTGCGCAATAATTAATGTGGCTCGTTTTGCGGTTTCTAGAATGTCAGGGGCGAGAATCGTAGGACACATGGTGCACAATCTGAAATCTGGACAGTACGGATTGGCTGGTATCTGCAATGGCGGAGGTGGTGCTTCTTCGATTCTCATCCAGAAATTTTAGGACTCGCACTTTAATTCACAAAATGTGTGTAAGGTTTTTGGTCCTTGGGCCAGATATATCTTCATGCCTTCATCATTAATGTGAGGTCAGTCCTATTTTTTAATTAAAATAGGAAACAAACTTGTTAACGTTTATACATAAATTTCTCAAATGGTAGTATTTATTCTATGCTCTCGTTGCATATTTCATTATGCGGTGTCATTCTCAAAATAATCTTTTAATGAAAGGGTTTAGACTGTTAAAATCTGTATTTACAATAAAAGAGACTGTTGATTGTTTTGGTTGATGTTGAATGTGATGATTGTACTCAGAAATAAGCAGTTTATCTGAATGAACACCAGATGGCGTGTGTGCTTTGAGCTCTGTTTGTTGATTGGCTAATGGGCGCTTCTGACAGACTGTAATGAAGCAATAATTAAAATCTTAAATCTAGCAAAGGTTTTACATATTTTTTTTATTTATACCGTTATAACACTACACTTTGGTTATTTTAACCTGACATTAAATTGCAAAATAACTGCAAAAGTGGTAATTTTTTAAAAAGTTTTTTTCTTCTTATTTTTTTTTTTTAAAGAAGTCTCTTCTGATCACCAAGCCTGGATTTATTTGATCCAAAGTACAGCAAAAACAGTAAAATGTTGAAATATTTTTACTATTTAAAATAACTGTTTTCTATTTGAATATATTTTAAAATGTAATTTATTCCTGTGATTTCAAAGCTGAATTTTTAGCTTCATTACTCCAGTCACACGATCCTTTAGAAATCATTCTAATATTGTTTTGTTATTCAAGAAACATTTATTATTATTATTATTATTATTATTATCATCATCAATATTTAAAAGCGTATATTTTTTTTTCAGGATTGTTTGATGAATATATAAAGATCCACAGATCAGCATTTATCTGAAAAGCTTTTGAAACATTACACTATACACCATTCAAGAGCTTGGAGTCGGTGTGAATTTAATTTTTGGGGGGAAAGAAATTATAGAAATTAATACTTTTACTTAGCAAGGATGCTTTAAATTGATCAAAAGTGATGATAAAGACATTTATAATGTTACAAAAGATTTCTATTTCAGATAAATGCTGTTCTTCTGAACTTTCTATTCATCAAAGAAACCTAAAAAAAATTCTACTTTGCTGTTTTCAACATAATAATAATAATAATAATAAAGGTATAATTTTTTTTTTAAATAAAACAATTTTTATAAATGTTTCAAAATACATTTTGAGCAAATCAGTATATTAGAATGATTTCTGAAGGATCATGTGACTGGAGTAATGATGCTAAAAATTCAGCTTTGAAATCACAGGAATAAATTACATTTTAAAATATATTCAAATAGAAAACTTATTTTAATAGTAAAAAATACTTAAAAATGTTACTGTTTTTGCTGTGCTTTGGATCAAATAAATGCAGGCTTGGTGAGCAGAAGACACTTCTTTAAAAAACATTAAAATTCTTACTGTTCAAAAACTTTTGACTGGGAGTGTGTGTGTGTGTGTGTGTGTGTGTGTGTGTGTGTATATTTATTCCAAATTAATGAAGTAATAACAGAATTCTCACATTACATTACTATTACCTATACAATAGCATTGGTTAGCATCTTTCAAACCCATTTTTTAAATTATACTTTCCTCCTAAGTGCAATATCTCAAGTTTCAAAATCTTTATTAGATTTTGTTTAACAGAAGCTATGTTAATGGTTGCACTTGATTTAATAGTTAACCTTTTGTTATTAGATAATTAATTAAATAATGTTTTGCCAAAGGGGTCTGTTTATTATAAAACACAATCAGATGCTAAATTAGAGTTGTTGATGACATTAAAGAGATACTCCACCAAAAAATTCAATTTGTCGTAAGTTACTCACCTTCATGTCATTCCAAACTTGTATGGCTTATATGTCTAAGAACAATTGAACAATTCATTTGCAAAAACAGATAACTCTATTTTTATTTATTTTCAGTGTATTCCAAGTAATATCAATCAAACTGTAGTCGGGTTGTTTTGATTAAGTAACTTAAATACAGGAAACTTACAAAATTTTTATAAATAATATAAAATATATATTAAAAGTCATGGGTGTCGCTAGACTCCATTGTGCCCCAGTAAAATTTCAAATTTGAGTTAATTAATAATTTGCTTTATTTGTCAGTGTATTAAATTAGACTGATAATCCCAAAAATAAAGAAATGAATGTATATGTAACAACCGAATCAATGTAACAACGCAGTTTAATCAAAGACAAACTGACCCATGTGCGCAGAAATCCATGCCTGTGCGTCTGTGTATTTAACGGCAACTGCAATGCAACCTTTCACGCAGAAGTGTCAGCATGCAGTTGAGGTGGGCTATGAAAAAAGTACAAAGTCAGTGCTCGAACGTGGGCTGGTACGCACCTGTACACGTCACGTTTATACTTTAACCCTTAGCATACCATACATTTTTCAGCCGTTCCGGGCCGCCGCTGTTTGTTGCCCTGTGCTCTCCCAAATTTCCCCCCAGTACCCGAACGCAATTTACCTCGCTTATCTGGAGTACCGGCGGTTTCAAGCACTGGACGACATCACCAGACATCTCATCTTAGACATCAGATGAGAAGCATTAAATCCCAGGAAAATCTGTCAAATATATGCCTATTGCAGCAAAAATAAACACTTTTTTGTGTTCTGTAGAAATGTCTTATGAAATTAATATTTATGAAAAAGTGATGTGAGTAATGGGGGGCCTGTGCCCCAGTAGAGCTTTAGGCCTAGCAATGCCCCTGTTAAAGGGGTCATCGGATGCAAACTTCACTTTTACATGTTGTTTGAACATTAATGTGTGTTGGCAGTGTATGTACAAATCCACCCTATAATAATAAAAATCCATGCAGCGGTTTTTACGTAATCTGTAAAAATAATATGCCCTTTTTCAAATCGAGTCATTCTCAAAAGGCTGCTCCCACGATAGTTGATTGACATGAGCGTCTTACCTCAGATCAGCTGTAAGAGTCCGACCTCCATTGTTTCGATGCCTGAGCAGGGATGTAAGTTAGACAAGAACATCTCCGATTGAGCGATTGATGTGTTGTGTTGCTGGATGTAATAATGAACATAGTGGTCATCGTCACTCCTGACATCTGAGCCGCTGAAGATGCAGTGGATTACATTTGTTTGTGAAGGGAATGCACCTCCCGATCTACATAAATGCGTCTGTTCGCGTGAATCATTCGTGATGCAGCTTCACCTACAGCAGAAGTGAGTATAAGTTTTTTTTTTTTTTTTTAATGAATCTCTGCAATCACCTGTCCTAATGCGTTAAATGTGGCTAAAGTAAACAATCTCTCAGAACAGCTGGTCACTCCACAGAAAGAAGAGAGAGGCGGGGCAAGGCGAGCAGAGCTCATTTGCATTTTAAGGAACAATCCCTCAGAATGGGATTATTTTTGCAGAGCTCATTTTGACAAGCTAAAAAGGGTGATGTTTTACACAACCATTGAGAATTTTTAACCAAAGTATATTATAGACTTTTCATTAAGACCCTAAAGAATCATATCAACTTGTGGAAAATGGGCATTCGATGACCCCTTTAAAAGTCTATTTTATAGCAAAAGCAGATAACTCCACATTTAATGTTTTAGAGTTTAAAAAAATATATATAGAATAAAAAAACATTCGTTTTACCTTTGTAATCTCATCAGTTGATAATGTAGACACCTGACAAACGTTGTTGCTGTGATCATACTGTATGGTTGTGATTACACATACACGGAGCTTTTCCCTCACCATTGTAACGCGCTGCTTTTGCAAGGTTCTTGAAAAAGTTTTTATTTTCCTTTTACGCCCTGAAGAAGATATCACGGTTTCATCAAGCTCGTCGAAATGATCCATTCTCAATCACTTTTAGTCAGCTTTGAGCCAACTCCTCTCAGTTAGCGTCTTTTCAAAGTGACTGGCAGCCTTGTCACCTGACCTGAATACAGCGCGCTGATTCGATAAATGGACTTATCGGCTTCTGTTCACAAACAACATGGGCGCTTGTTAAAAGGTAAACTCGCCATGCCTTGAAAGTGGACAATACTGCAAGGGCGTAAATTTCATGTAACAGTAGGGGGGAAATAAACAAAATTTCTCAAGAGTAATTTTTTGAAGGGGACACGCCAAAATTGTACTTGTAAGGATACATATGTGTACGTAGCATCAAACCGTGTTTAAATATGAGTTCGGTTCATAGGTTCACCACGCGGTCAGATTATAATTATTTAATTATTTTGCGTCCTCCACATAGTATTTTAGGTTTCGTCTGGGACTGAGGAATTCTCTTATTTAGATATTCAACCCTAGCAAGCCCACTGATCTGCCACTTAACATCATATTGAGCAAAACCCAACACATCGGTAGGTCTACAATACAAGTCTAATATCAGTTCACACACAGGCTTATTGCCGTGTTAGTTGTAGCGGGTGACAAGCTAACAAGCTAACAAGCTAAGCTTGACAACCTTATAAACGCTTATAGAAAAATACATCGGATATCATCATTTTTGTCATGACTAATTTATTAATGATCCAGCATCATCTCTATTAAAGAGAAAGAATCACTTCAACCAATGTTTAAAGTGAATAAAATAGCCTTGACAGTCTAGTTACTTACATATAACCAAAGTCCCTTTAAGGAAAGTCATTTTACTCGGCGGCCATCTTTGAAACGCCTCTCGGGCAGGCAAGTGCAGCTCCTATCTCTTTGAATGGGGAAACATCAAATTCTCCAAAACTGTTGACCAAGCTTACGATTAAATTTCATATTTGAAATCATCAATGAAATCTGACAAGAACTGCCTCATAAATATAGTTCCTTATGCTCCAATAGCGTTAAAAACGCTTATTTTTCAGGCTAGATTAGCCAGTGCGCATGCGCAGTACTGAGAGCAGTCTCAGAACGCTGACTGTTTCTATAGCAACCGGGACTTCTAACGGCAGCTGCAGTGACGCGCTGACTTTACTAATAAACTATTGGCTGTTTTATTGAGAGGACGGGGCTTTGCCTCCATAATGAGCGTTGCATCTTTCCCCATTAGTGATGGGAAGTTCGGATCATTTTACCGACTCGGACCTTTGAGTCTCGTTCAGCAAAATGAAATCTTTTTTCGAGTCATTTCGTTAATTTTAGCAAAATATAATTAAAATGTTACGTGTTACTTCCCTAACACATCGACTGCGTACACAAACATTGATCACACTACAAACAAGACAAAACTATAATGCTATAAGAAACAGAAAAGATTAATTCATTGTTTACCTGGGTCTTTAGTCTATGATTAGAACAACCCATCACTATTCCCCATTCAAAACTGTACGAGTGACAAGTCTTTGGTATTCTTTAGGCTGTGTTCGAAAGCTCTAAAATTCCAAGTCAGGAAGATATCAAGTAATGTCCAAATCCAAATTCTGCTTCACTTCCTGTCTCTGAAGGTACCTTCTTTTGATCGAATTTTGAAGGCAGCCTTCGATTTCCCACAATCCTGTGCATGTGCGTCGTATAGGCTGTATAAATAAAGATATTCTGGTGAAATTAAACTTGTTACTTTATATAATAGATGAGATATTGACCATGATATACTTTATGAATAGTAATAGTGTAAAAAGCATAATAAATAATGTTGTTTGTAATAATAGTATTTTATAAAAATGTTAAAAGGGTTCAAATGAGTAGTAAATAAGAATAATATTTACAAGATATTACCAATAATAACAAAACAGCCACTAATAACAATAACCTGTTCTGCAATAATACTTGCAATAGAGCTTTTATTTTTTAAGCAAAAAATGCCATTCTCTGCCGTCTTTTCTGACGCACAGATCTTCAGTGACAATGACACTGAAGTCTTTATGTATTATTAAATCATTTATACATAACTGTTTAAGATAGTTTTTCCACAAAATGTACAAGTTAACCATTAGGTAACCTAGCAACGACTTCACGTTACACTGCCTCTGAAGTCTGTCCGAAACTGTTTCTAGAGTTGCCTTCGCAGCCTTTGAAGTCACTGCCTGATAGGGCAGTGAAGTCAGCTGACTAGGCTTTCGGACGCAGCCATATTCTTTGATATAACTGCTAACGAACTTTGCTCTCTCCCTCCCACCGGACTCATATGTGAACGGGGAAAGCAGGCAGTGTACCAAACCACTGTGAGTCAAGGGAGGGGGGACTTAATACATTTCAGAACTTAAAACGCTTTTTTGCGTTTATATTGTTTTACTACTTGCACAATTATTTTAAGTATATGTCCATTATATTATTTACAATACACAGAGTCTCTAGTAATGATATTTTTACAGGGAGACAACCCTCAGATAGGGTCCCCCCTGTGATTTATGCCTGTGCAATACCGGCGCTTTTGACAAAATGTGTTTATGGTTCACATCGTGCTATATGTGGAGAATAATGCATGGCATGGCACTTTTTTTTTTTTTAAAGTGACGTTTATTGTTTTTGAAAATAAACTTTTCAATTTTGATTGCTTAATTATCACACTGGAAATAGGTTAAGTGCACTGGACCGTGGGATACAGTATTCATTTAGTAGTCTGTTGTGTACTGCACATTTTGGCAGTCAGTCATATAGTATCCACCTTTTTCTTCCCGTAAGAGCGGGCGCGGCATTTGTAAATTTTATGGCTCTGGTTTCCGGTCTCATCTGTGTCAAGCTATTTTTAGCTGTACAAAACAGCTCATTTTGCTGCTTGATATTGTAAATTGTTTTTCCATATTATTTTAATATATTATCTTAAAGGAACACTCAACTTTTTTTGAAAATAGGCTCATTTTCCAACTCCCCTAGAGTTAAACGGTTGAGTTTTACCGTTTTTTGAATCCAGTTAGCCGATCTCCGGGTCTGGCGGTAGCACTTTTAGCATAGCTTAGCATAGATCATTGAATCCGATTAGACCGTTAGCATCTCGCTCAAAAATGACCAAAGAGTTTCTATATTTTTCCTATTTAAAACTTGACAGTTCTGTAGTTACATTGTGTACCAAGACGGACGAAAAATGAAAAGTTGTGATTTTATAGGCCGATATGCCTAGGAACTATACTCTCATTCCGGCGTAATAATCAAGGAACTTTGCTGCCATAACATGGGTGCAGCAGGCGCAATGATATTACGCAGCCGTCAACTCTGCTTCCTGCAACTCTGCATCTACAAAAACGCAGCGTCGGTCACTTTCAGAAAATAGGAAAATATCGAAACTCTTTGGTCATTTTTGAGCAAGATGCTAACGGTCTAATCGGATTCAATGATCTATGCTAAGCTATGCTAAAAGTGCTACCGCCAGACACGGAGATCGGCTGAATGGATTCGAAAACGGTAAAACTCAACTGTTTAACTCTACACTGTAAAAAATAGAAAACACAATTTGTTGAGTCAGCTTAAAATAACTTGTTACCCTGCTGCCTTAAAATTTTAAGTTCAGTCAACTAAAATAAGTTTATTTAAGTAACAACTTAGATATTTGTGTTTGCTAAACTTAACAGATGGGTAATTAAACCAGCTGCCTTAAAATTTTAAGTTGATTTAACTCAAATATCTGAGTTGTCACTTAGTATTAAAAAAAATATATATAAAAAAAAAAAAAAGTGGAGTGTTTTTTTAATTATGAACACACTGGTTTATAGTACAAACAGTTTTATCATTTACTGCACGTTGTTGTAATTCTTGTTATTTCCCTATAGCGGCTAATCACCTGGAAGTCTCGGTCACAGGTTGGCTTCCGTGTTGAAGAATAAGTTGGATATAAACTATATATTGCAGAAGTCGTAAACGGTAAATAAATAAATAATTCAAAATTGTGAATAAAACAAAGATTATTGGAGTATGTTTTATAGGAAACTGCTATTTCGGTCTATCTACTTCACAATTTCACATTTAATTCAATGTGTTACTTTTTGTGAAATTTACTAGGAAGTGATGAAGTGAAAATTGTTTTAAATAAGTATGAAGAGTTATTTTTTTCAGTCACTTCACCTTCTATTTAACACAAATGAGTTAACTTTGCCCTAGCTTTTTTCTAGGTTGTAAACAGGATTTCGCAAGTCAAAAGGAACATTTAGTTCTTCCGGAGAACTTGACAGAGATTTTTTCCAGGTCTGTATAATTAATCCACCAGCAGCACCTTGGACCGCAAAAAAAACTCTGGCTCCACTTCTAGACGCCACTCTTTTCACGTCACATAACACCACATGTTGATTTTACTGAGTACACAGCTCTAATTTCCAGTTTCTTCCTTATATTTGTCATTGAAACGTTATTGTGCTTTAATCAGACGTGCGAGTGAAATATTAACAGGATTTTGTGAGAGCACTTGTAACGTCACTGATGTTGAAACAGTGGCTCATTGAATCAGTTACGCTTTAACATCAGGGCTGAGACTGAAAACTACAGATTTTAATAGTGCAGATGATCTTTACAGCTTGTTTTTATGTGGAAATTGTGACATCAATGTGTTGGGAAATTGAACAGGAAGTCTAGTTACATCTCGTAACAGATTAAACCAAAATCGTATAAAACCTCGTAATGGTTTTGCAGCTTTTATTTTTTCATGTGATTGTTGGTAATGTACAAAGTGTTTTAAACAAAAACTTCCAGTTGTCCTTCCTTGTTCATGTATGGCTTTGAAGTTTTAGCTAAAAAGAATGGCACTCTTGTGTAAGATAAGATTGTTTTATTTTCTCTGATACATAAAAAGTCTGCAAAGGTCGCTTCTGTTGACACAAATGGGGGACAGTGTTTGTTTTGCTGTTTGCTGTGACTTAAAGGGGTTTTTAAAGGAGTAGTACTTAATATTTCTGTCATTCAAAAATCTTTTCTTGTAATTGAATACAATATTAAAATAATGAAACAATAAAAAAATGTAAACTTAAAATTAAATGGGAAAATATGAAAAAAAAAAAAAAAAACTAAAACAGTTATAAAAAACACCTTTCCTTAAAATTAAATAAAATATTGAAAAAATTAAATAAAGTACTAAAAATAACAAAAACACAGCAAAATGGCTTTAAATAAAAATTTAAATGAAATTAGAAAATATGAAAATTAAAAAACTAAAACAACTATAAAAAACCTTTCCTTGAAATGTAATAAAATATTGAAAAAAAATTATATAAATAAAAAAACATGAAAATTCCTTAAAATAAAATTTAAATTAAATTAGACAAACAATTATAAAAAATATTTCCTTGAAATTAAATAAAATATTGAAAAAATGAAATAAATAAAAAAGTGCTATAAATGACAAAAACAAAAAATCTTTCCTTAAAATTAAATAAAATATATTGAAAATATTAAACAAAAACAAAAAACTAAAATGAAACTAAAAAAGTTATTAAAAACTTCCCTTAAAATTAAATAAAATATTGAAAATTAAAAAAGCTACTACACAACAAAATTACTTTAAATAAAATTAAAATAAAAAAAATTGAAAATAAAAGACTAAAACAATTATAAAAAAATCTTTGCTTGAAATTAATTAATTATTGAAAAAAAAAGAAATTAAAAAGTACTAAAAATGACAAAAACACAACAAAATTACTTTAAATAAAATTAAAGTTAAATTGGAAAAAAATAAAAAAATAAAGTTTTTTTTTTTTTTAAATCAAATTACTATAAATCAAATTTAAATTAAATAGGAAAATTAAAAAAAAACAAAACAGTTATTAAAAACTTTCCTTGAAATTCAATAAAATATATTAAAAAAAATTAAATGGAAAAAGCTGCTACAAATGACGCAACAAACACAACAAAATTACTTAAAATAAAATTTTAATTAAATGGGAAAAAATGAAAATTAAAACAAAAATAGCTAAAAATGACAAAACAACAAAATTACTTTATAATTAAACTGGGAAATATCAAAATAAAAAAAAACTGGTTCAAAATATTAATTATTATTAAATATTAATAAAACCTATGATAGTATAGTGATACTATAATATCAACAATACCAAACCTGTTTGATATTCCGGTCTTGTAATAGATTGTGATTTGCCAAATGTCTTATTTGTTAGTGATAGGGAACATTTAGTGCACTTGCAGCAGGCAAATTACCTGCATGCATAGTTTGTAAAATGAAATTTGAGGTATAAAGTGGAAGGTTTTTTCTTAACCTTTGGTTACATTTTCAAACCTATCGTATGACTTTAGAAGACCTAAAATATAGCATTTAAACAGAGATTAAAGTTAAGGAACTTATGGTGATTTTGAGAAAAAGGGAAATTGAATATGTCCATTTGCGTTTGAAAGCCTAGCAAGCTTCTTTTAAAAGATCAAAAACAGATGTAATCTTTTATGTTGCAGTTGCGCCCCATTAAAAACTCTCACTGTGAAATTAAGTGAGTGCATTTAGGAGGAAGAATGTTTTCCTGTTATTGACACACTTCGTTTGGTTAATTTACAATGCAAACTTGTGTTATCTATGTTGAAGGAATGTAAGACCAAGTTTATGTTGACAAGGAAAACAATGGAATGCTCTGAGCAATAAACTCTTAGTTCTGGTCACCTGGTGGTATTTTAGATTTGCATTTACCTGACGGGTGAGTGTTTCAGCTGGTTTATTAACCGAAGGTGTGGCGTTGGCTGCTCATTATACATACAGAGAGCAGACAGCTAACACTCAAACGCGAAGAGAACCCTCTGTCAGGTGAGTTTTACTAAATATTATTATAGTTTGTATGACATTATATCAAATCATACAGATCTGTTACTGATTATGAGACTAATGTATGTTTTTTTTCTTTACGTTCAGTCAGCAGATCTTAACTTGAGCTTGAAGTTTTGAGTTTTTTGGATCGAGTTTTACAGTTCAAACAAAGCCAAAGGCAAACAATGAGTACGACGGATACGGTAATGACATTATATAGTTGTTTTTCCTTTTCTAACTCTGTACCTGAACATGTTTGTTCTCTTCTGCCACATTTGGATCTTTCAGTCCCCGGGTGTATTTTGACTGTCGTTGATTTTATAAAACAATACAGACAATGTCAGTCAACAGATGAGCTATGTTTGTAAAGCATTAACTTTGCTGAGGATTACAAACCGGGCACTTGATGGATGATTCATCAGAAAGGTCATTTGATCTTTTAAAAAAGGAAAGGCGGTTAGAATTCATGAGAAACACTGATGATAACAATGGTTAATGGCTGATTTAACTATTTGGCCTTGTGGGTTTTTGTTTCATGTCATTTTCATACGGAGCTATTGTTGGAATAAGCTACAGGGAACTTTATTATTGTACCTGAGCAATTTATGCGTACAATTAAAATGAAATCAAAATACTTTTGCATTTACTGTTGTTTTTATTATGGTATTTAATATTCAGCAGTTAACGTAGTTGATATTAACACTGAATATAACTTGGCTCCTATCACAAAAATATGTATATTTATTTTGTTTTATTTTATTTTATTTTATTGCAACAATTTGCTATTTCATAAGTCATTTTCATAAGGAGCTATTTTTTGAATAAGCTACAGGGAACTTTATTATTGTACCTGAGCAATTTATGCATACAATTAAAATGAAATCAAAATAGACTTTATTTATTCAGATGGGAAACCAATGTTAATGAATATTTAAAACAACAATAGTAATACATATCTTTTGATATTTAGTTGTTGTAGCTTTATATATTCCCTGCCACAAAATGTAAGACTAATTTATTAATACTAGTAATAATAATAGTTGTTGCATTTACTGTTGTTTTTATTATGGTATTTAATATTCAGCAGTTAACGTAGTTGATATTATATTAACACTGAATATAACTTAGCTCCTATCACAAAAAATATTTATTTTATTTTATTTTATTGCAGCAATTTGCTATTTCATAGGTCATTTTCATAAGGAACTATTTTCTGAATAAGTTACAGGGAACTTTATTATTGTACCTGAGCGATTTATGCGTACAATTAAAATGAAAATCAAAATAGACTTTCTTTATTCAGATGGGGAACCAATGTTAATGAATATTTAAAACAACAACAATAATAACACTGAATATAACTTGGATCCTGTCACAAAAAATATATATATTTTATTTTATTTTATTTTATTGCAGCAATTTGCTATTTTATAAGTCATTTTCATAAGGAACTATTTTTTGAATAAGCTACAGGGAACTTTATTATTGTACCTGAGCAATTTATGCGTACAATTAAAATGAAATCAAAATAGACTTTCTTTATTCAGATGGGAAACCAATGTTAATGAATATTTAAAACAACAACAATAATGCATACCTTTTGATATTCAGCTGTTGAACAGTTATTGTAGCTTTATATATTCCCTGCCACAAAGTGTAAGACAAATTAGTAATAATAACAGTTGTTGCATTTACTGTTGTTTTTATTATGGTATTTAATATTTAGTAATGAACGTAGCTGACATTATATTAACATTGAATGTAACTTAGGTCCTGTCACAAAAAATATTTATTTTATTTTATTTCATTTTATTTCATTTTATTGCAGCAATCTGCTATTTTATAGGTCATACTCATAAGGAACTATTTTCTGAATAAGTTACAGGTAACTTCATTATTGTACCTGAGCAATGTGTGTGTGTGTGTGTGTATATATATATATATATATATATATATATATTCCCTGCCACAAAATGTAACTAATTTATTAATAATAGTTGTTGTATTTACCATTGTTTTTATTATGTTATTTAATATTCATAATGATATTAACATTGAATATTACTTAAATCCTGTTACAAAAAATAAATTGATTGATTGATTGATTCATTTATTCTGTGGAGATAATAATATAATTTTTGAAATACTTTTATTAATTAAATTTCGATAGTCTATACTGGACATTTACACTTAAGTACATGAAATAAGGAAATAAGGAAATAAGGAAATGTTTTTGTTTTACCAGTGTTGTAAGATAAAAACAAGCGCAGCTCATTTCCTGTTTCTGCTGCATTAAAAATGTTGCTCAGATAAAATATTGAATTACTGTTAAAGCATGTTAAATATCTCAATTAATCATGTATTACGTATAATAAAATATGTCGTTGAAACAGTAGTACTCAATATGACTAGTCATATTGTGATTGTTAACATGGACTCAGTAGTCTAAAGAAACCTATTGATGTCTAATTGATATCCATTTCAATAATGGAAGCAAAATGGGTTGTGAATGCCTTTTAAACCTGAGAAACTGACAAAATCCTTATTTCTTTCAGACTTACGACAACGTTTCTCATGTGAACCATGGTTTCCAGCATGAAGAACAGCAGCCTCCTCCATATGCGCCACGTTCTGGAATGAGCCCCGATCCTCAAAACCCAAGATATCCATACCAGAATGCCCCTCCACTATACCCTTCAGACAGATTCTCGCCTGCTCAGAGCCTGCATCAGTATACGCCTCAAACAGCACCTGTTAATACACACCACACGGCCGCACGTGGACTTTACCTTGACGCTAATCCAGTTCACAAAGGTATTTAATGCTGCTTAAAGCAGTAGTTTACTGAAAATGAAAGTTCTGTTATCATTTACTCGCCTTCAAGTTGTTCCAAACTTGTATGGATTGTTTTCTTGTGTTGAACACAAAAGATATTTTGAGTAATGTGGCTAGCCAAACAGTTTCTGGTACCCAGTGACTTCCATAGCAGGGTCAGAAATGAACATTTCCATTAAGGGGCAATATTATAATATTTTTTGAAAATGAGTTTTAAACACCATCTGAAAGCTGAATAGATAGGCTTTGTTAGGATAGGACAATATTTAGCCAAGGTACAACTATTTAAAAATCTGAGGGTGCAAAAAACTCAAAATATTGAGAAAATCGCTTTTAAAGTTGAAGTTTTAAAAATGAAGTTCTTAGCAATGCATATTACTAATCAAAGTTTTGATATATTTACGGTAGGAAATGTACAAAATATCTTCATGGAACATGATCTTTACTTAATATCCTAATGATTTTGATAAAAGAAAAATTTATCATTTTGACCCATACAATATATTTTTGGCTATTGCTACAAATATACCCATGCTACTTAAGACTGGTTTTGTGGTCCAGGGTCACATATGTTGTCTTTAATGTCAGATAGGCCTAGTTAAATTTACCCAGTTATTCGCAAGCGTGCACATTTATGAACAGCTCCAGCGTTTTCAACGCTGACTAAACTAAGCGCCTCCAATCCATTGATCAATGCATTCCCAAGTTCAACAGAAATGCGTTTGATTGGTTATAAGGCTCAACGCTGCACAAAAGAGCATGTAAAAGCAATCAGATACAGTGTATGCAGCGAATCTAAATGTAATTTGGCAAATTAACACTTTTTATTCATTTTCACATTTCATTTTAATTGCAACAGCCTTAATACTTTGTTTAATTTTGCAGGGGCAATTTTTGCCTCTTTGTCTTGAAATTATGGGCCATTTTTGCCACAAGCCCTTGTTAATTTTCAACCCTGTTCCATAGTATTTTTTCCATACTATAGAATCCAATAGGGACCAACAACCTGATGAAAGAAATTCATACAAGTTTGAATTATCCCTTCAGCTTCTTTTAGTCATTTTCATGTTCTAAATTTTAGATTTACAGTTGAAGTCAAAAGTTTACATACACCTTGCAGAATCTGCAAAATGTTAATTTTACCAAAATAAGAGGGAACATACAAAATGCATGTTAAAACCTGGATACGCTATTTCCTATAAAAGAAGTTTACATATAGTCCACAAGAGAAAATACTAGTTGAATTTATAAAAATGACCCTGTTCAAAAGTTTACGTACACTTGATTCCCAGAAATTCTTAGTTTTTTCAGCATTTTTGTGTATTTGAACTCTTTCCAACAATGACTGTATGATTCTGAGATCCATCTTTTCAAACTGAGGACAACTAAGGGACTCATATGCAACTATTACAAAAGGTTCAAATGCTCACTGATGCTCCAGAAGGAAAAACTATTAAGAGCATTAAGAGCCGGGGGTGAAAACCTTTGAACAAGAAGAGAATGTGTATATTTTTCTTATTTAGCCTAATTTAGCCATATTTTTTTTTCATTTAGTACCACCCTTCAGAAGCTACAGAAGATACTTACATGTTCCCCAGAAGACAAAATTAGTTAAATTTACCCTGATCTTCAAAAGCAAAAAGTTTTCACCCCCCGGCTCTTTATGCATCGTGTTTCTTTCTGGAGCATCAGTGAGTGTTTGAACCTTCTGTAATAGTTACATATGAGTCCCTCAGTTGTCCTCAGTGTGAAAAGATGGATCTCAAAATCATACAGTTGTTGTTGGAAAGGGTTTAAATACACAAAAATGCTGAAAAACGCTGAAAAAAGAATTTGTGGGACCTGAAGGATTTTTCCGAAGAACAGCAGGCAGTTTAACTGTTCAGGGAAAACAAGGGACTCATGAACAACTATCACTAAACAAAAAAATACAGCTGTGGATCATTCAGTTAACAACACAGTATTAGGAATCAAGTGTGTGTAAACTTTTGAACGGGGTAATTTTTATAAATTAAAAACTATTATTTTCTCTTATGGACTATATGTAAAACATGTGAAATAGCTTATTCAGGTCAGTACTAAATAAAAAAAATAACACGCATTTTGTATGATCCTTCTTATTTTGGTAAAATAATTAACATTTTGCAGATTCTGCAAGGTGTATGTAAACTTTTGACTTCATATGTAGACATAGATGCTTATGAGCTTTGGTTCTCTGACAGTGTCCAGGAGAAAAAAATGGCCTATAATCCTTTCCGTACTTATCACCCTACTGATCATTGCTGGAGTCATAGCTGTGGTGCTCTGGTTTTATGGTAAGAAATTCACACACTATATGTCCTACTATACACCTACCCGGTTATTTCTTGCTCTGATGTCCTCTGTTTACTCCAACAGGTGTGTTTGATTGTTATCTAGGCCATCGCTGTCAAACAGATAACAGATGTGCCAGCTCGTCGCAGTCGTGTAACAGCGTGCAGGACTGTTCGTCAGGAGAATCTCAGTGCTGTAAGAATCCCTTATGCATAAGGTCTGACATGTTGAACTGATCCCATTTTAAGATCTTTACTGTACTTTCTGTTTTTGTATTCATAGATCGTCTATATGGATCTAATTTCCTTCTTCAGATGTTCTCAAGTGAAAGCAAAAAATGGGAGAATGTGTGTTCAGATGGATGGAATGACAACCTTGGAATGCAAGCATGTGAGAAGATTGGATATGAGAGGTAATGTTACAAGTCTGCTATACTACTATTGTATAATGACCTTTACAAAATATTCCCATTTTAAATAAATGCTGTACTTTTGAATTTTCTATTCATCAAAGAATCCTGAAAAAAAAATGTTGCAGTTCATCCACTAAATAAATAAATAAATAAATACATACATACATACATACATACATACATACATACATAAATAAATAAAACTGCTTGTTTTATGAGCACCAAATCAGCATATTAGAATGATGTAAAAAATGATGCTGAAAATTTAGCTTTGACAACTCAGGAATATTAGTACATTTACAGAATTTTGATTGCTTTGAATGAGGTGATTTGTAATTTGTGCTGTGGGTTTGTTTGTGGTTTATCTTTCAGGAACACTTACGTGGGTTTTGATGAGATTGACAGTTCAGGCTGTCCATCTAATAAAGCAGTGACACTCAAATGTATAGGTAAGATAATAGTTACGTCTTTATTTTATTTTATTTTATTTTATTTTTTGTGTGCTCCTTTTTTGTTGCGAAGTAAATTTTTTTTGGAGGCGTTACTCTTATTTTTTATGAAGTATTATTTTAAAATTAGTTTAAATAAAACTTAGAATATAAATATTAGGTATAATAATAATATACAGAAAGAAAAAAGAAAGAATAAAACATATACATTTTAAAATTTTGGGTGAGCCATATTTTTAAATATTATAATTATTATTATAAAGTATTCCTATGAAGTATAGCTTGTAGCTGGGAAAGCTACTTTTTCACATACACTGATTGTGCTTTTTGAATTCTGTTGTAGACTGTGGACAGAACAACGGGAGGCGAATTGTGGGAGGAACCACTGTGAACTCAAGGGGGGTGTGGCCATGGCAGGTCAGCCTGCAGTTTTTCAAAAATCATTTGTGTGGTGGGTCTATCATTACACCTTCCTGGATCGTCACTGCAGCTCACTGTGTTGATGGGTAAGTGCTCTCATTTAGTAAAGTCTCATTTGACACAGTTATGATGAACTCTAATAAATGACAATCTGGTGTAGGCGTTTAAGTCCAGGTGGATGGACTGTGTATGCTGGATATCTGACTCTTTCCGAGATGCAGTCTGCCACTGGCAATTCTGTAAGCCGAATTGTCATGCACAACTACGACCCGAGAACCAATGAAAATGACATTGCCATGATGAAGCTAAGTCGTCCACTCACAATTACATGTAAGACCGAAATTCACATTTTTCTCCAAAAAGATTTTTCTTTCACATGATAATGTGATAATACTGACACATTAAGTGACAATATATAAAAGTATTATTGTAGGTATTTTAGTATTATTTACAGTGTATACCATTGTAGTGTTTATTGATGTTTTAAATTAGCTTTTATGTTTACATTTTCAGCTTTTTAATTGAAGTGTAGCTAAATTTTCAGTTAGTTGGCAATGCAGTATTTCTAATTTTTAAATGTAATAATTATTTATGTATTTAATATTAATACATTCATGTTTTCATGTAATATTTATATATATATATATAATCAGCTTTTATGCTTATGTTTTTGGTTTTCATTTCAATTGAAGCATAAGCTTTAGTCATTCTGTTATGTGCTTTTGTTATTTGTTGTATTTTTTTAAATCTTTTTTTTTCCAGTTAGTTTCAGTTAGTTAGTGTAAAATGAGCTTTTATGTTTATATTTTCAGTTTTCATTTTAATTGAAGTGTAAACTTTAGTAATTCTGTTATGTGTCTGTTTTATTTATATATATATATACATACACACACACACACACACACACACACACACATATATATATATATGTAAAGTTTTACATTTAGTTCACCAAAAAACAAAAAACAAAACAAAAAAAACAAAAAAAAAAAAAAAAAAATATATATATATATATATATATATATATATATATATATATATACTTTTTTTTGTTTAAAATTTTCTTTCTTGTGCAAACCTAAAGAGAGACATTTTGCAGAATAGTCAAGCTGCTCTTTCATATATAACTCCTTATAGATCGGCCAGTTCATAACTTCAGAAGAACAGGAATGAGTTGAATAGACCATTTCTGTGGTTCTGTTTTGAAACCAGACAGTGTGAACGTCATTTTCTATTGTGTGGAAAAGAGCAGCTCGAACATTCTTCAGAATATCTCCCTTTTTGTTTTACAGAAGAACCATACAGCTTTTGTTGATGACAGTTTCTATTTTGTTTCTTGTTTCAGCGGACGTCCGGCCAGTGTGTCTGCCCAATCAAGGCATGTACTTCGATGCGCAGCGGGAATGTTACATCACCGGATGGGGGGCGCTACGTTATGGAGGTTTGAAACTTTTTAAAGAGCAAACCTCAACACAACTGTACTAAAACACAAACAGATCCAAATGCATAATAGAGGACAGAAAATAAAACGGCACACTAAAAAGCATGACAAGCAAATGCTTTTTTACAGGACCTGCCTCAAACACCTTACAAGAAGCCAATGTCAGGCTAATCGACAGAACGACGTGCAACAGCCGACCAGTGTATAATGGACAAATCACAGACACCATGATCTGTGCTGGCAAGCTGGAGGGCGGCGTGGACTCCTGTCAGGTCAGAAACACAATCTGAAGCTGCTTGATCATTCAAAAGAGTAAATTAGAGTACTGTAAATGTAATGTATGTGGCAAAGGCCAAATTAAATAAGTGCTTTTCCACACAGGGGGACAGTGGGGGTCCTCTGGTCATAAAGGAGAATTCTCTATGGTGGCTGGTTGGGGACACTAGCTGGGGTGATGGATGTGCCTTCAGAAACAAGCCTGGAGTCTACGGAAATGTGACCTACTTCCTTGACTGGATACATGAACAAATGCAGGTAAGATATCACATAGAAATCCAAACTGTGTCACAGAAAATGTATTATTATTATTATTATTATTATAAAACATGGCTTTGTTTTGTTTTGTTTTTTCAGAAATATTAGCTTTTTTAGTATAAAGCTTTTTGAGATGAGCAACTGATCCAAATCGCTGACTCTCAGGGACTGTGACAGTATCCAGGAGATTTTTTTGTAGACATGTTCTTGTTTATTTTACTTTTTGTTTTCATATAAATGTTTTCACATGAATCTAAAAGAACCAGTTATTTATTTTCACCAGTGTCTATGATGAAGTGAATTGCACATTATGCCACAATATGCACTTTTTTGTATGAAGAATACAATTGTACAAATGATTTAATAAAAATCCCTACGTCTTACATCACTGACATTTCTGTCCTCTGGGTTTCTTTGCCACCACAACAGTTGACATTTGGATTATTACAGTGTTTAATAATAGGGTGTAACCGCTCCCCTCAGCACTGTGGACAGACTTGGTGCAAACAAACTCTGTATTTTATAACTATATGGATAGCTGAAATTGTTTTTACAACATCAAGATTTTATGTTAAAATGTATATGAATGTCTGAAATGTTTTCACTATTTTTAATCACCTTTTTGTCTTCACATTAAATCAGTTTTTATAAATATACATGTTTAATGTTATCTCTGGGTTAAAATGAGGTCAAAAAGCTGCATATGTACACTACCAGTCAAAAGTTTTTGAACAGTAAGATTTTTTATGTTTTTTTTTTTAAAGAAGTCTCTTCTGCTCACCAAGCCTGCATTTATTTGATCCAAACTGCAGCAAAAACAATAAAGTTTTGAAATATTTTTACTATTTAAAATAACTGTATCCTATTCGAATATATTGTAAAATGTAATTTATTCCTGTGATTTCAAAGCTGAATTTTTAGCATGATTACTCCAGTCACATGATCCTTCAGAAATCATTCTAATATTCTATGCTGCTCAAAAAACATTTATTATTATTATTATTATTATTATTATTATTATGTTAAAACATCAGAGTAGAATTTTGTCAGAATTTCTTTTTTTAATAGCAAGTTCAGAAGAACACCATTTATCTGAAATAGAAATCTTTTGTAACATCATAAATGTCTTTATCATCATTTTTGATAAAATAATAAATAATTATATATATATATATATATATATATATATATATATATATATATATATATATATATATATATATATATATATATATATATATATATATATATATATATATATATAATTTTTTTTTGATAAATAATAAAATGTTTCTTAAACAGCAAATCAGTAATGATGCTAAAAGTATAATATGTAATATATAAAGTATAATATATAATATATAAAATTAAAATGGAGTATAACAAATATTTTTTTGTTATACATTTTCATGTCAACTACTTATATTCAAAATAAAAAATAAAATCTGTGCCATTATATATCATTATATTTTAAAGATTTTATATATGAACTTTGAAAGTATCATATTGTAAAAGAATATTTAATATGAACTTGGATATTATGATATGTACTCCTCAGAATATAATAATGTCCAATGTCATATAATTTGCCATTTATAATGTAATATAAAAAAAATTATAAAATAGTTGAAATATGAATATTTCAAATGTGTAAATGTGAAATGTGTAGAGATAGATATAGCTAGATACTATATATCCCTCAAAATATAAAATTATTAAATGCTACTGAATTAATTTTAATACTTCACATTATTATATAAAGATACTTAAAAATGTTATATATGGACTGTTGAGGACTATATATATTATATAATATTTTGTCTGTAACTGATTGATTCCAGGTAACTTTAAGAGATCTAAAGTAACAGAGTGTCCTATTGGATATAATATACATCTTCTTTTATGGCTTCATGGAGCATGAAGGCTCACAATCAGCTGACCAAACCACAGGAGTAAAACTCCTGTGACCCATTTTCCTCAGCTTTTCTTCACGCCTAAAAAAATGAATTCACACCAACCCACGGAGTCCTCACGGTTCCTGGCTCTCGGTTAATCACCATTATGAAGTGTTATAGCATATTCAGCAGCAGTATTTAAACCTCTCCTTTGCCATTTTAGCAGGACCTTTAATCACCGTTCATTGAATTTGCGACTCTAATCGGCAGATGCTCAGTGGAGGAGATCAGCGTCTGCTACCTGTTTGTACCAATTAGCAGATGCGTGACACTCGGCTGACGGCTCTTCAGAGGGTTAACAGATGTGGCAATTACGGCCTCATTTGAATGAATGCTCAAGGGGTTCAACATAAGGGCTGCGCAATTACACGGCAGCCTGGGAACCCATTTCATCTTCAGCTTTATTCTCGGGCTCTGCGAGAGCGAAGTGTTGGCAGGGAACCCACCGTGTGTTGACAAACAAACCTGCTTCCCGTGATTTTTTTTTTTCACCGGGGAAAATATGCTGAGAGGTCCATAAACCCCAAAATGTCATGCTGATTTAGCCCACTCGGGCTGCAGGAGAGCTTAGTTATCATAATGAATGAGATTTCAAGGGATGTATTATTGTTCAGGAAATAAATAAAAAAAATAATAAAAATTATTATTATCATAAAAGAAGAGTAACTAATTCAAACCCCCCAGAAATATTTAATTTATTTTATTTTATTTTATTTTATTTTATTTTTGATTGGTTTTGGTTTTTTGTTTGTCTTGTCTACATCTGAAATATTCTCCCAAGTGCATCAGGTAGGGTTAAAGGCATTAAAAAAAACATTAAAAATCTTACTGTTCAAAAACTTTAGACTGGTAATATGTATACACACACACACACTCACACACATTTTATATATATATATATATATATTAAAATAGTTCTAAGTGGAGTAATGGAGTATAACAAATTATTTTTACATACATTTTCATGTCAACTACCTATATTTAAAATAAAAAATAAAATATGTGCCACATTATATTTTAAAGATTTTATGTATCGACTTTGAAATCATTGTGAAAGAATATTTGATATGAATTTGATATGAAAATTTAATTTTAAGTTTTGTTTTTTATGTTGTGTTTGTCTTATCTACATTTGAAATATTCATTCTCCTAAGTGCATCAGATAAGGTTAAAGGTTAAAAATAGAAATGTATTACTCACCTTGTGTCACAAAGATCTTTTTTTGTAGATGTTATTTCCACACAATAAACATGAATATACATATGCAATCAAGCTCCAAAAATGATAAAAGGACCATAAACTTACTATAAAAGTACTAAATGCAGGTTTTACATCAATGATAAAAAGTCACAAAGCCTTCTGTAATATCATGTCATGTATAAGTGAAATTTAAAAGCATATTTTCAATCATATTATGTCCTCAGAAGACATGGAGTAAATAGCACAAGACAAAAATAAACAAGTGGTATGTTTATGTTTATATCAAATTATATCTTCTGTCATACTCGCTTGAAATATAAAATATATTAGCGCCAAGCTCTAATTTGCTAAATGCGACTATAAGTCATTGAGATATTATTAACATTATATTATACAGAGCAGCCATGATATTCTACCAAACATCTCATTTTAGAGAATATAGATACAGTTTGGGAGAAAATAATGACTGAATGTTCATTTTGGTGCAGCATTTCTTTAAGGAGTCACCCAGGTGTGAGCAGGGCGCAGATTCTTCAAATAGGACAGATTCTGAGGTCTTCCTTTGGCTCTCACATGTGGTTTAGTGTCGGCCGATCAAACAGAGTGTGTCATTTAGTCTGAGGGCCTGATCAAATACACTTGTCTCTGCAGCCAATGAGGGGGGAGAGCTTGTTACTGGGCAGTTATGGGTTTAGTCTCTCTCTCTTTCTCTCTCTGTTCTTGAGGTCGATGTCATACATCAGCGTTCATAGATTCCCTGTGCTGCTGTGTGCGATTCTACTGAACATCAGCAGTCTGTGCTGCTTTTAACATCAGCTAATAGCATCAACTATCAGCTCACCTCAGCAACACGAGCAATATTAGGCTTATTAGAGGAACACTACCTGCTGACATCAAATTATATCTGTATATAGGAAATGTCATAGGATATATTCATATTTCTATTGCTTTCCTGTCTTTTTTTTTTTTTTTTTTTTTACTCTGCACTAGCATCTTTAACGCGTGACGAATCCTAAAATAGCCTAGTTATGTTTTTAACATCTGTAGCTAAAATCAAATATTTTCTAGTTGTAGCCTAATCAGGGTACTTTTTTAAATGTAATATTAAGTTGCTTTTTAATCTTAACCTGTAGAAATTCTTACATACTGCATAGTAGATGCTATAACGGAATATTAAAAGCGAAAAGTGAACGATGCGCTAGTGTATTTATGCAGTTCTCCTGACAAACAGGAGGCGGCGTCACGGACTGTCAGGATAAACAAACCGCCTCAGATCGTAGTTGTGGGGTTTCCCTTCGTTTTCTCTCACAGGTCTGCTTAAAAATAGACAATTTGGAAGTGTCAGAAGATTAAGTATGATAAATTAAGCTGTTTATGGAATATTCTGTAAGTATAACAAAGTGTTTTTGACGATATTGCAACAGAATGGCTGGAAAAACATGTTTGGAGACGTTTTAGGTCAGTATATTTAAGTGTAAAAAACAAAACCCTCAAAACAAATAGGCTAATGTTAAAAGGCCAGTAAGAGTGATAAAATAGAGCAATAAAACAAAGTGCTTCTTGGAGATATTGCTACAGAATCGCTGAAAAAACATGTTTGAAGACGTTTTAGGTCAGTATATTTAAGTATAAGTTTAAATACAAAACCCTCAAAACAAACAGACTAAAAGTTCAACAAGAGTGATAAAAGAAAGAAATAAAACAAAGTGTTTTTTGACGATATTGCTACAGAATGGCTGGAAAAACATGTTTGGAGACGTTTTAGGTCAGTATATTTAAGTGTAAAAAACAAAACCCTCAAAACAAACAGGCTAATGTTAAAAGGCCAATAAGAGTGATGAAACAGAGCAATAAAACAAAGTGCTTCTTGAAGATATTGCTACAGAATGGCTGGAAAAACATGTTTGGAGACGTTTTAGGTCAGTTTATTTAAGTTTAAATACAAAACCCTCAAAACAAATAGGCTACCCTGGTGAAAAAAACAGCATTTGCTGGTAGGTATGTTTCATATGTTCAAAACCTACTTACCAGCATATGCTGTTTTTTTCAACAGGGTAATGTTAAAAGGTCAATAAGAGTGATGAAATAGAGCAATAAAACAAAGTGTTTCTTGACGATATTGCTACGGAATGGCTGGAAAAAGATGGGTGAAGATGTTTTAGGTCAGGACGTTTTTCCTGAACGCGGAAGTCACGCCTGACTTTTAACCGGAAAGATGCTTTGCATTTCCTGTCTCCAGTGTTTTTAGTCAAATTAGCGTATATTCCGAGTTGATAATCTAATGTTAAACCTATTAAAATGTTTTTTAAAAAAGCACATGGCTCCATATCGCCATCACTTTGCAATGTCGCAATGACCGTCATTTGTCAGTGCCTCAATCCTCAAGGTTTAATGAGTGTGTACATGACATTAAAGTTAGCTACATTAAAGGAGAAGTCCACTTCCAGAACAAAAATGTACAGAAAATGTACTCACCCACTTGTCATCCAAAATGTCCATGTCTTTCTTTCTTCAGCCGTAAAGAAATTATGTTTTTTGAGGAAAACATTTCAGGATTTTTCTCCATATAGTGGAGTTCTATGGTGCCCTGAGTTTGAACTTCCAAAATGCAGTTTAAATGCGGCTTCAAACGATCCCAAATGCGGTTGTAAACGATCCCAACCGAGGAAGAATGGTCTTATCTAGCGAAATGATCTGTTATTTTCATTTAAAAAAATACGATTTAAATACTTTTTAATCTCTAACGCTCGCCTTATCTTGCTCTCCCTGAACTCTGTGTATTCTGTATTCAAGACAGTTAGGGTATGTCAAAAAACTCCAATCGTATTTTCTCCTTCAACTTCAAAAATCATTTCAAAATCCTCCTGTATCACTGCAGAAGTACCGACCCAGTCTTTGCAAAGTGAACATGCAAAAAAGATCAAACACCCTTAACAAAAAAGGTAAAACAGCGATATAGGACGATTTTGAAGTTTTTGGAGAACATGAGAATTTTTCGACATACCCTAACTGTCATGAACCAGAAAAAAAACAGTTAAGTTTGAGCGTTTGAGCGTTTGATATTATAAAGCATACAAATTGTATTATTTTTATGAAAATAACCGATCGCTTCGCGAGTTAAGTCCCTTCTTCCTTGGCTGGGATCGTTCACAACCGCATTTGGGGTCGTTTGAAGCCGCATTTAAACTGCATTTTGGAAGTTCAAACTCGGGGCACCATAGCAGTCCATTATATGGAAAAAAATGAAATGTTTTCTTCAAAAAACATAATTTCTTATGTTTTTTTAAAGAAAACTTTAAAAACAGATGGGCGCTATTTGAATGGGTTTCTATGGAGACCGGAACAGAAGAGCATCCAATCGGAAGTTAGAATTCGTAATGGCGGCTCTCATCGTTTAGTCAGGAAAAAAGTCTATATGTAAGTTTAGCCATAGTTTAACCGTGGTATTTGTAGTAAAATGCAAATGCTAAAAAATACACCAAAAATTATTATTACTAAACTTTTAGTAAAATAAAACCATGGTTAAATTTTGTAAGGGTTTTGATTTAATAAACCGTCAAGAAAGATTTTCAGTACACTTTAAATACATGCAAGTACATATTTGATTAATTATTTAACAAAGAGGTTTTTCCACTATATATATATATATATATATATATATATATATAATTTTAGTGTTCATATACCATCTTTGACAAGAGTTTTGATTTAATATATAAACTACCAGTCAAAAGTTTTTAAAAAGTACTATTTTTATTTATATTTATTTTTTAAAGAAGTCTCTCCTGCTCACCAAGCCTGCATCAATTTGATCCAAAGTACAGCAAAAACAGTAAAATTCTGAAAAATTTTTACTCTTTAAAATAACTGTTTTCTATTTGAATATATTTTAAAATGTAATTTATTTCTGTGATTAAAGCTAAATTTTCAGCATCATTACTCCAGTTATTAGTGTCACGTTTATTCAGAAATCCTTTTAATATGCTAAATCTGATTTGCTGTTCAAAAGCCATTTTTATTATTATTATCAAAATTTAAAACAGTTGAATAAATTTTTTTTTCAAGATTCTTTGATGAAAAAAAAGTTCCAGAGGTCAGCATTTATCTGAAATAAATACCTGAAAAAATTCTACTCAGCTGTTTTCAAAATAATAATAATAATAGATGTTTTTTTGAGCAGCAAATCAGAATATTAGAATGGTTTATGAAGAATATGACTGGAGTAATGATGCTGAAAATTCAGATTTGAAATCACAGGAATAAATTACATTTTAAAATATATTCAAAAAGAAAACAGTTATTTTAAATAGTACAAATATTTCAAAATGTTTTTGCAGTACTTTGGATCAAACAAATGCAGGCTTGGAAAAAAAAAAAAATTAAAAATCTTACTTTTCAAAAACTTTTGACTGGTAGTGTACATATGTATCCATGCCTTGGAACCTGGTATAAATAGCAGTGATCGCATTTTATTTCTCCTGTATGCAGTGTAAATTGAAGTGTATGCATTGGATAATCCAAGACAGAATATTCTCTGCGATTCTCTTCAGCTTGTTCTGTGTTGGTCAGTCTTTCTGTTGACAGTTTTGTATTTAGGTCACACAGGAGCCCTCGGGCAGCAGTAAAGCATGTCCTCTACAGGAGTGATTGACACCTTCTCTGATGGTGAATGAAGTCTCCAGCTTCTCTGGGCTCCAGCCACAGTAATAAACCAGCGCTGCACACTGACGGTCGGTCCTCGTCTCATTCCTTTAATTCGATGTTTTATGTGATACATCGTAATTGAGGCAAATAAATCGAGACAGTTGTAGAATAACACAATTAGTGTTTCATTTTTTTTTCTCTAGGATGCAATCATCTTTTATTTCCCATTAATGAAACAACACCTCATTTTATGGCCTGCTGAACCGAGCAGCATGGATTGTGAATTAAATTGAGAGGTAAATAAATAACAAGGAAATCTTGTTACCAAAGCTGCATTGCATATTTACACCGAGCTACAGCCGGGCGTGTGTAACCGCCTCGGAAATGACCTTTACATCTAGATTAGAGCTGACTTTGCCAGAATTCCTTGTCACCTTGGTTTTTTTAATCAACAAGCATCCCAAAATACATTCAACAGGGTGTCATTAAACCCACAGTGCCTGTCTTAAAGGCTTGGCATCTATTTGCATTGTCCGTATTGAAAACAATGCAGTATATTCATCTGCAAACACCTGAAGGCTTTCTAGGACTACATGGAACAATAGACTTTCTGTTGCAAAATGTAATTTCCTGTCTTTAGAGAGACCAGCTTGGATTTGAATTGCCTTTAATGTTGAGCTGAAATCTGTCTGTGTTGCTTTAAGATGAAAGGGAAGAGGATCTGGTTTTGGATCAGAGGAAAAGCTGTGGCGGTGCATGTCAGTCTCACTATCCCAGTGTTTCCGTGAGAAAGAAAAGTCGTACAAGAGCTCTTCGATCTTTCAGTTGTGTGTCTTAGATAGCAATTAATTTAAACTGGAGAAAATGTGAGACTTTTGCTCAAGTCTTCTATTTCTCAGTAAATATGTTTCTTCTGAGAAATAGATCTTAATGGATAATCTCATATCCATCTCCTCTAGTGTTCAAGAAAATGTATCTTTAATGTCTTAATGTGATTAATTCAGAATTTGCAAACTTCAGTATGAATTCAAACCCTTTTAAGAACAAATAAGTTATTATTTTATTGTGTTTTTTATTTTATACAATTATACACAGTAATATAACAATATGAATACAAAAGTCTGCAATCAGAAATATGAATGCAATATGAATTCAAACTCTTTCAGGTACAAATTAGTTGTGCTTTGCATCATTTGTCTCATTTTTTTTATTCTAATTTATATTTTATTTACATAATTATATAATATGTAATAACAAAATTATACAATAATTAACTCTTTCAAGAACACATTAGTTGTGCTAATGCTTTGCATAATTTCTCTCTTTTTTATATTTTATTTTATTTTAATTTATTATTTGTTTATAACAATAATAATACTATTTTTGTATTATTTTTATTAATATAATTATCTAATAATAATACTAAATATAATGACAATTTCTGCAAACAGAAAATGCATTATGAATTTGAAGTCTTTGAAGAACAACAGCTTTGATTTATTTATTTATTTATTTATTTATTTATTTTATATTTTATATTTTATATTATTGTTTTTTATTTTATTATTTTTTATTTTATACAATTATATACAGTAATATAACAATATTAATACAAAAGTCTGCAATCAAAACTATGAATGCAATATGAATTCTAACTTTTTCAAGAACAAATTAGTTGTGCTAATGCTTTGCATCACTTCTCACTTTTTTTTTTAAGTTTTATTATTTTGTTTTAATTTATGATTTGTTTATATATAACAATTGTATTATTTTTTATTAATATAATTATCTTATATATATATTTTATGCAATTATATACAGTAATATAACAATATTAATATAAGTCTGCAATCAGAAATATGAATTCAAAATCTTTGAAGAACAAATCAGTTGTGCTACTGCTTTGCATTATTTCTCTCATTTTTTATTTTATTTTAAATTGTATTATTTTATTTTTGATTTATGATTTGTTCATATAATTATATATAACAATATATGTAATTATATAATAATACTAACTATAATAACAATCATTTCTGCAAACAGAATATAATATTTATATTTAATTATTAATATTTAATTTATTTTAATTTTGTTGTATTTTATTTATTTATTTATATTATTTTTTTTTGCTTCGAGTCTTTTAGTTTAGTTTAGTTAAATTATTTATGTTACTTTATTTTATTATTTTGTACAATTATATACAGTAATCTAACAATATTAATAAAGTCTGCAATCAGAAATGTAAATGCAATATATTTTTATTTTATTTTATTTTATTTTATTTTATTTTATTTTATTTTATTTTATTTTATTTTAT
The DNA here is from genome assembly GCA_036247105.1 of Cirrhinus mrigala. NCBI lineage: Eukaryota > Metazoa > Chordata > Actinopteri > Cypriniformes > Cyprinidae > Cirrhinus > Cirrhinus mrigala. Next base: position 22,906,690 of record CM070016.1, read on the forward strand.
TTTATTTTATTTTATTTTATTTTAGTTTAGTTTAGTTTAGTTTAGTTTAGTTTAGTTTAGTTTTAGTTATTTTCAACCAAACTGAGAAATAACAAATTGTACAGCACATTATGATGTTTATGAGGATAATTGGAGCATTATTTCTTCCACTCAAGTTCACAGCAGAGACCGTCTGCTCTCAGCAGCACATGTAGTATCTGCACGTACCAAACGCAGCTCTGTACATTCATCTGTCTGTCATGTTGACAGGTCTTCAGCCGCAGCGATGTTAACGTCCCGTGGCTGTTCTCCAGTGATGAGTCCAGATGGAGGATATGTTGGTACCTGCCCTTCTATTTCCATTGCCAGCTCTCTCCCTCCAGCCCCCGGTACACCTCCACGCCATCTGTGCCAACCTGCCGTCTTTCCGTCAGACAGTTGCAGGTTCCGCCGTGCGTGGCAGGCCTACAGCTGTGCAGACAGCCAGCCCAACATCTGTGTGTCCTGTGGGACAGACGGGGGGGAATGTCCCGCTGATCTACTCAGCTGCTGCCGGCCTTAAACACAGCCACGGGCCGGCAGTTCTGCGGACAGGAGGAGTTTTGCAATGTAAGTGTAAAATAAAAGGCACTCTCTGTACAGTATTTACTAACCTTGGAAAAGTATACATTATGAAAAAGTAGTAGTAGAGAAATTTCCTTCAAAAACATAAAAAAAAAAAAAAAAAATGCATTAATATATAATGTAGATTGTAGAATTTTTGTGAAGAAGTCTCTTATGCTCATCAAGGCTGCATTTATTTGATAAAAAAATACAGTCAAAACATTAATATTGAGAAATATTTTTTTACAATTTAAATGAACTCTTTTCTGTTTTAATATATTTTAAAATGTAATTTATCCCTGTGAACAAAACTAGAGCCCTAAGATCCTTCAGAAATCATTCTAATATGCTGATTTGCTGCCCAAGAAACATTTTTATTATCATCATCAATGTTGAAAACATTGGATGCATTTGTTTATTTATTTATTTTTTGCAATGTAAATGTCTTTACTGTCACGTTTGATTAATTAAATGAAAAATAAAAAAATAATATATAATAAAAAATAAAAAATAATCTTTAATATTTGTATGGTTTTACAAATAAAAACTTAAAAACTTAAATTAAGAATTAATAATAGAAACTTATATATATATATACACACACTTTTTTTTCTCTTTTTTTTTTTTTTTTTTTTTTTTTACATTTTTTATTATCACTGTTGCACTCACTGGATGCATTTATTTGCATTTGCATTTATTTATAATTTTCTTTACTGTCACTTAAAAAATAAGAAATAATATTAGAATAAAAAATCTGTCTATATATACAGCTTAATTTTTATACTTACAAATTTTTATGTTTTATTACATTTATATGGTTTATAAATAAAACTTGAATAATTAAAATAAAATAAAATAAAATAGCAAATAAAAACTATATATATATATATATATATATATATATATATATATATATATATTTGAAACATTTATTTATTATTATCAATATTGAAAGCATTGAATGCATTTATTTGCAAGAAATCATTCAGCAATATAAATGTCTTTACTATCACTTTTGATCAATAAAATGTAAAATACAAATATAAAATAAAAAGTAGAATTTTTCTATCTGTATATACATTTTCTATCTGTTTTATTGCCTGTTTTACAAATAAAAACTTAATAGAAAAAAAAAAAAAAAAAAAAAAAAAAAAATAAATATATATATATATATATATATATATATATATATATATATATATATATATATATATATATATATATATATATATATATATAATATTTGTGTTCAGATTAGAAGTAAAAAAATGCAGCAACGCTATTAAATATTTAACAATATAATGAGTCAATAATGATCTGCAGACAGTGATTCTGCTACTGTTGTGACACTCCAACTGCAGAAAGTGAGATAGAGAATGAAACAAAACCGAGAAATAAATAAATAAAAGAACTTCATACATTTTTATGACCACACATATAAGGTCAGCCATGTGCTTTGGTTACTAAGCAACACTGTAAGCCTGTGTGAGGGTTTTGTCAGAAGTTGACTCAGATGTGTTGTACGGCTGTGAGAGTAACAATCAGGCTTTGATTACTGTGCAGAGTCAAGCCCGACAGCAGCTGCCTGTGAGCTCAGTCCTCTGTCAGTCTGTCTGCTGCTCAAAAATTCAGCATATCTGTCAATTTGCACTCTCTTAAGACTATTATTGTAAAATTTAAATATATGTTATGTTAAATAAAAATCAACCTCTGTAACATAATAGTGCCCTTATGTATTCACATCTTAAAATATTAATTCTGTTTACAACCCTTTTCTTATTCCTTTTACTGTTTTATTTATTTGTTTATTTATGTGATTGTTTTTTACTACCACATACCATTCAAAAGTATAGGCATAGTCTATACCATAGTCATCTTTTTTTTTTTTTAATTTTAATAATGTCCATTGCAATGAAATTTTACCTTAAAAAGTGAGAGAATCTTGAAATGTTTCCTTTTTACTCTATTAAAAATAATAGATTTTATTGTTAATTAAATGTAATAAAGGGTATAATTATTTGTATAATTTTTTTAAGTGTATTACATATAAATGTAATATATTTGTATTATTTTTTTTTTATTAAATGTATATACTATACATTCAAAAGTGCAAGCTGTAGCCATTATTTACAGTCATCTGAACATGATTTCTTTCTTTATTTTTTATTTTAAAAATGTCCATTACAATGAAATGTTTCCTAAACAGTGAGACTATCCTGAAATATTTCCTTTCTACTTTATTCTATAAAAATAAAGTAATTTTCTTTTAATTACATGTCATAAAGATTATAATTATTTTGTACATGTAAATTTTATATATCTTATTATTTTTATTGAATATTATATGGTATAGAATTATGTAATATTATTTATAATATATATTAAAGTATTCCACCACACTAGAAAAAAAAATAATGGAGAATTTTGAAATGCGTTCTGAGCTATTTTCTACTTTATTCTATAAAAAAATTAATAATGATAATTTCCTTTAATTAAATGTAATAAAGCATATAATTATTTTTTTAATAACTGTTGTATATTACATATAAATATAATATATTTTTGTTAGTGCTGTTAAACGAATATACGCGATTAATCGCATCCAAAATAAACGTTTTTGTTTACATAATATAGTATATTTATTATGTATACATAAATACACACACATACAGAATATATTTTGAAAGTATTTACATATATATATATATATATATATATATATATATATATATATATATTAATATAACATATAAATATATTAAATATATAAACAACATTTTTCTTAAATATATCCTTGCATGTGTGTGTATTTATATATACATAATAAATATACACAGTACACATATATTATGTAAACAAAAACTTATGCGATTAATCGCAATTAATCATTTGACAGTACTATTTTTTTTAAATATTTTTTAAAATGTATATAGTATAGAATTATGTAATATTATTTATAATATATATTAAAGTTTTCCATCACACTGGACAAAATTTGTAACAGAGAATTCTGAAATGTGTGCTGGACTATTTTCTACTTTATTTTATAATATATATATATACACACACGCACATAAATATAAGTTCCTTTAATTAAATGTAATAAAAGGCACAATTATTTTTTAACAAAATTTATATATTACATATAAATGTATTATATTTGTAATATTTTTTTTATTAAATGTATATACCATAGAATTATTGAATAATTAATATATATTAAAACGTAACTGAGAATCTGTTTTCTGGACAATTTTTTACTTTATTCTATAAAAAATGTATATAATTTCCTTTAATTAAATGTAATAAGGGGTATACTTATATTTTTTTATTAAATTTTATATAAATGTAATATGTTTTTATTATTTTTTATTAAATGTATATAATATAGAATTATTGAATATTATTTATAATATATATTAAAGCATTGGAAAAAGTGTAACTTATAATCCTAAAATGTTTTCTTGACTAATTTCTACTTTATTCTTTTAAAATCAACCTCTGCAACATAATAGTGGCACAGCTTAAAATATTTAAGCTGTTTGTTACCTTTTTCTTATTTCACTTGCTTGTTTTATTTATTGTTTTATTATTATTATTATTATTTTGCATTCATATTTCATTGTTTTTATTTGCTTAATGTCATTTGAAATAGTAGTGTAAATGTAGAGTTTGAGTCATAAAATGAAATTATAGTTGCAATGACGTATCAAAGGTACTATTATGATGCTATTTAATGCCTCTTTCATTCAATGGCTCCTTTCATTCTCTCTCTCTCTGTCTCCTCCAGTGCCCTGTTTTATTGCATTGTGCCTGTGGAGTCCTGCTGGGCGTGGATCGCTGTGTGTGGAGAGCCAATCGCAGGCCGGCAGGCGGGTGGCGGTCAGTGGCCAATGAGGCAGGGTGGGGTTACTGTGTCATAATCACAATAAAGGAAAGGGTCAGCACTTCTTTATTCACACACAGAAAACACACCCAAAATCATCCTACAAATTTCAATCCTCATAAACAGGCAAAACGACAGACATTTCTCACATTTTCCTTTGAAAAGAGATCAAAAGAGATGCATTATACAGATCAAAGTGGTTTTATTCAGTGCTGCACTGGACGTGCCGCTCGAGAGGATGACATCTGAATGAAGACGCTGCTGCACTGGGCCTTTAGACTCTCATTCAATATATGTGATCAATACATGGATTCCCAACAGCAGGTCATTAAGACTGTTCAGCCCAATCAAGCGCTTATTCTCCTGTGTGGGAGAGATTCGCCGTTTCATTTAGCTCCCAGTGATTCATGGGAGTTACCTTATTAGGCAGGATCTCTCCTGTAAAACGAGCTCATTCACATGAGCACTCGGCTGCTGCTGTTAATGAAATCAAACAGACGTCAAATCTTAAGCATTTGTGACAAGAAAGTGGAAGAGAAGTCTTTTTGTCTGTTATATATTACTACATATTCTGCGTTTGATCATATTCTGGTGACTGAATTCCGGTGATAAGATAATGTTGCGGTTATTAACAGCACATAACATTCAGAAGTACAAACCGAAGCAATTATTTGTAGTCATCTGTAAATGTTTTTGTCTTTTCTTTATTCAGAAGACACGTAATCTCAGTACAACTGAGTGTAACTGAGAATTAAATTGTTTATTTTATTTTACATTTTTAGTTTAATGTTGTTAAATTAAAACTTAAATTACAATTTTTTACATTAATTTAAGTGGACATAAAACTGGAATATTATAGTTATTTTATTATATTATTTTTAATTTAATAATCATTGAAGTTAAATAATAATAAAATTACATAAAACATTCTTGATAATATATAGTAAAATGTCTAATTTTCAGTATCTAATTTTTAAAAACATAATTGAGAATTATTTTTTATTTTTATTTTACATTTTTAATAAATTTTTTTGGTTTAGTATAATGTTTGTTTTTTAAATTTTAAATGTAATTCTTAAAATTAAATTTAACTTAGGAAGAACTATAAATTATGAAAAATATTTAATTTAATTTAATGTTATTCAATTAAAAATGAACTTTATTACATTAAATTGCAAAAAATAAAAAGAATATAAAACATTACATTAAATGAATATAAAATATTACATTAAATTAAATGAATATAAAACTGTAGAATATTATTGCATAGTAAAATATTCCATCATATTGAAATTATGAATTGCTTGTTCTTTAAAAAATGAAATTAAATTTCTTGTTGATTTCTAATTTAATATTATTTATTTGATTCAATTTATTTTTAATTAAATAATAATGAATAAATTACAGAAATGAATCGTTTTTGATAATATATAATGAAATGTCTAATTTTCTATATCTAATTTCTAAAAGTGTATCAGTATTCAATTTTTTATTTTATCCTATTATTATTATTATTATTATTATTATTATTTTATTATTTTTTTTTTACATTTTCTTTGTTTAGTATAATGTTTTTTTTTCACATTTTAAATCCAATTTAATTTTGAATTCAATTTAAATTCTTTTTGTTTAATATAATGTTTATTTTTTACATTTTAAATGTATTTTGTAAATTAAATTATGAAGGACTGTAAATTAAGAAAAAAATATTTAATGTTAATAAATAAAAAAAATACACTTTTTATTACATTAAATTATGTTAAATTAAATTAACATAAATAAATATTATTGCATATATATATATATATATATATATATATATATATATATATATATATAATATATATTATATATATGAAAAAAGGAGTAACTGAGAATCTTGCTTGTTCTTTAAAAATAAAATTAGATTTCATTTAATTTTTATTTTTTCATTTAATAATATCATTTTTTATAAAAAAAAATTGTAATTAAATAGCAATAAATAAATTACATACATAAAACATTTTTATGTTATCTTATTATGTTATAGAATATTACTGCTTGATTTTGCAATTTCTGGCAAGCAAGAAATATTTAAACAGTCAGAAGTCCATACTGACTAAAATGTATTGCGTTTAATGATAATTTACAATCAAATACATTTTTAGGAGGAAAAATATGTCACAATTAGAATGCATGACATTTACAAAATTACATTTACTAAAAATTATTTGTATGTATAGTATCTGTTTAGTTCATTTCTTAGATTTTAAAATTTTTATACTATGAATACAGACAAACGTTTTTACTTCTCAGTTTTCTAGCAATAAGAATTTTTACTAGGGTGGTTGGATGGGATTTTGACTCCTTTTGTTCTGTTTTCTCTCTATTGTCACAGACAACATCCATTCCCCATGCAGAGGAGCATCCGGACATCCGGTAGGATTCTGTCATTTATTGTAAGCCGCATTCCAGATGAAATGAAGCAGCATGTGAGTAGAGTCCAGGGAGAGCTGCAGGCATGTGTGCTTTTGTAAGGGATTCTCCAGCCCAACAGCTGAAACAGCTGCAAGAGCGGCAGCTCCGGTGCTGATGCTCCGCCACAGAAATGCTTGTTAGGGCAGAATATAGCCAGAGCTCCAGGGACCAGCCAGACACAGTGACTATTCATAACTGTAATGGGTATCAACCACGTCGACAAAAAAAAAATAAAAAAAATAAAAAAAGTAAGCCAGTGAAGGAGAGCGAGAGATCTGCTGAAAATACAAATTTATGGGAAACACTTATTGTATCAAACCTAAAAAATGCTGTCCAAAGGATCATCCTAGACTGGTGCATAGATATAATATCACGTTAAGAGGTTTGTTGCTCTTCTTGTTGCTCTTCTCCAGAACAAGCGGGGAATAGGAACTAAGGTACTAAAGAGCACGTTTTAATGCAGAAAACATTTTACAAATCTAAAACGCATGCAAACATCATCACAAATCACTCAGAATACTGAAATGTTTCCTGGACTATTTTCTTTTTTATTCTATAAAAAATTCTATATAAAATTCAATTTAATTTATATAGAACTATAGAAAATTATTGATAATATGATTGATAACTATAATTTAAATAGATTTAATTTAATGTTATTTTTAGTGTTTTTTTTAAGTGTAATTAATTTGTTTATTTAATTAAATGTATATAGAACTATAGAACTACAGAAGATTATTGATTATATAATTTAATAAATAATAATATTATAATTTTATAATAATATCATTTTATGATTTTCACAGCACACAAAAAAAGTGTAACTGAGAATACAGAAATGTTTCCTGGAATATTCTCAACTTTATATGTTTTTAATTTAATTTAATTTAATTTTTATTTTAATTGAATGTTATTTCATTTAATGAATTGTTTAAATTTTTTTATTAAATTAAATTCATATAGAACTATAGAACATTATTAATTATATAATGTAATAATAATAATATAATTTTATAATTTTCACCACAAAAAAAAAAAATGTAACTGCGAGTCCAGAAATGTTTCCTGGACTATTCTCTGCTTTATTATTTACAGAGTTAATTTCATTTAATTTGATGTTTATTTTAATTTAATGTTATTTCATATAATTATTTTTTTTAAAGTGTAATTATTTTTTTTAATTAAATAAAATTTCTACAGAGCTATAGAACATTATTAATAATATAATATAATATAATATAATGCAATTTTATAATAATATAATTTTATCATTTTCACCACAAAGAGTGTAACTGAGAATCCTGAAATGTTTCTGGTTTATTATATGAGGATTTCATTTCATTTCATTTCATTTAACCCTTTAACTGTCACCGTCCACCCTGTGGGACGCCTAAGTTTACGTCACCATATTACAAATAAATCCTAATCTAATCATGACAAACTATACATCGTTGGAAAGGTCTAAGACTCCTAAATAGATATTTTACCATATTTTTGTGTTACAAATTATGTAGGAAAAGTAATAGATTAATTTATGACAAGAGTGCACCTCAAAAATGTACATCATAACAGGAGTTCTGACCTTTGTCACAAAAGACTTTCTTCATTGCCTTTTTTCCTATCACATTTTAGAAATCATAAGAAATTATGTATCAGTTCAAAACTTAAAATCTCAAAATTCATCCTTTGAAAGGCATTTTAAAATCAGACATTGCATTACCATGGAAAATGTACATCAAAATCATATTACAAAATTTTTCATTCATGAATTATAAAAATTTAAGTCTGGACTGTTCTCTACTTCTATAAAAATGTAATATCATCCTAAATGCTGAAATGTATATTTATAGAATTTTTATTTATATATTTCTAGAAATTATACTTTGTTCTGTCAATATTTAATTTAAAAATTAATTGTTGTTAATTCAGTTTAATTTACATAGAATTGTAGAATTTAATTCATAATAAATAGTAAAATTTTGAATTTTACTACATGATTTCTGCAATTTCTAAAAGCCAGGAAACACTCAGAGATCCATATTGACTAAAATGTGTTGCTAAATAATCGTTTATAATCAACATGAAAACAGGAACTAAGGTATAAAACAGTTGCATGCAAACATCATCCCGAATCCCTCCTGACTACTGCCTGTCCTGCTCATAATTAGCTGCTCTGTTTTATCCGTTCCCTGAGGTTCTCTCCCGTCCTCTAGGCTGGAGTCACTCCGAGAGAGCGAACCGCAGAAGACGTGTCCACAGGCAACGCCTATCCGCGGACACAACATCCTCGGCGTGCCTGGTGCACATGACTCGCCCCCTGAGAAAGAACAGCGAGAGCCGCCCTGATATCTGCTCTGTGATAGCAGCCAACGCGACTCCCCTCGGCTAAACCCGTCGCACCAACTGCGGCTGTCTCGCGTGGGCTGCGCGAACCCAGCGCCAACATTGTTATTGGCTCCGAAAGCAAACGAAAGCGTGGCTTTTTCTGTTTTGGGCGTCTCGTGACATCAGCCTGTCTGGTGCGAGCGGATGCTCTGTGAATCAATGGCTGCTTTAGACAAGCGTACGGTTGTGCTGCAGTGGCTCGTGCATGGAGAGAATCAGAATGAATGTTGCAGGCTAGTCATCAGTGTGATAAACAAGACACAAAAATGGCAGGACTGTGGGTTTAGAAAGGGAATCCTGGGAAAAAATGGTGCAGGGGTTGTGCTGGGCAGTGGGTGGAGGGATTGAATGTAATGAGTTGTGCAGCTCACGTGAAGACAGCCGTGGAAAAAAACACTACCGGACACGGTGAACGGAAACAATATGGGCGCCTTAAAAATCACAGGGCTGTTGGAGAAAAGATTGATTCCTAAAACCGCGAACCGTCCCTGATTCTCGGCTTTATTTGCCGGCGGAATTTGTATTTTATGCCGCCTGTTGAGTTAATCATAACAGCACACTGTCTAGTAAGTTGCGTGTGTGGAGGGGATTTGTGTAAATGTATGAGGATAAACGAGCGTGTTGCGGTGGCTGAGTCTAATGATGTGCTGTGGTTTTGGCAGTGACGAGTGACAGCTCCTGTATTCTGCAGCATGCACAGATCTGTGCTGAATCTGAAAACCACTGGCAGACACTGTGCAGGCAAGAAAAAGAGCAATTTGTCTACAAATCGTACTGGGGATGGGAGATCAGTAGATAAAGGAAAAATGGAAATGCTTTTGTAATATGATTATAATTTACTGTGAAGAGGAAAGAGAGCATGTGATGAGACAGATGTGAGACTAACACAGCCATGTATGAAAGGTTGTCTGGGCCAGTGGTTTATTATGGTTTTATTTATGGTTAATATGGTTTTATTCTATATATATATAAAGATAATTTAACATTGTGTGTGAGTGAGTGTGAGTGTGTATATATATGCATATATACACACACATATATATATATATATATATACACACACACACGCACACATGTTGTGTTTCCATGCTTTATGGGGACATTCCATAGGCATGATGGTTTTTATACTGTACAAACCATATTTTCTATCGCCCTACACCTACCCTACATCTAAACCTAGCCCTCATTATATTATTATATTACATTAAAAAGAAATTAATGATATTTTAATGAATTTTTATTATTACCTACAATTAAGTATTATGTAAGTATTATGTATATAAACATGATAAATTACGTGTATGTATACACACACACACACACACACACACACACACTAATGTTCATGTTACATTAAAAAGAAATTAACTAGTGATATTTTCATGATTTTTTAATATTATCTAGACAAATAAGTATTATGTATATAAACACTGTAAATTATGTATACACACATACACACACATACACACTAATGTTCATATTACATTAAAAAGAAATTAACTAGTGATATTTTACTGAATTTATATTATTACCTAGACAATTAAGTATTGTTTATATAAACATTATAAATTATGTGTATATACACACAAACACAAATACACACACACTAATTTGGTGTAAAGCTGCTTTGCAACGATATGTATCGTGAAAAGCGCTATACAAATAAATTTGAATTTGAATGTCCATATTACATTAAAAAGAAATTAACTAGTGATATTTTAATGAATTTTTATTATTACTTAGACAATTAATAATAATAATATTAATCCTAATATATATAATAGATATATATTAATAATAATATTAATCATAATATATATATATAATAGATATATATTAAAATAGTATATTAGTAATAAAACTGATGGCTTAATTATTAAGTATTATATATTACATATATATATATAATACTTAATTAATATATCGAATAATAATATGTATATCTAAATATATACTATCTATTATCTGTATACACACACACACACACACACACACTAATATTACAGTAAAAAAGAAATAAACGAATGTTTATTTTACACACACTTATATATATATATATATATATATATATATATATATATATATATATATATATATATATATATATATATATATGTATATATATATAATGCATATATATTTAATATTAATCATAATATATATATATATATATTAAATATAACATATTAAAATAGTATAGAAGTAATACTACTGTTGGCTTAATAGTTTTATACATGTGTGTATATCGAAATATATCTATATGTACCTATCTATCATCTATATATCTATCTATTTATAAACATAGATATATACATACACTATAATACTCATATTACAGTAAAAAAGAACTAAACTAATGTGATATTTTAATGTATTTTTATTAATACTTGATACACACACATATGTGTGTGTGTGTGTGTGTGTGTGTGTGTGTACAAATACATAGACATACTTTATCATGTTTATATACATAATACTTAAAACAATACATATATGTGACCCTGAATACATATATATGGGTCAATTTTTTTCGAAATTTACAAGATTTCCATTGATATATGGCTTGTTAGGATAGGACAATATTTGGATGAGATGCAACCATTTGAATATCTGGAATATTCCTAAATAAAAATCAAAATATTGAGAAAATCGCCTTGAAATTTGTACAAATGAAAATCTTAATAATGAATGTTACTAATCAAAAACTAAGTTTTGATATATTTACAGTAGGAATTTTACAAAATATCTTTATGGATCATGATCTTTACTTTATTTCCTAATAATTTTGGTCTAAAAGAAAAATCAATAATTTTGACCCATACAAAGTATTTTTGGCTATTGCTACAAATATACCCCAGCGACTTAAGACTGGTTTTGTGGTCCAGGGTCACATATTATATAAAACGATATTAAACCAACATTAGTCTTAATATGGTAACAGCACTTACTAATGTGTTATTAAAGTCACAAGTTGTGTTTGTTAACATTAGTTAATGCACTGTGAACTAACATGAACAAACAATGAATGACTGTATTTTTTTTTTTTAACTAACATTAACAAAGATTAATAAATAGTGTAATAAATGTATTGTTCATTGTTCTTTCATGTTACTTTATACATTAACCAATGTTAGCAAATGCCACCTTATTGTAAAATGTTACCATTATTACTAATATACTACTAAAACACACACACACACACATTTGAGAAACACTTGTATCAAAACAAAAAAATGCTGTCCAAAAGCATCATTCTAGACTGTTGCATACAAATAATAACGTTTTTTCGGTTTAAGTTGCTCTTCAGAAAATTAGGAACACAAAATAGAAAACCAAATGACTAAAAAACGTTATAATGCATAAAACAGAACTAAAACGCAAACACAATCCTAAATCCCTGAGAATCCTGAAATGAGCTAAAAATTATAGTAACAACATTATTACTTTTATTATAACAACTAATATCACACTTATCTATTTTTTATTTTTAATAGAATATAGATACAAACAGATCAAAAACATCAAGTATACTCTGATATTATTAGACAGAACATAGGCTATTCAAATCTAATTAAAGGTTAATGTTTTTCATGAAAACGCAATGAGTCGGCCCAACGCCTCACTGCGCAGGAGGCAAATGCTCTGATTTGTCAAGGTCAATTAATGAAGCCAGCTTAAGGGACGAAAAAAAAAAAAAAAAACTCACACGCCCTCGGGGGGTCCCGAATCCTAACACAAACCACATTAAATGACATGAATTCATGTCCACAAATTAAGATCATTTAGAGGAAGTTGTCATGCATAACTGTGATGTTACTGTTACCTTCATTCCATGCTGTTTATTTTGCACTTGGTGTACAATTTAGAATGGATCAATGATAAATAAGGAAGATAAAATGATTAAAAAGGATAAATTGATTTAAAAAATTGAATGTGATTTAACTGTCAATAAACAAATATTATTGGAGTACATTTTACAAGAAACTGCTGTTTTAAGTCTTTTGACTTCAAATGTTCACATTTTATTCACTGTTCAATTGCTGTTTCTTTTAAATTCATTGTGAAATTTACTAGCAATTTCTTGGTGAAAATAGTTTCTACACCATTTTTTTTTCAGTGTAACTTTTCATACCCATTTGAAAAAAAAAGTGCACTTCCATAATGTATTTTAAGTGCTCTATTTTCATGCACTAATTTTGTACTTGATATACTAAAATTTCTTTAGTACGTCTTAAGATTATCTTAAATTTGTGCTTTTTGGGACATTATAACATTGGGACATTTTTTAAAAAATGTATTTAGTTACCACATGTAGTACATTTAAACCCACTAGTGTATAAAAGGTGAGTCCAAGTGTACTAAAAGTGGTAACTAAATTATTTTTTTTTTATACAGAGATAGTATGTTAAAAGCACATTTGTGACCCTGGACCACAAAACCAGTTGTAAGTAGCATAATTGTATATTTGTTGCAATAGCCACATATACACAAATGTTTTTTGCATATACATTAGTCAAAATCATTGATTTTTCTTTCATGCCAAAAATCATTAGGATATTAAGTAAAGATCATGTTCAATGAAGATATTTTAATTTCCTACAGTACATATATCAAAACATATTTTTTTATTATGCATTGCTAAAGACTTAATTTGGAGAACTTTAAAGGTGATTTTCTCAATATTTAGATTTTTTTGCACCCTCAGATCAATTTTCAAATAGTTGCATCTTGTATAATAATAGTTGCATAATGTATAAAACTATATTTAAAAAAAAAAAAAACCTGACTCTTATGGCTGGTTCTGTGGTCCAGGATCACATTTTAAACATGATGTCTCAAAATAGCACATTTGAGTAGACTTAGATGCTCTTATGATTATAACTTTCAGTACATCAAGTACAAAATTAGTGCATGAAAATAGTGCACTTGTATTTCACCTGGGTAAAAAGTGATATTAATGACACACAGTCGTGAGGGTCTAAAAGGGTCCTTTCTTTTGTCACATGATGACAAAATGGCTTCCTTTGAATGAGACTTTTTTCTTTTTCCAGTTCATTTTACTTGCCAGTCCACGCAAAGAATTAATTTAAAAATCGTTTATCATCACGTTTGTGTGATTTGCATTTTTAATGTACTTTCCAATAACTTAAAAACTCATGAGCGTCACAAATATGTTTTATATGCGTGACGGTGCTTAACGATCACATGGTTTCTCAGGGTTGCTTTTGATGCGCTTGGACTCTTTAAGAGCAGCACCCCTGCACCTTTAAGGCTGCAGAGGAGAAAGAGAGAGAGAGAGAGAGTGAGTGAGTGAGAGAGAGAATGAGAGGGGGGTGTTGTGTTGTGTGATGCTCTGGTGCTGATGCTGAGCTCTGGAGTGATCAGTGCAGCAGGGGAAGATGCGTGTGCTTGCTGACTGCTGGACGGTGCGAGGTGGTGAAGAGGGATGTTGCTCTGAGTACAGCTAACAGCCATCGTCTCTATCCATTTACGCGCTGGAGTTTCAGAGCTTTTTCTTTTTCGTTTCTTTTTCGTTCTTTTTCTTTCTTTTCCGCAAAAGTTTACGCTATGATTTCTACTCATTAATAATTCAGTGGATTTACTTTCCCGCGGTTTATCCCCTCGTACGCGGCTACACCTGTGCGCAGTGCCCTCCTCAGTAAGCCCGCGCTCTGACTCAGCATCGCACCTGCCCGCCGCCCGCTCACCGTGTCGCGCCACAGCTGGATCTCAGCTCGGAGACAATCAGCCCGGGAGCGAGAGCTCCGCTTCATATGCATCCCTTCCGCTGGAACTACTAAGTACACACATCCATATTCCTGCGCAACGGCTTTTTTTAGGAGGAAAAGTGTGCAGTGGGCAAAGAAAAATCTTAGTTTGGAGATTGAAAGGAGCGGGGCATGTGGATATTGGCCATCATCTTTTTCCAGTGCATTTTGAATGGTGAGTACTGTTTTGTTTTATTCTTCTGATTATTATTAGTAATGTTACGCAGGCTGTAACTTCATGCAAATTAATTAACAGTGCAATGCGTTAGGAACGCATTTACGCATGCTTGAAAAATAATGCGTTCTGGCCCATTTGCATTTTCACAGTGTGTTCTTTTAAAGGTTTACAAATATAATTTTAGTGCATATATCATGCATTCAATGCATGCATTTTTTTTCCTCAATAGTTGCTTATAAATATTGCAAATTGATATAGTAATTTAAAAGGAAACAAAACATCAATAGAGTCCCTAATATGCATTCAGATCTGTTTTTATGATCACTTTATTACATTTCACATTACATCTCATGCATGCATTATTATGCAAACAGTGCATGAAGAATGTCAAAAATATGAATCTTGACATTCTTGGAGCAAGTGTGATTTGATGTGACAATTTTGTTACTTTTATTATGACCTTGGATATATTTATATATTAAGTGTTAGAATAACAAAATGATCTGCTGATTTACTTTTTTAATAAAAATGCACTAGAATTTTTGAAAATTGAAGTAAGAAAACAGTTTAGTTAATTAAAAGAAATGCACTCAAAAACCATAAAAAATTAGCTTAAAAAGAGAAAAAAAAAAATTTGAAAAGGAAGAAATAGAAATTTGTTGTATTGTGGCATAGTGACACAGCCGCCATGTTTCACGAAGAAGCACCGAAGCGTTGAATAAAAAAATAACTCGCAGTCACTCAATTGGCACTTTCCTCAATGCTTTCACTGTGACCTTTTCACAAAACATTTATTCAAACATTTTTTTTTCCCCCGTGTGGGTGTCCGAATCATGTTGACCTCTAAAAAAAAAAAAAAAAATCTACCGCAAATGCTCGACAGGAGGCGAGTGTGTTGATGGCTTTAAAATGGAGAGACAGCGAGTGGGTGCTGGTTGCTGGGCTAAATCAGGATGGGTGTGTTTGTGGTGGAATAGAGCGAGTGAAAGGGGGGGTACGAGGGGATGTGAGAAGAAAATGGGGCCATTTAGGTGGTTTTAACACTGTGGGACGTTAATATCAGACCCAGGTCTCCAACGTAGGCTGATAGGATGCACAAAAATAAGGGGACACAGTGATGCTTTAGTAGAAAGGGTGTTGGAGAGCAGCTGATGATCTTTTCTTAAGCTTTGTCAGTTTTCCGCAGGGCGGAAATGGACACAGTTGTTTAACCTCAATTAATGGCGTATTGATGCGATTGATTATCATTTCAGTGGGATTTGGGTTTTGGCCGATTGAGTGGTGCATGTCTAGCCGACTGTGTTCAAATGAGCATTTCTAAAAAGCATTTTAAGTGTTTCGCTTTGAATCAATATGCTTCCATTTGTGCCGCTGTGTTCTGGCCGTGTGTATGTGGGTCTCTGAGGCTCCATTGATCAGCGTTCTGATGCAGTGCCGCTGCTGTCAGTGCAGTGAGCCTCTCTCTCTTTCTCTCTCTCTTTTTCTCTCTCTGGCCAGTGTAGCATGTTTCTTGCGGGTGTGTGTGTGTGTGTGTGTGTTTGGGGGGGGGGGGTTGGGGGGGGAAGAAGCCATACAAAATGAGCCTTTCATGATTTGGTTAAGCTCGCAGCCCAGTTCTCCGCTGGTCTCTATGGAAACCCCTCAAATGTATGTTGGCGCAGTGGCCTTGGAGCTTCCTGAACAGGTGACCCCGGAAGTGTTTCCGTAATGACTAGCTGTGGAAAACGTGGCGTGCTTGTTTGCGAAGCCAATTGGGATGGTTGTCTGGAAGGGTTGGGTAAATTAATTCCCTGGTTTCTTCAATATCCCTTTTGAGATTTGAGATTTTTTCCTTTTTAAGTTTTCAGCTTGAAGATGCACAGTTAATAGAATACATTTCTATCATTAATCTTAATAAAAAACATCTGCACCGTTTTTCTAAACTTTCTAAAATTTTGAATCTGTACATTTTCTGTTTTCATTTTAATTTTAGTTAAAGTTTTAGTCTTTTTTTATACGTCTGTGTAGTTTTTGTTAATTTTTCAAATTTTATTTTTTAGTGCAGTTTTGTAGATGCACAACTGATACAATTATTTTGCATCATTTAGTCCTAATAATAAACATTTGCACCATTTTTCTAAGCTCGGCTCCCTGGTACAGTGACATAATATCATAGTTTTTAATAATATTTTGAACCTGTTTTTATTTTTACATTTGCAGTTTTAATTTAATTTTTTTTTATTTAGTGCAGTTGCAGCTTGTAAATGCACAATTAATACAATTATTTTGTATTATTTAATCCTAATATCTAACATTTGCACAATTTTTCTAAGATCAGCTTCCTGGTACAGTGAGATATAGTTTTAAGTAATATTTTGAATCTGTTTTATTTTATTTTTTACATTTTCTGTTTTCATTTTAATTTTGGTTAAAACTTTAGTCCTTTTGTTGTGCGTTTCTGTCGTTTTTAGTAGTTTTTTATACGTCTGTGTAGTTTTATTTTATTATTATTTATTTTTTATTTTTAGTGCAGTATTGTAAATGCACAATTAATACAATTATGTTGTATTATTTAGTCCTAATAATAAACATCTTTTTCTAAGCTCAGCTGCCTGGTACAGTGATATATTATCATAGTTTTTATTAATATTTTTAATTGTTTAATTGTCTTTATTTAATTAATTAATTTTATCTTTTTTTTTTTTACATTTTCTGTTTTCATTTTAATTTTAGTTAATGTATTTGTCATTTTTAGTAGTTTTTAATAAGTGTGTGTAGTTTTAATGTTATTTTTAGTGCAGTTTCAGCTTGTAGATGCACAATTATTTAAATTATTTGTATTATGTAGTCCTAACAACTAACATCTGCACCATTTTTCTAAGCTCAGCTCCCTGGTACAGTGAGATACCATTATAGATTTTTATAGATTTTTTTATTTTTACATTTTCCTTTATCATTTTAATTTTAGTTAAAGTTCTAGTCATTTTTGTCATTTCTAGTAGCTTTTTTTTTATAAGTGTGTGTAGTTTTTGTTAATGTTTTATTTTATTTTTAGTGCTGTTTCAGCTTGTAGATGCATAATTAATAAAATTAATTTTGTATTATTTAGTTTTAATAACTAACATTTGCACCATATTTCTAAGCTCAGCTCCCTGACACAGTGAGATACCATTATAGTTTATAGTTTTAATTAATATTTAGAATTTTTTTTTAACATTTTCCTTTATCATTTTCATTTTAGTTCGAGTTTTAGTCATTTTGATGTGCGTTGTTGTAATTTTTAGTCATTTTTGTTTATTTTAAAATGTCTGTTTTTTTTATTTTATTTTAGTTTAGTTTAGTGTTGTGTGTTTTTGTCATTTTTAGTAGTGTTTGTTTTATTATACATGTCTGTGTAGTTTGATTTTTTTTTTTCATTTTATTTTTAGTGTACTTTCAGATTGTAGATGCACAATTAATACAAATATCTTGTCTTAATAACAAACATTGGGACCTTTTTTCAGTGTTATTTTAGGATTAGTTACAGTTTGAATTAATATTTTAAATCAGTTTTTATGTTTCATTTTTATCATTTAAATTGTAGTGAAGGTTTTAGTCATTTTGTCATGCATTTTTGTAATTTTTTAGTCATTTTTGTTTGTTTTTTATACATCTGTGTAGTTTATTTTATTTTTAGTGCAGTTTCAGCTTGTAGATACACAATTAACACAATTATTCTGTATTATTTAGTCTTAATATTAAACATTTGCACTGTTTTTCAGTGTTATTTTAGTATCAGTGAGATACTGTTATAGTTTTAATTAATATTTCGAATTAGTTTTTATTTTTACATTTTCTTTTATCTTTTTAATTTTAAAGTTTTAGTTGTTTTGTCATGCATTTTTGTCATTTTCAGTATATTTTTTTTTATGCCTGTGTAATTTTTATTTATTTTTATTTTGGTTTTAGTGCAGTTTCAGCTTGTAGTAATATTAATACAATTAAATTATAGTTTCCGTTTTTCATATGTATCTATGTAGTTTTTATTCATTTTAGTCTTAGTGCCATTTTAGCCAAATTATTTTGTATTATTTAGTCTTAATAACAAACATTTGCACTGTTAGCTCAGCTCCCTGGTATTTAAGTATTATTGAAATTAATATATTAAATCAGTTTTTATTTTCACATTTAACTTTTTTTATACTTATGTATATAGTTTTTATTCATTTTTATTTAAGCTATTTTAATACATCAAGTCAAACGTTCCAGCTAGCTGAAAGTACGTTTTATTTTATTTCAAGTACGAATATTTTTAATGGTTTTATTTTAGTTTGAGTTTTAGTTAACTCTAATAACCCTGCCCTGATCCTGAACAATGAATGTTTTTGCATGTAAAATCATGCTGAGTTGTTTTCAATGGCACTTGTGTTGGTGAAGAGCACTCGAGAGCATGTGCGTATTAACACACAAATGTAATTGGAACCGCAGAAGCGTTCCTCGCACAGACGCAGCGGAAAGTAGGTGCGATGTTGTTTTTGTAAACTGATGCTAGGGGCCAACTCTGACATACACTCAAATGGACACGAGTAAACAGCACGGCGTAGAGCAAAGTGCCCAATCAGCTGTCGCTTTCCATGAGATGCTTTTTAAGAGAGCTTTTAGCTGAGTCCAGATCAAACAGACAAAAGTGTGTGGGCACATCCATTTGTTTTGCTCAACTGTACGCCTGGGTTTGAAGACCGCGTGCTGCACTGCGTTGTGCTGGAGAGAAATCAAGGCCATGTTTGCAGTCCTGAAAGCAAAGCAAACGGGATATTGTTCTGCAAATCATTTGAGATGTCAACTTTGATTCAGAACGCTGTAGATTCATCGTGTTTTGTTTTTGAAAGCTCCTAAAATGAGCCTTGAATGTTAAGTTTAATGGCAAACAAACCTGTTTTTGTTGTTTTTATATAACTATGATTACTTTAGACTATCCCTGTCCCTTTTTTCATGTTATTAGTTTTAAGTTTTAATCATTTTAATCTTGTTCTTGTTGTTAAAGGAGAACTCCACTTCCAGAACAACAATTTACAAATAATCTACTCACCCCCTTGTCATCCAAGATGTTCATGTCTTTCTGTCTTCAGTGGTAAAGGAATTATGGTTTTTGAAGGAAAGCATTTCAGGATTTCTCTCCATATAATGGACTTCAATTGTGCCCCCGATTTTGAACTTCCAAAATGTAGTGTAAATGCAGCTTCTAAACGATCCCATCTGAGGAAGAAGGGTCTTATCTAGCGAATCGATCTGTCATTTTTTTTTTAAAAATAAAAATTTGTATAATTTTTAAGCACAAAAGCCCATGTAGCACTAGCTCTGAGATGTGTGTCCACAACGCTCTTTACTATTGAATCACATCTAAGTTCATCGTCAGTGTACTCCGGCTCAAAAAGTTAGAGTATGGCAAACTCCATCTTATTTTCTCCTACAACTTCAGAATTGTCCGATATTGTTCTACCTTTTTGTTTGTAAACAGCCTTTGACTTACTTGCACTTCCTTAGTCTTTGCGCGTTCGCTTTGTAAACATTTTCAATAGTACGTAGCGTTGTGGACGCGCATCCCAGAGCTAGTGCTACACAAGCTTTTGTGCTTAAAAAGTATACAAATTTGTATTTTTTTTTTTAAAAAAATGACTAATCGTTTTGCTAGATAAGACCCTTCTTCCTCGACTGGGATCGTTTAGAGCCCTTTGAAGCTGCATTTAAACTACATTTCGGAAGTTCAAAATCAGCATCACGTGACAGCCCCATGAGATGAACGAACGACTCGAAAAACCCAAAGACTTGAAACAGGTGAACTAATTCCAGTACAGAACCTAAAAGGATGTTACGCATGCGCGACTGAACGAATCACTCCCCAAGATGACTCATTATTCCCGAATCACATTAAAGATTTGTTCAAAATGAACGAATCCTTCAAGAACGACCCATCAGTAATTCGTAGCATTGTGGACACGCATCCCAGAGCCTGTGCTACATGAGCTTGTGCTTAAAAAGTATACAAATTTTTATTTTTCGAAAAAATTGACAGATCGTTTTGCTAGATAAGACCCTTCTTCCTCATCATTTACAGCCCTTTGAGGCTGCATTTAAACTGCATTTTGGAAGTTCAAAATCGGGCACCAATGAAGTCCATTAAATGGAGAAAAATCCTGAAATGCTTTCCTCAAAAAACATAATTTCTTTACAACTGAAGACAGAAAGACATGAACATCTTGGATGACAAGAGGGTGAGTAAATTATTTGTTATCTGCTGTTCTGGAAGTGGAGTTCTCCTTTAAGTCTAGTTGGGAAGGTTAAAGCTGTGGCACAGGAAAGCACAATGTGTAGAAATAGTCAGACTCACACACACACACAC
Source organism: Cirrhinus mrigala (assembly GCA_036247105.1). NCBI lineage: Eukaryota > Metazoa > Chordata > Actinopteri > Cypriniformes > Cyprinidae > Cirrhinus > Cirrhinus mrigala. The sequence continues at coordinate 22,928,304 of CM070016.1, forward strand.
ACACTGCCACTCAAGCGAGTAGCTCTTTCTCCATCGTATCAGTAATTCTAGGAGTCGTTTGGCATAATGGCATTTTGATGATCTGCTTGTACTAACTGTTTAGTGAGCAGTAAGGCTGATCAGTGTTCATATTTTCCATCAGCACAGCTTATTGTCAATCAGCAGGAAATATGCCTGACAGACGGCCCTGTGCTGGTGGCCGTAATGTGTATTTATTTCCTGCTTTGATGACTTGGCAGAAAAAGCACGTTCGCATTTTCCACTGATGAGGACTTTCAGGCTTTTTTTTAGGAAAGAAGCTTGATGACTTTAGCATAAACCTCTGCGTTCCTCCAGTCACTGTAACCAGCTCAAATCAGGGAGAGTTTTTTTCTGTCAGTGCAGCAGTGGTGCTTTAGGTCTGTTGTTGAAAGAAATGAGTGAATCTTGATCAGAGAACAGATGGATCAGTGTGCTTCATGGATTTTGAGGTCTTGCATGTGATTTTTACAGCTGCCCTTGTATATAAGTATTACTTTCTTGGAAGTCATTTGAGTAGGAAAGAATGTGAGAACATAAATATTAAAGAGGGATATATATTTTCAGATTTGTTTCAGATCTAAAGACATCTATAAGATCTTAGATCTTTTCATCTGAAATTTAAATATATGTACATATTTGCTGAAATATAATACATAATATTTGAAATATACACACATTTATATTTGTTCAGATATTAAATAATATAGATATATATGTACATATTTAGTGAAATATTTATAATATTTGAAATATACACATATATTTGTCAGATATTATAATATAGATAGATATGTATATATATTTACTGAAATAAATAATATTTGAAACACACACACACACACACACACACACACACACACACACATATATATTTATTTAAATATTTGATAATTTATATATATATATATATATATATATGTATATATTTACTAAAATATCTACTATTTGGAATATACACACCTATATATGGTCAGATATTAAATAACATCAATATGTAAGTGCATATTTACTGAAATAACTAATATTTGAAATATACATACACGCATATTTGTTCAGATATTAAATAATATAGATATATATATATATATGTGTGTGTATATTTACTGAAATATATAATATTTGAAATATACACACACATACATATTTGTTCAGATATTAAATAATATAGATATGTACATATATATTTACTAAAAAAAGATGATAATTGAGCTATACATACACACACACACACACACATATATCAGATATTATATATTTTTCAGTGTGTTTTAATACAATTTAATACAACCATTCTTAGATATAATGTTAGTTCCTAAATGTCCAATCATGAATTATTTAATATATTTTAATATAAATCCAAATTTGAATATTGCCAGAATTACATATTTCAGGCTGTAATGTTTGTAAATATCTATTTTAATGATTGTTTTAGAATATAAAACAACAACACTGTCCAATTATGATTTTATTTGATATTCAGTCACTAATTATTATCTTATATGAGTGATATTTAATATTTCATAATACTGGTTAATGTTCAGTTAAATTAAGTCAGATGTCAAATGAAGCACATTTTAAGTTACCTGACAAAGTATTAATAAAATGTTAATAGTATTTACAGTGAATGTGTTACCTCATTTTTACAGTACAAATTAGATGTTAACCAACATATTTTTAACCTAAATACTAAATAATACATTTTTTAAATTACCTCCAATATTCATACAAGTGATCAATGTTTACAAATTACAGTATTCTAAAATAAATTTAAATTTTAAGGTGGTTATGTTCCTGACAAAAATGTATTATGATTCACTTCTGATCATATTTTCATTAAAAATCTGATAGTAAACATCAATTTTGTTAAAGACTGTAAAATAAATCAGGGTAAAAAAAAAAAAAAAGGCTAATATGTGGTTACATCCTTGATTTTTGGCCATGACCTAACAAGGTCTGTTTGATCACTGAATGTGTCTGTGTAGCAGAGCAGACAAAAAATTGGGCAGAATTTCAACAGCCAGAAATGTGTAACATTTGCGGAGATCCCAGCAAATGTCTCATTAAAGCTGCTCTCGCCTCAGGTCTGTTCTGTTTCCATTGCATTCTCTATCGGCCCGTCCCCAGAAGTGATTATGCTAATTGCTGTTTGATCAGATGATTAAATTATAATTCGATTAATCCTGAGCACTAAATGCTCTGAATACATTTACATCTGCTTGGCTGCGTCAGAGCGCAGGGACGCGAGCTTTCAGCCGTGCAGCCAGTGAAGAGAGGAGACGAGCTGACCTGAGACTCACACCCAAATATTAGCACATGCACATGTTTGGAAGAAACACTGAGATACAGTAAGCTGTTTAACAAAACAAAACAATAAATAGTTATTATTCATAGTAAGAAGTATTTAGACTAGTGGTGAACACACAGTATACGCACATATATGAATGGAAGCCCGTTTCCACCACTGAATAAAAAATAAAAAAGGTAATTGCGTATTTTTATCTCACAATTCTGACTTTTTTTTATATCTTACAATTGTGACTTTTTTCTCAGAAGAGTTGAGAGTTTGTATCTCAAGTCAGAAAATAAACTCACAATTCTGAGAACAGTTCCCCTCAAAAGTTGACTGTATTTTTTTTAAAATTGTGAGCTTATATCATGCAATTCTGAGAAAAAAACAATTGCAAGAAAAAAAAGTCAGAATTTTGAGTTTTTATCTCACAATTCTGAGAAAACAACTGTGGAATAAAAAGTCACAATAACCTTTTTAATTTCTTTATTTGGTGGCTGGTCAGCCTGGCTAATGTTTTTGTCTATCATTAATTCAGATCTGGCTGCTTCCTTGGGCTCAATTATTTATTTTGGTTGTCTAAAATGACCTTTTTTCCTGTTATCTTCTGTAGTGTGGAAATGATAATTACCCATTTTTTTCAATGCCGAACCTCCCATGGGGAATTTATCTGACCAATAAAGTGGCACTATTCCTCTCTGTCCTCACTGTGGAGCTGCTCTTTGTTTTGGTTTGAGTCTTGAGTCCTAAACAATTAATTTTAGAGGAAATAGGTGTCCTGAGTAAATCACACTTGTCTCTGGAAGCCTCAGACTCAAAAAAGACTCAAAGTAAGGTCCACTTTTTTTTTTAACTATTCAGAAAACACTCTTGGCCTTCCATGCAGTTATATTTGCTGACATCGTATTAGCCGACATGTTTTGAAGGTGGGGTTTGGTGGGGTTGAAGGAGGGGTTTGGGACATATTGAAGGGCATTTTTTTAAATGTATGTAAATAGTAAATAAAGTTTACCAGAAATCATAATTTGATACTAGCTAGTCAGTTGAAGGTGCTATTACACTCTTAAAGGGGACATCGGATTTTCCTAGTTGCCTAGTTGGTATGGTTCTTTATGGTCTGCAAAAATGAAACGTCCACAAAATACTTTCTGTTTAAATTCCTCAATGGTCGTGTAAAACAACACCTTTTTACCTCATCAAAAAAAAAAAAAACTTTACAGCAACCTGTTTCAGTGCATGTCTCTTTAAATGCTAATGAGCTACTGCTCACCCCGCCCCTTTCTTCTATATTTGGTGTATTCGGTGGTGCGTTACCATCAAAAACAAAACTAATCGACTGCGTCCTCAGTGGTTTTGATATTGGGAAAAAATGACTCTTATGATTACTTTTACATTTATTTACAAAATACCTGCATTGCTTAGTTTGGCTTGTTGTCGTTACAGCTGCTCGAATGTGGAGAAAATGCCAGTGTATGACTCGCTGACGGTGGAAATATGCTAATACGGGACAGTCCGTCAGCCGTCAGGGGTGGGGCTTGAGCAATATGATGTCATACTCCTCAGAAAATCAAAATGGCTTGATAATTGAGACCGTTTAGGTTTTTTGGGTGTTAAAAAAAAAGAGATTAGACTGCTAAGACATTTATATGCAAACACCATTCAAAAGTGAATTTTGCGTCCGATATCCCCTTTAAAAATAAAGGTTCTTTATTGGCATTGACATTCCATGAAGAATGTTTAACATCCATGGAACCTTTCCATTGGACGAGAGCTTCTTAGGCTACGGTTACACTAGTACGTTTTCATTTTAAAACACATAACTTTTGCTACGGTTTCACCTGTCGTTTGCACTACTCTGCATTTTCTACCCTTAAAAACAGAAACTTTCGAAAATGCTGGAGACGCCATTTTAGTTTGAAAACAAAACTGTGGTTGTGTTTCAGTGTAAACGGACCAAAACGGAGACTTTTGAAAACGATGGCGAGGCTGTCCACGTTTGCTCTGCGTATCCTTGTTTACACATTTACACGACCATGTAAACAATAACAATCATGCTCATTTTGAATAGTCAAGTGACATGCATTTTCGGTTGTGTGTGGATGGAGATTGTTTCTGAAATGTTACATTACAAATTGTAGCTTTAGAAATAAATATTTTATTTGATTCATTATAAAATTTATAACACTTAAACATTTAGGCTGCAACATAAACTATGGAACATAAAAGAAGAAAATTTGAGAAACATCTCAGTATTTTTTGTTTATACAGTGATAGTCATTGGTAACCAAAATGGCTTTGTTACTAGCAGTCTTAAAAATACCTTTTTTATGTTCCACAAAAGAAAGGTTTGAAACAACATGACGGTGAATAAATGATGACAAAATTAAATTTTTCTATTAAATTTTATTATCTCCTTAATGTTTTTTATTTTTATTATTATTTTATTTTATTATTTTTTCTTTTAATGAAATGATACACTAAATAAGGAACTAAATCTGCCAGCAGGTGGCGGTAAATTTATTAATTTATTCATTTGATTTGTTCAAACGGCTGATTCATTCAGAAATGAAGTAAATGGCACTCTTTATGAATGGGCCTTTGAATCATTGGTTCACACGATTCGTTCAAAATGTGGATTCATTCAGAAACTAAACACTGCTGTGTTAGTCAGAGACACGCAACAATTCTGCTATGGCTTCAAATGTAATGTGTAATGTGTAATTCTCTGCAAAATTTAGCAAAAATAATAATTAATAATAATATTTTGTTTAAAATATAACACAATATCAACTTCCTATTTACTGAACTGTTGTATAAAATCACATTTAAGCTCATGATAGATCGGGACAAAATCAGCACTCGTGTCATATTGCTCTTGCTGAATGTGGCCAGCATGTTAACTGCGTTAAAATATTTTATTATTATTTTATAAGTTATGTTTTCATAACTAATTACTTCAGTTAACACGTTAAACTGACAGTCCTAATAAATACGAACAAAATGAATCAATTTTCACTCAGAAATTGCTAGTAACTTTCATAATTTACAAAAGAACCTGCAACTGCACATTGAATTAAATGTGATATTTTAAAGTAGAAAAACTGATGGGGCGTTTCCACTGTTTTCTACTAAAAATGAAAAACTAATGTTTTTTTGCCTGTTCATTTACACAACAACGGCATTTTGTGTGCCTGAAAATGTAAACTTTTTATCGTCTTCTTGTAAACTACAAAAATGTACATTTGTGAAAATGGTGGTGTTAAGTGCATGTGTATTACATGTTCAGTCTGCAGGTTTGTACGCAGACACATAGTGTTTGTTTGCCAACATCGCCAACTACTGGTCTGGCATGCATAGTACAGCGTTTTTAGTCATTTTTGCAGATCCGCGTGAATAGGGATATGAAGTTTTGACAAAGAAAACATTTCCTGTATCGTTTTTAGTATCATTTATTTGTAAAATGAGCTCCAATAATCTGATTCTATCTATCTTTTTCTTCCCGAAAGAGCGGGTGCAGTCGTTTGTAAATTTTATGGGCCTGGCTTCCAGTCTCATCTGCGTCCAGCTATTTTTAGCTGTACAAAACAGCTCATTTTGCTGATTTATATTGCAAATTGGTGTGTCTTATGAACACACTAGAACACACTTTTGTGCGAATGGTTTTACAGTTTACTGCACGTTATTATTCTTCTCGTTATTTCCCTAGAGTGGCTAATGAACCGAAAGTCTCACCTATAGGCTTACTTCCGCGTTAAAGAAAAAGGTGGATAAATCAGTCACTTAATTAAGTATAGCATAGTTTTGGCCCGGTTGAGAATACGCAATCAGTTTGAGTTGTTGTATTACACATGTCTCTGGGAGACGAGGGGACGTCAGCCCAGCGTGAGCAGCCGCGATCGGTTCAGCTCTGCCTCGCGTTCCCTCATCATCCGAGTCAGCTGCGCTTTAGATTCAGACATCAGCGGCGTCGGCTCTCGTAATTGATGTAGATCCACGGAGGCCGTTTGATCTCCTTCTCACCACCGGGGAGGCTCTAAACGAACGTTTGCTCTGACATTATTCAGATGATATTCAAATCATCTCACTTAAGAGATGAGAAAAAAAGACCACAAGAAACTTGGCTTTTCCGGTGGGACTCGCGCCGCTCGCGCTCTCACCCTTTCCGCGGCATCTGGGGGTTTTCTTCGGCTTTACATATTGGCAGTGAGTGGGGGTCCATTAACCCAGACACGGCTGGGTTGTGCTTAATATTCATGAGAGCAAATTGCAAGCTGGTTAAATTGCGGTGCTCCGCTACAGCTCCCCGACGCCAGGCCCGCTGTATAGCCCCGGGGCAGGGACTGGAATTCTGACTCTTCCGGGCTCCCCTGCACTCTCTTCCTTAATTACCTTGAGCCCGTGACGTTCCGTCAAGGTTCCGCAGCCCGCAGGGGGGAAACACCCCTCCTATCTGCTGCACAGACAACAGCGCAGACACAGTCGGCCTGCAGCCAACAGAGTGACCCATCCACCCACACCAGGGCCAAGATTGCATCCTCAGAGAGCTGCTGATTTTACGCTTTGCACCGTTTCAAGACATTCTAACGCTGTGTTGGATTTAGAAAACTGGTCTCTTTAAACCTGCGCATATATTCGGAAATTTGTTTATTTGTGTGAATTCTGCATAAAAATTCGTGACAAAACATTTTAAATAATTCAAAAATGATTAAGTTTATCAAATACGCAGGTTTAAAATAGAATGACGCAGCAAGTTTTGCTTACAAAACGTGCTATGCTATTGGTACAGTATGTTCTCTTTTTTTTGACAGGTTCCATATGTGTTATACATAAGCAATTTATCATGAAAATACTCAAATTATCCAAAAGATATATTTGATTTTGTCAGATGTGTAGGTTTAGAGTGGATTAATACAAAATCACCAGGGTATTCAGGGTGTAGATTTTTATACTTGGTACTGTGGTAATAACATGTTTTTTTTCTTAAGTTTACATGAGCATGTCCTCATAAATATTTGTATTTTTTTTTTTTTCAAATTATACATAAGAAGTCATCATAAAAATATTTAAATCATCCAAAAATTATTCATTTTTCCAAATATGCAGGATTAAAATAGAAAGATAAAGCATGTTTTTAACTTACAAAAAAGTACTGTGCTATTACTGGTTTACATAAGCATGTCCTCATAAAAATATTTAAATTATCCAAATCAAGCAATGTTTATGTTTGTGAATTATACATAAGAATTCATTACAAAAATATTTTTTTCAAAATATACATTTTTCCAAATTTGCATAAAATATAATGACGCAACATGTTTTACTTACAAAAAATACTATGCTATTACTATGGTATGGTTTCATATAATTTTTTTTATGAATTATGCATAAGAAATATATCATAAAAATACTTTAAAAATTATCCAAAATACTTAAATTATCCAAAGAATTATATACATTATTACTGCAGTATTTTCTGTCTTTTGTTTGTTTGTTTGTTTGTTTTGTTTTTACAGGTTCCTTATGATTTCTCCCCTTAAAATTATATATAAGCAATTCATCTTTAATATACTCAGGTTATCCAAAAATATATTTGATTTTGTCAGATGTGCAGGTTTAAAGTTGTTTAATACAAAAATGATCTTGTGATCAAATGATTTTTGGACTTGGTACTGTGGTAGTACCATGTTTTTTTCTGAAGTTTACATAAGCATTCCCTCATAGAAATATTTAAATCATCCGTATGATTTTGTCAGATGTGCAGGTTCAAATGGATAAATACAAACAAATATCATGCTATTAAGGATATACATTTTGGTACTATGGCAATACCATGTTTTTGGGGGGTACATTTATTTATTTTTGTGAATTACACATAAGAATTAATCACAAAAATATTTAAATCACAAAATATACATTTATATAAAATATACAAATCTGTAGGTTTAAAAAAATAATGATGCAGCATGTTTTAATTACAAAAAAGTACTGTGCTATTACTACGGTATGGTTTCACATGGTTTATTTATTTATTTTTCTGAATTATATATAAGAAATCATAAAAATACTTAAAACATCCAAAAAAAAAAAAAAAAATATATATATATATATATTTGTAAATATATATATATATATATATATATATATATATATATATATATATATATATATATATATATATATATATATATATATATTTGATTTTGGCAGATGTGCAGGTGTTAAGTAGATTAATACAAAAATGTCCAGGGTATTCAGGGTGTAGATTTTTTGAATTGGTACTGTTGTAATACCATGTTTTTTTTTCCTGAATTTTACGTAAACATTTCCCCATACTTTTTTCTTAACTCATCCAAATACAAAAATACATTTGACTTTGCCAAATATGCAGGTTTAAAATGGATATATTTAAAAAACAATGTATCATGGTATGAGGGGTATAGATTTTTAGATTTGTTACTGTGGTAAAACCATGGTCAAATCATCCAAATCCAAAAATATATTTGATTTTGTCAAATGTGCAGGCTTAAATGGATACATACAAACAAATATCACACTATTAAGGATATATATTTTGATATATATATTATGATAATACAAAGTTGTTGTTTTGGGAGTACATTTGTTTATTTTTATGAATTATATATTTACGCAGTTCATGACTGAAATATTAAAATGATCAAAACGTATATGATTCTGTTTTGGAAAGGATATTCCATACTTTTGTATTTATGCATAAGCAATTCTTTATGGAAAATTTCAAAGCATCCCAAAAATTAAAGAAAATGTGCAGGTTCAGTGCCGTTTTGTCATAAAACCATGATGGTAAAAGCATGATACACTGTATGAATATTATAATCATTCAGTACAAAAGTATACACATCAAAGTACCATGGGAATCATCTAAAAGCATTAGTGCACAGCAGCACTGCAACATCTTTTTGTATGGGTTTATTGTGACTATCCTGTGTCAGGTTTGCAAGGGTTAAAACCCGAGGCACCCTTGCGGTTTGCAGGGTAAATATTGATCGCACGTTACTTAAATAAATCGCCCGGCTAGTTTTGAAAAGGCTCTCGTGATGGCTGGTTACACACTATCAGTGGACAAATGCTAATGTGTTTTCAAAAGACAAACCCATATTTCTGCTCGCCCTAAATGCAATTGTCATTCCGCTCAAATGCTCCTCATTACAAACCTCCAGTCAGACCTGTCACGCTCGCATATAATGAACATTTATTTTAGTTTTCTAAGAATTACTTTTCTTTTTGTGACTTTTCATAAAGCTGCTTTTAAAGCACTTTATTAAATAAAACTGCACAGTAAAATCTGAAAATATGAATTCGCCCAAAAAATGCATTTTCTACTACTTTTTTTAAAGTTTAATATACTGAGATAAATTCAGTTTTATTTTTATTTTTTACAAGTTAGTTTGACTTTTAACACTGACGTTTAATAAAGCCACTTTTTAATATATGCCTTGAAAAGCTTTACTTAATATCTTAAAATTACTTTTTTGGTGACATTTAATGTACCAAGGTAAATTAAGTTATATCAAATAATAATATTTTAAGTTACTTTGACTTAAATATATAAAATATTTTTGACTAGTTTTTGATGCATTTGTGGGTTTCTAGTCTAATTTGTATGCATATATTTATAAAGATTTTTTTATATTGTGTTTGTGCACATATGTACTGTATGAACTACTCGTTACTGATTATTATTTAAATAGTAAATATTATTTAAACAACTATTTAAATAGTCTTATTTAAAAAATATTTTAAGTAATAAAAAATGCCCATCTTATTTGCATAGATTGTTAAAGCAAAACATGCTTTCGCCCGACCACCCTGCCCCTAGATGAGACTGACTTTAAAATGGTCTCTGCCCTTGAGCTGTCACATGCTCACCCCATAAATATCACCCTGAGTCAAGCCCAGACAGGGCCACAGAGGGACAGCGCGTTAGACACTCTCTCAGCGGGAATTTACAATGATCGGCTCTGAAAGACAGAAACAAGCAGCGACAAAGAAAGCGCTTTGTCCGTTATTTCAGGCAGATAAAAATCGCTGTTAATCAAACAGCCTGCAGCGCTTTCTGAAAAAGCCAGATTAATTATAAATTCATTCAGTTCATATTTGAAGAGTCGTGTCTGGCTGTTTCTGTCGTTTAGATAATTGAGAGCCGAATGATTCTGACTGCATCGCTAAGCATGTGCTGGGTTTTACTATCTGAATTTGAATCACATTAACAGATGCTGACCATGCAGATTTTTAAAGATGAAGAGTCCATCAGCGCTCGAATCCACGCACAAGCTTTAATGCATGATGTCTGAGGTGCTAAATCAAATGCATCATGTCTGGATAACAGCTGCTGGCTTCTTTATGCCGTCCTCTTGTGTCTGAGGTTTTAACTGTTTTATAGTGGTAGCAGCATATTCTGAAAATGTGATCTTTTTATTAGATAGATGTTCAAAGGTGTGCAATAAATAGAGAGCTTTAATTAGTACTAAATGTATTCAGTGTTACATAAAATAAATTAGAACATTTTAAATGTTCACCTAATTGGTTTATTTGTTTATTTATTTATTTTATCTTGGCTTATTATGGGTTAAAAACAACCCAGTTCAACCCAGCTCTAAATGTTTAACCCAATTTTCTGGGTAGTTTTATTTAACTCAACTATTGTTGAAAGATGACTATATGGCTGACTTAAAATGAATTCAAAATAGGTTGTAAATTAAGAATCAGACATATAATTACTATAGAGGCATCAGCAATAATCAAAAAGAAGCAAGAAATATAGTAATTTTTAAGCAATGGTTGAGTTAAATTAAACTAACCAGAAGATTGGGTTAAACATTTAATCCAACCGCTAGGTTGAAACAACTCAGTTGCTGGGTTTGTCAATATTTTACCCAGCACTGGGTTGTTTTTAACCCAGCATTTAAAAAAAATACTGTGTTAAAAACAACCCAGCGCTGGGTGAAATCTGGGTTAATGTTTAACCCAACCTTCTGGGTAGTTTTATTTAACTCAACTATTGCTTAGAAATCACTATATGGCTGGCTTAAAATGAACTCAAAATAGGTTGTAAATGAATAAATCAGACACATAATTACTAGAGTCATCAGCAACAATAGTTATAAACGTTAATTTCAAACCTATTTTGGGTTCAGTTTAAGCAAGAAATATATGAACTTTTAAGCAATAGTTGAGTTAAATTAAACTACCCAGAAGATTGGGTTAAACATTTAACCCAACTGCTGGGTCAAAACAACTCAGTCGTTGGGTTTGTCCATATTTTACCTAGCACTGGGCTGTTTTTAACCCAGCATTTTTCTGTAAAAAATACTGTGTTAAAAACAACCCAGCGCTGGGTGAAAAATGGGTTAAATGTTTAACCCAACCTTCTGGGTAGTTTTGTTTAACTCAGCTATTGCTTAAAAATTACTATATGGCTGACTTAAAATGAACTCAAAATAGGTTGTAAATGAATAAATCAGACATGTAATTACTAGAGTCATCAGCAACAATCGCTATAAACGTTAATTACCTACCTATTTTGGGTTCGGTTTAAGCAAGAAATTTAGTAACTTTTAAGCAATAGTTGAGTTAAATTAAGCTACCCAGAAGATTTATGCCAAAAGCTGAGTCGAATCAACTCATTTGCTGAATTTGTCCATATTTCACCCAGTACTGGGTTGTTTTTTTTTACCCAGCGCTGGGTGAATTATGGGTTAAATGTTTAACCCAACCTTCTGGGTACCTGTAGTTTTATTTAACTCAACTAAATGAACACAAAATAGTTTGGAAATTAACATTTATTAATATGTTCAATAAATAAACATTTATTAATAAGTTGAATAAATAATTAAATAAACATTTTTTAAATCGCTTTTGATTATTTCTGATGCCTCTAGTAATTATGCATTTGATTTTATATTTTACAACCTATTTTGGGTTCATTTTAAGCAAGAAATGTAGTAATTTTTAAGCAATAGTTGAGTTAAATAAAACTATCCAGAAGGCTGGGTTAAACATTTAACCCAACCGCTGGGTCAAAACAACCCAATCACTGGGTATGTCCATATTTTACCCAGCGTTAGGTTGTTTTTAACCCAGCAGTTTTTAGAGTGTTTAAGCAAGACATATAGTAACTTTTAAGCAATAGTTGAGTTAAATTAAACTACCCAGAAGATTTAAGCCAAAAGCTGGGTCGAAACAACTCATTTGCTGAATTTGTCCATATTTCTCCCAGTACTGGGTTGTTTTTAACCCAGCATTTTTTATTAAATATTTTTTTTCAGTGTAGAGATATTTAATAAACACTATTATATAAAATGTGTTTATAATTATATTACATGAAATAAATCAGACCATTTAATATTCACCCTTTTTATTATTTTTGATCTTGACTTTTTATCTAATAATAGTAATAATGTATCTATGGAATTCTATACAGTGGCAGTGCATAAAATATCTGTTAGAATGCTGCAGGGTATCGCTGTATAATCTCAGTATTGACATAAAGTCTTTTAATATTTTATGATTCTTCTTAAGATCCAAAGTTCTTTTGATCCTTCGCTGATGCTTTGCTCTGGATTATCAATAGACCTTAAGTTTATGTTTTATGTGGAAAAAAAAAGTTGGATTGTCAGTGTTGGACTACAAACAGTGTGATGTTAAATGCTGAAAAGTATGTGCTAAATGCAAACTGATACATTGGGAATTTAATGAATGTAAAAAATAAAGATAGTATTTTTGATGTGAGTGAAATGTTAAGTTTGATATATATATCTCTCTTTGTCCTATTAACTCTCTGACCTGTAAAGGAATAGTTCACTCAAAAAAAAAAATTCTGTCATTAATTTTTCACCCTCATGTTGTTCTAAACCTGTAAGACCTTTGTTCAACTTTGAAACACACATTTTTGATGAAATCTGAGAGCTTTCTGACCCTGCATACACAGCAACGACATGAGGGTGGGTAATTCATGACAGAATTTTCATTTTTGCGTGAGCTATCCCTTTAAAAAGGATGTTGTGACATAAACACAAATTGTGCTGACTTTGTACTTGTGATTAAATGTAGATTTTGACCACAACCAGTCAAATGGATAAGAAATAGCTTGACTTTCCATTGTCATTTTTTCCCCACTTGTGTTCTATTTCCATCTATCTGTGTTTTTTATCTAGGAGAATCAACTTGCTAGAGTATGGGTATAAATATTTTATTTTTTATGTGCTTTTAGACAATAGTAGCTTTATCCATAGCTCCAAACTGAGCTCCATTATCTATAAAATACCCCAGGGCACTTGGTTTTCGTGCCCAGTATATCCATCTGAAAATGTAAGGTATAAGTGAACAAACCCCTTTAAAATCTAAAGGGCTTTACTGGCATAACTCTGTTGCAGCATTGCCAATGGCCATTAAAAATGTAATGAATTAATATAATATGAGAAATGATGTGGTTTCATTAAAACAAGGCTTAGGACTCATTCTCTAAATGAAATCATCTCTTTTAAAAGTCCCAGTGGAGAAACATGGCTGAATTCGGCCTTGCTGGCAGCATTTCCAGTACAATCCGTCAGAGTTTTATTTGAAAGATTAGTACATTTAGGAAGATTAGTACAGTTTTCTGTCAGATGTATAGAGCTACCTGAAACTTGCAGGCTGTGTAAGCATGTATGATTCTGAACCCTGAATCTAATGGACCACTGACTAAAAAGTGCCAAGACTAAGTGTTTTAATATATTTATGAGCTGTTAAAGTAATTCATCCCAGGAGATGTATAGACCAGCTGTGGCAAACAAGCTGTTAGTTCTTTCATACAGAGAGAAAGAGTCTTGTGTTGTGATTAACTCTAAAAAAAAAACACTAACCGCACATCCTCTCCTGTCTCCTGCAGTTCTCAGTGAAGACCTACATTCCAGCTTGTATTTTGTCAATGCATCTCTGCAAGAGGTAGTGTTCGCCAGCACCACGGGGACTCTGGTTCCCTGTCCTGCAGCAGCGGTGCCGCCCGCTACCCTGCGCTGGTATCTGGCCACCGGCGAGGAGAGCTACAACGTCCCAGGGATCCGCCATGTCCATCCAAACGGCACTCTCCAGATCTTCCACTTTCCTCCGTCCAGCTTTAGCAAAGTGATCCACGACAACACTTACTATTGCACAGCGGAAAATCCTTCAGGGAAAATTAGAAGCCAAGATGTTCATATTAAGGCCGGTGAGTGTTTGGAGATATTACAGACTGTTGCAAGATTGTTTTAAAGCCAAATCGAAATTACAGTTTTGGTTTGAATTGCATATACATTCATTTGGATTACACAGTTTCAAAATAAACATATAACATAAATGCTAAAATGAATTTAAACAAATAAACATAATGTGATGCATATTTGTCAGTCATACATAAATGAAACAGGTACGATTTCTGTGATACTAATAAACACACAGTAATCAGGTTTATATATTTATCATCAATAAATCCAGTTTGTTTCAAATATCATACATTTTAACTTACTGAATATGTCTGAATAAATGCATTTTTGAAAATATGATTAATAAAATCAAAGATATGCAAATAGTTAATAATAATGGAGTGTCTATTTACACTAAGTTCAAATAGCCTGTCTTGTTGGCAGAGGCTATTTACACTAACTCCGCCCACCAACGTGATTGGGTTAGTCAACACTACAAAAGACAATTTTCAAACATCAGCTTCAGTGGTGTAGATGGTAAAGCCCATGCCATAGTGTTTTTAATGCTATCAACCCGAATTCGAATCCTCTTATGCCGAACTTTTTTCTTCCTTTTTAAATATCATATCACATCGGAAAGGCATTTATTTTCAATAAAAATGAAGGTAATAATCAAAAAGTTGAAAATAAAGTATTGGGTAGGGTTAGGGTATGTGTAGGGAGGGCTTTATTGTCCCAATAAGGTGGCATCCATTTAGTAATTTGAATTAAAATTAGAATTTACACTCAATACGTTATTATTGCATACTTTTTTACAAGTACTACAATACTGAGGTTCAGATAATTGCCACAGTTTGCAATAAATAGTAAAAATAGCAGGAAATACTTCTATTTTAACAGTGTAAATAGAATCTATAGCTATTTGCACTTGGTGTAAATAGCATCTATCGCTAAGAAAATGCTTTTTTTCACTTAGTGTAAATATTGTCTAATTGCTATTCACACTAAGTGTAAATAGCATCTATTGCTATTTGCACTTAGTGTAAATAGTCTCAATCGCTATTTGTGACCCTGAACCACAAAACCAGTCTTAAGTCGCTGGGGTATGTTTGTAGCAATAGCCAAAAATACATTGTATGGGTCAAAATGATTGATTTTTCTTTTATGCCAAAAATCATTAGTAAATTAAGTAAAGATCATGTTCCATGAAGATATTTTGTAAAATTCCTACTGTAAATATATAAAACTTAATTGTTGATTAGTAATATGCATTGCTAAGAACTTCATTTGGACAACTTTAAAGGTGATTTTCTCAATATTTTGATTTTTTTGCACCCCTTCAGATTCCACATATTAAAATAGTTGTATCTTGGCCAAATGTTGTTCTGTCCTAACAAAGCTTATATATTCAGCTTTCTAAAATGATCTTGCTGTGCCTGTGTTCTTTATTATGTGCATTGTCAGTAAATCACACACAGAATTTTCTCCTCCCATCCGGATTTTTATGGAATTGCGCTCAAATGCTAATTTGGCCTGTTTAGTAAATCTGTCCCTAAGTGTGTAATTTCTGCACCACTAGTGTCACTAAACCAAACTGCAAAACCAATGACTGTTTACAGACAGGTTTCATTCGTGTCATCTGTCAGTGGTCAGTCAAACAGATAGCCGCGCCCCAAACTCACACCATTGGCTGAGACATTGTTGCTATGCTGGGCTAGTCGGATTCTCAAAGAAATAAAACAGTGTTTTAGTAGTGTCAGGTTTACTTTTTTGGTGAAAGACTACTTGTCCTGCATATTAAGCTAGAAGAAAGTATTAAAACACTATGTTTACATATTTTTGCAGTCCATGTTTTATCCAAGTATTAATAAACACAAACTCTTTCTCTCCAGTCTTACGAGAGCCCTATACGGTCCGCGTGGCGGACCAGACCGCGATGAGAGGCAGCGTAGCGGTCTTTAAGTGCATTATTCCTTCCTCAGTGGAGAACTACATCACTGTTGTGTCATGGGAGAGAGACACCGTACCACTCGTCTCAGGTAGGACACTGGACGCTTGTATGAATATTTTGTGCTCGAACTTAAGATGGAATTTAATGTTACTTTAAAGAATTAGTTCACTTCCAGAATAAAAAAATCCTGATGATTTACTCACACCCATGTCATCAAAGATGTTCATGTCTTTCTTTATTCAGTCAAAAAGAAAGTAAGGTTTTTGAGGAAAACATTTCAGGATTTTTCTCCATATAGTGGACTTCAATGGGGATCAGCAGGTTGAAGGTCCAAATTGCAGTTTCAATTCAGTTTCAAAGAGCTCTACATAATCCCAGCCAAGGAATAAGGGTCTTATCTAGCAAAACGATTGGTCATTTCCTAAAAAACATACACATTTCTGTACTTTTTAACCACAAATGTTCATCTTGCACTAGCTGTGTGTACAAGACGTCTGTGTATTCCAATTCAAAAACTCCATCTCATTTTCTCCTCCAGTTTCAAAATCGTCCAACATCGTTGTTTTACCTTTTTTTGTAAAGGCCATTTGACTTTCTTTGCATGTTCACTTTGTAAACACTGAGTCGGTACTTCCGTCGATGTCACACATGACCTTTCCAACTTGTTTGCTTAATGCTTTAAGTCGAGATGCAAGACAAGAAGTTGTGGTTAAAAAGTATTAAAATTTTTATTTTTTTTCACTAGAAAAGACCTTTATTCCTCTGTGGGATCATGTAGAGCCCTTTGGAGCTTCATTGAAACTGCAATTTGGACCTTTAAGCCGTTGGCCAACATTGAAGTCCACTAAATAGAGAAAAATACTGGAATGTTTTTCTCAAAAAACTCAATTTTTTTTTCGACTGAAGAAAGAAAGATATGAACATCTTGGATGACACAGGGGTGAGTAAATTATCAGGAAATTTTTATTCTGGAATAAACTAATCCATTAAAGCAACAGTTCACCAATGCCATCCCATGTTGTTCCAAACCATTTGCATAAATCGCTTGTTTCCATATAATGAAGGTAAATGGGGACTCAAATGTCATTGACGTCAATGCTGCCATTTGATTTGACGTTGCATCCACTCTAAGTTATTGTATGGCTTCAGAAGACTTGGAATATAGTGCATGAGTCATAAAAACCTTTTTATGATTCTTACATGGTGGACCTTCATAGATCCAGTTCTCATTTACTTTCATCATATTGGTCTGGATATTTTTCAAAACTTTTTGTGATCCACACAAGAAAGCAGCTCAAACGGATTTGCAACATGAGGATGAGTAAATTACAATGTTTTAAGGTCAACTATTAGCATCCCTGAAAATCAGTGCAGTGTTGATCTTCCCAAGCGAATTTTAGCCAATTACAGTCCTTGCTTTTCTTGGTTTTCCATCAGTTTAACAACCCCAAGCTTGCTCTCGAAAACACATCCACATCTTTAAGTCGTTTCTTGTCCTGTTGCTGACAACGTGAGATTTATTAGTCTCTAACTTGGCATGCTGTCACAGTAACGCTCTTATAAAGAGCTCCTCTCTCGGCTCACGGCTGTCTAATCCTGAAGAAGTGGACGGTGGCAGTCGTGTCACCGAGATCCACTGTACTGACCTAGTTCCCTTCCAGAGGCAGCGCGGTTTTGAAAATCCGTATCAGCTAAATGGAACACTCGTCTACACAACTGTTTCCTTCCCTCAGGGCTGTCGGCTCGTTTTATGGGGCATTTAGCAAATTCAATAAAGAATCAAAAGTCGTTTAGACTGGGGAGCGAGCGGGGACATTTTCCATAGATATGTCGCAGTTTTCTGTTCGGGTAAAAGACACCGATGAGATATATGAATCTTTTATTCATCTTCAGGGAGTAATGTGACAAATGTTCTCTTGCAGTCTAAATTACAGTCTTTAAATTCCTCTCACGTCTAATGCTCAATCTCAATTGGTGTGCACATTATATTCCTTTATGAATGTTGGAGCCCAAGATGGGTCTATTTCAACGAAAGTGTGCAATGAATCTGACAGATGTCTGTCATTTAATAGCGCCTGTCACAAAACATTAGCTTGCCGCTTGTCTGCGCCTCTTTTCCGTGCTAAATATTTCATAGGTAAAGGAATATTCCTGCAAACAACAGTTTAAACACAGTTCACTGCGTGTGGAACACTTTCACCACACTGTCGAGGGCATTTTGAAGGAATCTGCGTGTGTGCGTGAGGTACATTTGCTAATGGCCCCTCTAAAATTTTCTGAAACCTATTCTTCTGTGATATTCTATAAATAAATAAGCTTTCTATGTGATCTCGCATGAGGAAAAGTGAAGTTGCTGTATACTTTTTTGTTATGAAATATTCATTTCAATCTGTTTTTCTGTCTAGTGGATTTGGACTCCATTGAGTAGTGAAACACTTTTGTTTTTCTAAATGCTAAAATTCCTCAAATCTGAGATTTGTACTGTTCGATATAGGCCTAATGTCTATTTCTAAAGGCAGCCATTCATTTATTTGATCAGAAATACAGAAAAAACTGTAATATTGTAAAATATTATTGCAATTTAAAATAATCATTTTCTATTTTAATATACTTTAAAATATAATTTATTCTTGTGATGCAAAGCTGAATTTTCATCAGCCTTTATCCCAGTCTTTAGTGTCACATGATCCTTCAGAAATGACTCTAATATGCTGATTTATTATCAATGCTGGAAACAGCTGTGCTGCTTAATATTTTTTTTGAATCTTGTAATACTTTTTTCAGGATTCTTTGATGAACAAAAAGTTAAAAAGAACAGCATGTATTCAAAATAAAAAATTTTTTAGCACTTTTTTTTTTTAGCAATTTCTGCCATTTAATTGTGTATACCGTGAACATTGCACATCTGCTCAATGATGCATTAGTCCTCCTTTGAATAGAAAATTGCAGTTATCCAAAAGTGAAAATTCTGTCATTAATGACTCACCCTCATGTTGTTCCAAACTTGTAAGACCTTTGTTCATCTTCTGAACACAAATAAAGATATTTTTGATGAAATCTGAGAGCTTTCTATCCCAGCATAGACAGCAACACAGCTACCACCTTAAAGGCCCAGAAAGGTGGTAAGGACATCATTAAAATAGTCCATGTGGCATCAGTGGTTCATCCGGAATATTATGAAGCTACAAGAGTACTTTTTGTGTGCAAAGAAAACAAAAATAACAACTTTATTCAACAATTTCTTCTCTTCCGTGTCAGTCTTAGCTGTTTGTTTGCAAGAGTGCCATGACGTATCCACATGAAGTTGTGATTTTTGGTTTCTTTGCGCACAAAAAGTATTGTCGTAGCTTCATAAAATTACAGTTGAACCACTGATGTCACATGGACTATTTTAATGATGTCCCTACTACCTTTCTGGGTCTTCAACGTGCGTTGCTTTGCTGTCTATGCAGGGTCAGAAAGCTCTCGAATTTCATCAAAAATATCTTCATTTGCGTCCTGAAGATGAAGGTCTTACGGGTTTGGAGCAACATAACAGAATTTTCATTTTTGGGCGAACTAACGCAAAGTATGGCATAGGAAGAGTGATCTCTGCTTTAGTAGGCACAACTAACTGTGGTTTCATGGTTGCAGTATATGCAGCATTATTTGGTATTGCACAGGTGTTTTAGTCGCAGGGGATTCTGGGAAGATCTGGTTGCAGGCGGCTGTGTTATGCAGCGGTGAGCCACAGAACAAACCGCTACAGGCACTTTAGAGAGTCCTTAGCATTCCACACACATGCCTCGCACTGAGACCTCTGGCCAGAACAACCACTAAAGAGAGAGAGAGAGAGAGAGCGTCAGCGAGACAGAGCCTTTCTGTTCTGTTTTTTCCCCTCTTTCTGGTTCTACCCTGCTCATATTCCGCAGTGAACAAACGCAGACAGATTTGGTGAACATAGAAAAATAGATTCTTACTCAGAGAAGCTTATATGTGTTAATGTAGATTAAATGCCAGAAAGACTGTCAGTCTTTCAGAGTGTGCAAATCCAACCTCAGGCCTTGTTGTGTGTCAGCTAATGCTGGTGGCATGCTGGAGATTTTCATTTCCATGTTTTCCAGTTGTGGTGTTGACATTTTGCAAACCATTGAGCAGCAAGCTGACCATTCATTAAAAATCACATTTGGCGCCCAACGTGGGGCGTAGTGCGCATTTAACCCAACACCCACTTAATGGAGTGAGTCTAACAAGGCCCAGCAGTAACGAATAGATTCATTAGCACTAATCTGCTTCATAAATACTCATAAATGCTCAATATTTTGAGATCGTTTAACCGGCGGAGCCGAAAGCAATCAATACATTCCTGCATATGGAAAGCAGAACACAAATTCCATTCAAATGTATAGATGTATTTAAAAATGTAGGATTCAGAAGCATCGTAGAGGAGCGCTAATGTTTTTAACTGGTCCCACTGCGGCTTTTTTCCTCCAAGCTGGGTGAGGCTGAGCTCTTGCCTCTGCAGTCCGTGTTTCTGTGTATGACAAGCAGGATTGGGGACTTTTGTCCTCAGTTTTCCCTGTGATTGGTTAAAGTATTGTTATCTGGAGAAAAATGGGTCAACCATCCCACCGAGGACAGCATGTGTAAACAGGCAAACCGGAGAGAAAGTGGCTCTGGGGTGGTGAGTGATGCTCTCTCCATCCGAACTGTTTAAAAACCTTTTCTGTGCATCAGTGCTCAGTGAGCAGAATTCCCAGAATTCCCAACCCTCTCTGAATCCCTGCATCTTTTCCACTCTGACAGAGACGAGCGAGGCTTAGCCCGGATAAATAAAAGGGATACTCTGAAAAGGAGAGGAAGAAAATCAATATCGGTGTGCATTAATCATGCTGCGGGTGCCAGAGAGAATTATGGGTACACGGAGGGAGAGATGCATGTGTGCTTTCGCATAGGAACGCTTTCGCGAGGCTCACTGGTTTCTCAGGCATCAGATTAAAAGGATTGTAAGGAGTTTGGGATGATTTCTTGATTATTATGGATTATGCTAATGGTGGTTGTTGAAATATTTATGAACAGTGAACTGATGGTTGATATTATTTGTTGTTTAAGAAATGGTTCTTAATGAAATGGTACTTCATTAACTGTTATAGCCAATGGACGGTTTTAACTTTCTTAAAGATATCTTAAAGTATAATTAAGCCTAAAACACTAGCAGCATCAAATAAAATTGCAAAATTTTCCTCAAGTATCCCAAATATTCTAAAACATGGCAGGACGTTTTATGGGCCTCATTCATGAAACACGAGCAGAAAGAATTTTGTGTAAATTGTTCGTAACGGTTGTTGTGATTTAAACGATTTGATTCAAACTGATGAAAATGTACATATTTTCAAAATGTTAGTTGGTATGAAAGAAATGTTCCCTACCATGTGTAAATGGTGCGTAAAACATTGTTTTGTTTTGTTTTTTTGGCAAACTGATGACACTGCATTTTGATGCACTGCCATAATGATATTTCACAAGTTTGTTTGCCCTATTTTTTTTTCCAACTCTGGGTTAAATGCAGCACTTATCACTGTTCATTTTTACCAGCTGTCCAATCAATGGAGGAGGCGTGGGACAAATACTACACTGACCAATCATCATACTTGTAGAACGACTGAACAACAATGGAGAAGTTAAGATTGCTGGTTACTAAATTTTTTATATTCAGTAATATTCTTCAAAATGAGATGCTAGTAGTACATTATTGTCATGGACAGGGTTGGCAGGTTTTCACAACAAAACCTGCCCAATTGCTACTCGAAACTAGCCCAATCACGTTTCGAGAGGGGTCCCTGTTAAGAGTGTTCCAGGGGATTAAATACAAGTTTTTTTGTTGGGGTTCCCCTGGTAAATTCACAATTTAGGGGCTAAATATGACGTTATTGGGGTCACTTCAACCAGCGGACATCAAAAACAACCCGCAACAACCGTGATAAAGCCCGGTTTTGTGGAAAAACTGCAGACTTGGCAACACTGGTCATGAATCATAGCAACTAAAGCGTCTGTTCGCAAGCGCCACCAGCTGGCCGTTTTCAAAAGAGTGTCTGATTTTTTTCAGCTGGCTAGGGGGGTGTAAACTTTTGAACAGAATGAAGATGTGAACATTTTTCTTATTTTGCCTAAATATATATTTTTTTCATTTAGTGCCCCCCTTTTTTCCTTCTGAATCATCAGTGAGTGTTTAAACCTTCTGTAATAATCGCATATATAATAGTCCCTCAAATATAATAGTTGTCCTCAGTGTGAAAAGATGGATCTCAAAATCATACAGTCATTATTGGAAAGTATTCAAATACACAAAAGGATTTTTCTGAAGAACAGTGGAAGAACAGTATCGCTAAATAATAATAAAAAAAAAAAAACACTCAGCTGTGGATCATTCAGGTAACAACACAGTATTAAGAATCAAGCGTATGTATGTTTTGAACTGGGTCATTTTTATCAATTCAACTATTATTTTCTCTTGTGGACAATATGTAAATGTATTTTATGTGAAATATCTTATTCAGGTCAGTACTAAATAAAAAATAACATGCATTTTGTATGATCCGTCTTGTTTTGGTAAAATAATTAACATTTTGCAGATTCTGCAAGGTGTATGTAAACTTTTGACTTCAACTATATACACACAATTGTTGGCCAATGCTAGATATATATATCACATTAGCCCTTTCAAATATACATATATAGTTAGCTGAAAGATATTATGCTGAATCCAGTCTATTCCGATTTCAATTTCAGTTTAATCTTTGTTAAATTGTTCACATCGTATGCTGGTGTTGATTACAGTTCTTCCCACATAGATGATTAAACCTCATCCTCAGACTGGATCATATCCAGCTTAGAAAACACATAAAAATAACATTTGGCCTCCCTAAAGACCTAAATTGGAACGTAGAAATCTTCCCTCAATCTGGCTAATTATGATGATGTTATAATCCTCATTTGACCTTTGACTCCTTATTCCATATCCTGCATCTGCAAATCAGTTTCCACCACAGCAGCAGCTAATCACTCTTGAGGAGCGTGTCCGTGAGCCCTTATCGTCAGCGGACAGCTGCCGCAGTGTGTTTGAATGGTGGCGACGTTTGTTCAGTGCTCATTGTGCTCGTGACCACAGCCCCATAACACACCGCTTCCCTGCTATTGTTTACAGAGAGAAAAGGGAAGAAACCTGGCAGCCGCTTTCATGATAATCTTTGAAATATTTCGTGAATGGGGTGAAACGTTTGGTAAAGGAAGAGTAAAACGCTCAAGGTTGCACCACGCTATGTGAAAACAAACAAAGCTAACGGCTAACAGCTACAAGAACCTAGCTGCTGTTGCGTTTAACGTCTGATGTGTGTTTATTCACCAATTTATTAAAAAATCTAATTCTGGAGACTTGCTAACCTACCTTAGGGTGGTTTTGGGTGTTTTTATCAACAGGGTTTAATGTCTAATCAGTATAAAGGACAGTTTACTGTCTGCGCTTGAGTAAAAGAAAAAAAATCATTAGAAGATTAGCAATAGCATAAGACAGAAACAGTATAAAACTTCTGTATTCCTCAATAAATAGAAATGTTGTTGCTAGGGTTTTCTGCTGCTAGCTACGCAGGTAAATGATTGGCTGACACGTTGCATGCCTCTTCTATTTGTAGCCAGTAAAATCTTCTGCGCTCTTTTTTTTTTAGTAAATTGCCTGGAGAAATTGAACAAAATAACTGAAAAGGGAGAGGGGGGGTTGCGTTTCATCTAATTGAGAGCTTCATATTATCTGTGCGGAGAAGATAAGCCCTGTTCTCTTAACAGTTATTACTCACTCTGTTTGTAAGTATGTTTCATCCTTTCTCTTGCGCTCTGAGGGTTTCAGGCCTGCTATCTCCCTTCCTCCCGCGGTAAAGCTTTGCCGCTAGTGCAACTGCTCAAACATGCAAACTCCAAAATGGAGGCCAAATCATGTGACCGTGAGCAGCCATCTTCTGTGTGACTGTGCAGTCAAGTTTGAGTCAAGACAAGGCTGCTCATTTACACTGTTGAACGAATATTTTATAGATTCATTGTTTAGCACTGACAGATGTGCTTAAAACATGATAGGGTTGCAACAGATTTATTGTTGTTTCCTCAAGCATTCATAGCTTATGTACTCTGCATAAAAATAAATAAATACTGAATAATTAAAAAAAAAAATCATAAAATATATTTTATAATATATTTTTATTAATATATATATTTTTAAATTCTTCATTTGAACAATGGGTATGAAAAAAAATCTGAAAACAATATTTTTTTCAACTTAAAAAATGCAATAATATGTATTATTATTATTATTATTAGTAGTAAAAATGCTCCATCTTTCCTGCAACCTTAGACTTGACAGGGTAAGCGGTTTGGAGAATGTGTGTATGGACAATAATAATAATAATAATAATAAATGATATATTTACTAACACAATATGCCTTTTTTGCAGTGTGTCTTGTAGACTCATGACTCGAAGCCAGAGGCAACAGACACCAGTTTCTTTCCACACATATGAGTCCTGATATGAATATTGTGAACATGCGGTGAATTATTTATGAATGACTAACCCCAGATGCTGCACTTGTTAAAACGTGTTAAAATGTTTAAATGCGGTTTCGTCTGAACCTGGATTTATAATTGATGACATCTGAGTATTCATTTAAATTTTTTTTTTCTTTTGGCTCAAGTGTTTTTTTGGAGACTCAGTGTGTCTATTGCACAAATGAAACCACCTGTGAGTGCTGTATTATTTTCCTGGATATAATGACATGGACAGGTGTGCCGCTTGGCTAATAATACCCTGTTTCTATGTAATCAGTCAGGGCTGCGTTTTCCAAAAAACACTAAATGCCTAAGTGGATCATCTTAGACTGATCCATTTATATCTATATACAGTATGTATTTCTTTTTTTAATTTATTAAATATATATCATTAATTAATTGGAATTTAAAAAAAAAAAAAAAAAAAAAAAAAAAAATGTGATTTTGAAAGTTAAATTAAAATATAATTTTAAGGAATTCTAAAATGGAATTTTATGTTTGATGTGTCTTTTTTGTAATTTTTGCTTTTTGAAATTAATGTTGTGTCATATCAATTGTGACTGTGCACCTGCCGTTGAGGTTGGGTTTTGAGCGAGTCAGCATCTAGACGCTGGACAAACACTGGTGAGTGATGATGGGCGCACTCTTCAAACAGCTTGTGTTGCTGTTGTCATGGCTGTGCTCTGCTCTTCTGTGTGGGGTGCATTGAGCAGATGGGTCTCGGCAGATTAGATGGACAGAGGAGTGGAAGTCGGGTGGCTGTGGGGGAGGGATGACCTCAGCCTGCTGACCCTTGAGATAGAAGATTTAGAGGAAAAGGGAAGACATTGCACCAACAAGGATGTGTACGGGGTAGTCATTCAGTACAAGGCTGTTACTGTATGTCTTTTCCCCTTTTTTCAATTTTCATTACTCTAATCGTAACACACAATTATGTACGTGTATGTGTGTGTGCTTTAAATTATAATTACAACCATAATTATAATCCTATATTATAATAACACTACCAGTCAAAAGTTTTTGAACAGTAAGAATTTTGATGTTTTTTAAAGAAGTTGCTTTTGCTCACCAAGCCTGCATTTATTTGACCCAAAGCACAGCAAAAACAGTAACATTTTGAAATATGTTTACTATTTAAAATAACTGCTTTCTGTTTGAATGTATTTTAAAATGTGATTTATTCCTGTGATCAAAGCTATTTTTTTAGCATCATTACTCCAGTCTTCAGTCACATGATCCTTCAGAAATCATTCTAATATTCTGATTTGCTATTCAAGAAACATTTTTATTATTATTATATCAATATTTAAAACAGTTCAGTACATTTTTTCAGGATTCTTTGATGAATAAAACGATCCAAAGATCAACATTTATCTGAAATAAAAAGCTTTCGTAACATTATGCACTATACCGTTCAAAGCTTGGAGTCAGTATAAGTTTTTATTTACTTATTTATTTTTGGGAAAGAAATTCTGAAATTAATACCTGTATTTAGCTAAAGAAGTTTATAAAGATGTTTATAATGTTACAAAACATTTCCATTTCAGATAAACGCCGTTTTTCTGAACTTTCTATTTATCAAAGAAACCTGTAAAAATTCTACTCAGCTGTTTTCAACATAATAATAATACTAATAAATGTTTTTTGAGCAGCAAAACAGAATATTCAAATGATTTCTGAAGGATCATGTGACTGGAATAATGATGCTAAAAATTCAGCTTTGAAATCACAGAAATAAATTACATTTTAAAATATATTCAAATAGAAAGCAGTTATTTTAAATAGTAAAAATATTTCAAAATGTTACTGTGTTTGTTGTACTTAAAAAAAACATTAAAACTCTTGCTGTTCAAAAAGCTTTCGACTTTTCATATGTATTGTAATTATTCTAATATTATAATTATAGATGATATATAAAATATTATGTGTGTGTGTGTGATTATTATGATTTTTTAAATTCTTATATGATGTATTATAATTATTCTAATATAATTATAAATGACAAAATATGATAGATAGATAGATAGATAGATAGATAGATAGATAGCTTTGTTGCCATCACAGGAATGAATTACATTTTCAAATATATTTACTTTTAAATTGTAATAATATTTCTTTTTTTTTTACTATATATTTTTTTTGATCAAGTAAATTCCATCTTTATTAACATAAAATACTTCTTTCAAAAACATTAAATAAACTTAATGAATGCAGACCTGTATTTTTAGATGTTAATATTAAATAAGATTATTTTATATTTAAAAAAAAATATATATATACATAGTTTTTGTGTCTTTTTCATTACATTGATGAGGAATTAATGAGAAGACTGCAAATTTTAACTCAAATCATTATTAGTCTTGAATCAGAGAATGGGTCACACTTAATTTTAAGGTCCAGTTCTCGCTATTAACAAACCATTAACTATGACTTTTGCCTCAATAAACTAATTTTCTGCTTATTAATATTTAGTAGTTGTTAAGTTTAGGTAATTGGGTACGATTGGGTATGTATGGTCATGCAGAATATGTGCTTTAGAAGTACTAATAAACAGCCAGTATTTTAATAATAGGCATGCTAATAAGCCACTAGTTAATAGTGAGAATTGGTCCCTATACTAAAGTGTTACCAGAGAATGTCCATTGTTTAGTTTAAAATGAAGGAAATCTTTTTAATCTACAATCATTAGACATCAACTTTTGTTTTCTCCTTGCTCTGTCTTTGGACTTTAGTTGAAGATGGCACTGCGTATAGTTCCCCTCTGTAATGGTGATGCCACTTGTCTTATAAGTAGGTTGAAAAATGGACCCCTGGGACGCAATCCAGGGCCACACAGACAGGGGCCACGCGGAGTAATTAAACTGTCCACATCCAGACAGCAGATCTGTTGCTGTGCGGTAATCCGCCTGGCATATGGAGATGAACAGAATTAACGCAGAGACGAAAACAAATGAATTAAAGCGGCCAGAAGCTTAAGAGCAAATATTTGCTTTTTGGTGACCTGTCAGGATTCTCCGCTGAGCTGAAGTGGTTTAGACAGACGGCCTGCTGAAACGCTCGCCGACCCAGAGCACAAGTGTGCTTCAGGAGGATCTGTCTGCTGTGACGTAGCTGAGGAAAACTTTGACTTGATTTGTCGCTGCAGTTGATGATATTTTGCATGTATACACTTTTAAAACAAACATAGAACCTTTCAAAAAAGCTTCTTTACAGTGTTAAAAGAACATTTAAAATAAAATGTTCTTTAACTAAGAAAGAAGCGGTTCTTTTAAAGGGATAGTTCACTGTCAGAAAAAAAGGTACAGTTTTGTCACTGGGGCAGTACCCTGAGGTACAAATGTGTACTTTTAAAGTACTAATATGTGCCTTAAAATACCAATATGTGCTTTCAAAGTATTAAAATGTACCTTTAAGGACAGAACTTTACCATTTTTTCTGACTGTGTTCACCCAAAAAATAAAAATTACCTCAGGATTTACTCACCCTCAAGCCATCCTAGGTGTATATGACTTTCTTCTTTCAGACGAATTGGAGTTATATAACAAAATGTCCTGGCTCTTCCAAGCTTTATAATGGTGGTGAATGGGTGTTGAGATTTTGAAGTTCAATAAAGCAGGGCTTTACAGTGCGACCATTTCAGTCGCATTTGAAAAAATATTTAGGAGCACCATGTGAAACTGACCTGATCAGCATATTTGTGTTTGCACTGAGGGAAGCTTCAAAGGTTTCTATGTGTTTTTACAACGTTGAGTAATGTATCACAGACATATCTCACAAATACTTTCATAAACATAGTGTAGAGAGAGTGTAAATAAGAGATTTATTGTGCAGTGTAGAGAGCTTCGTTCATTATAATGGAACTTTGTGAGACTGTGATGAACTAAGATGAGTGACAGCTTTAATGATTTTTAGGGAGTTTGTAAATGAGATATTGATTAATATAACAGTCAAATAAACAAGAAGTTAATATTAAATGACTTACATTGTCTGACTATAACACTATTGCCTGATTTTGCTCTATTTCGTGGTCAAAAATAGTTTGAAACAAGTCACAACTGAGCCACTGCGCATCTCTATTCAAACACAGTGTTGTTTCGTTTATGAATGAATGTGCATTTTAAAACGAATCTAGCGAGTCAATGATTCAAATTCCCATTTAATAAAGACAGTCACTTGCTTTATTCCTGAATGAATCAGCTGTTTGAATGAATCAAATGAATGAATGATTCAGTAATTAAATCAGTGAGCATTTGTTTTGCTCTTTCCACTGCGCTTCTGCGTTCTTCACCATGTTCGCCTACATCCTACATCATACGCTGAAATACCACTCTCTCATGAACGTGCATACGACAGTTAGCGAAACTAGACATTGCGGTTTATAGTTTTAAATATGATTTTTTTTTTTTTTTACACAAAAGCATCATTTCATTCAGATGGAAGCACTTTATCGAACTTCAAAATCTCAACACCCATTCACTGCCATTATAAAGCTTGGAAGAGCCAGGACAGTTTTTTAAATATAACTCCAAATGTATTTGTCTAAATAAAGAAAGTCATATACACCTAGGATGGTTTGAGGGTGAGTAAATCATGGGGTAATTTTCATTTTTGGTTGAACTGTCCCTTTAAGAAATCATTCTTTTCTGTGAAAAACCATATGCTTTTAAGAATGTATGTTTGTGATAGGTGCATATTTTTAATATTTATTCTCTATGCCCTTCATTGAGTGTGCTGTAGCAAATGAGCCAGATCAGTGTGTGTTTTTAAATAAGAAATCATTTTAAAAAAGGAAAATGAGCAGTATGTTCCACAGTATGTATTTGCCGTGTCGGGGCCTGTATGGTGACCGGGGGTGGGCAGAGACAGATCACTTCTCTCCATGGCAGTAAGTCAGGCCGTTAATGTCTAATTGGCACCTAATGAGGGACTGCGGTCTGACAGCCTCTAAGATCCGCTCTCATTACCTCTTCAGAGCCCACAACATCTCTGACTGTGTTCATCTGAGCGCCGCGGTTCATCGTTAAACTCTTTAAACCGTCAGGTCAGTGTGTGATATTAATCAGCCCAATCAGGATAAAATACTCTGAATTATTATTATCGTCATCATCATCCTCCTCACAGAATCAGAACTTGCAGAGTATATTAGTGAAGTAATTACATCAGTTTCACACAGATTTGAGGATTTTATTTGAAATATGGCAATTTCTTGTTTCTGCCAAAAGCTTCTTAGGTTTATTTTAAACTCGTCTCTGAGCCAAAGCAAATATAATACGTGTATCTAGTTACATACTATAGGATTATAGAGATCAAGCTTTCTGTGTATCAGCCGATCGTAAAATAACATGTGTTTCAATGTTCTCAAACCTCTAATCTGACTATTTTTTTGCAGATTTTCCACAGGATAAGACATCTGCTTTCAAAAAAAAAAAGCTCCACAATAATACTTAAATCTCTAGCAAGGATTAACTGAACTGAATTTAACCGCTGTAGAGTTCTGTTTATGTACAAGTAACACAGGTTTAATCCGTATTGAAAGTCTTGAGGATATACACAACTCCAGTGAAAGACAAAACATGCTTGTTTTTCAGTTTATGTTAGCAAAAACATTAATAATGTGTTAAAAAAAAAATAATTTTGATCTCATGTTTAACCAAGAAATCGATTTTTGGATCCTTTATATAGCAGTGAGTTGTTAGCATTGTTGCTAAAGCTAGCTATAAGTCTCAGCTGACACAGAAGAGAAGAAATTGTTGAATAAAGTCGTTATTTTAGTTTTCTTTGTACACAGAAATATTCTCATAGCTTCTTAACATTACGGTTGAACCACTGATGTCACATGGATTATTTTAACATTGTCCTTACTACCTTTTTAACCTCGTGTCATTTGCTGTCTATGCAGGGTCAGAAAGCTTTCGGATTTCATCAAAAAAAAATCTTTATTTGTGTTCTGAAAATGAACGAAGGTCTTATGGCTATGGAACGACATGAGGGAGAGTAATTAATGATAGAAATTTCATTTTGGGTGAACTATCCTTTAGGCTGCTAGTTCAACAAAATGCTAGTCAGTTGCTACCTTGGTTTTCCTAAGAGACACAGCCTCCAGCCTAGCTGTGGTTAATGAGTAAAACTGGGTCAGCGGGATTACATGTATGTCTTAAAACTGATCTAATTCACAAAGCAATGTTCGCTCGCAGGCATCGGCTGAACCTGCGCTGCGTTTCTCCTCTCATTGCTCGGCTGTATGTGCGCTAACGTGCTTCCCGCACAAGTTCATCTGCATAAGATGATACAGTAGCGCCTCAGGATATGAACAGATGGGAGTGTTTAGCAAACTCACAGCCCACCTTCTCCCCCCGCCGCAGTGCGGCGCCCCCCACGGGCGGCTCTGTTAACCTGTCACTTGTCATCACAGGAGATCCAGGCACCATATGCCCAGAGCACCAGAACCTCACCAGACATGAAAGCGGATGCGGAGAGGAACAGGGGAGCTGCTTTTTTTGTGGCGTCTGTTGTCGCGATCAAAGATCTGTCAGTTTGCTCTGCATAATGTGGAAAACTGTTCTGATCGTGCGACGTCTGCTTTTTAGATTGATCTCTGGGAGATGTTACTAGCTCATTGATCCGCCGCAGACACCTGTGAGAAACTCCTGTTGACTAGTTCGGATCTGAGAGGTAAAAAAAGTGTCTCTCATCAGCGTTTGCGAGTAGACGAATAGGATAAATGACACCTTGAGCTCAGCTTTATTTATTTATTTACTTGCAGATTTTTAGTGCACTGTATAAATGTAGTTTAAAAAATAAGTTTAAATAATATTAAATATTAACTCGGATATTTATACAGGACATATAAGTACATAGGACAGATATTAAAGGAGAAGTTCACTTCCAGAACAAAAATTTACAGATAATTTACTCACCCGCTTGTCATTTCAAGATGTTCGTGTCTTTCTTTCTACAGTCATAAAGAAATTATGTGTTTTGGGGAAAACATTTCAGCATTTTTCTCCATATAGTGGACTTCTATGGTGCCTGCGGGTTTGAACTTCCAAAATGCAGTTTAAATGAGGCTTCAAAGGACTCTAAATGATCCCAACAGAGGAAGAAGGGTCTTATCTAGCAAAACAATTGGTTGTTTTTTGAAAAAATTACAATTTATATACTTTTTAACCTCAAATGCTCGTCTTGTCTAGCTCTGCGATGCGCATGCAAGCTCTGTGTAATCCGGGTCAATACATTTGTTGGTATGTTGAAAAACTCCCATCTCATTTTCACCTCCAACTTCAAAATCGTCCTACATCTCTGTTTTACCTTTTTTTGGTGTGTGTTTGACCCTCCTTGCAACGTCCACTTTGTAAACACTGGGTCGGTACTTCTGCAGCGATGTAGGGCGATTTTGAAGTTGGAGGAGAAAATGAGATGGGAGTTTTTCGACATACCCTAACTGTATTGACCCGGATTACACAGAGTTTGCATGCGCATCGCAGAGCTAGACAAAAAGTGCATTTGAGGTTAAAAAGTATATAAATTGTAATTTTCTTAGAAAACAACCAATTGTTTCGCTAGATAAGACCCTTCTTCCTCTGCTGGGATCGTTTAGAGCCCTTTCAAGCTGCATTTAAACTGCATTTTAGAAGTTCAAACTTGCAGGCACCATAGAAGTCCACTATATGGAGAACATTCCTGAAATGTTTTTCTCAAAAAACATAATTTCTTTACAACTGAAGAAAGCAAGACACAAACATCTTGGATGACAAGGGGGTGAGTAAATTTATCTATAAATTTTTGTTCTGGAAGTGAACATCTCCTTTAAGGACAGAATATTTCCTTAATGGAATAGTTTACCAAAAATGAAAATTTTGTCATCACTTACTCATGTCATTCTAAACCCAAGTTGTTGTTCACCAAAAATCTGGACAGTAGCCTTGTTTATGATCCAAAAAAAAAAATTGTGTTTTGAATCTGATCTTTTGTGTAAATATTCTGGACAGTTCATTCCTCAAAAAACCAAAACATTCTTGGATGAACTAATTCTTCAAATATGACTGTAACTCTGTTGCTTGATCAGTCATATTCAAAATCCAATATTTGTATTTTCAGAAGAAAATGTGAGTGGTACTCCCCTGTGCAAAAAAGAAATTTGGCTGTGTAGGAAAGGTTCTTTTGCCAATTTTGTCATCCACCTGGTTTATGTCTGATATTTTTAAGAACCAACAGTGTACTGTAAAAATGAAAGATTAATGCTATATATATATATATATATATATATATTTTTTTTTTTTTTTTTTTACAAGAAAATACTATTTTAGTATTTCTAAAAATGTAATATTTATTTCAATGGGTTATTTGCCATTTCTTTGCAATTATTTGTGAAATG
Source organism: Cirrhinus mrigala (assembly GCA_036247105.1). Taxonomy (NCBI): domain Eukaryota; kingdom Metazoa; phylum Chordata; class Actinopteri; order Cypriniformes; family Cyprinidae; genus Cirrhinus; species Cirrhinus mrigala. The sequence continues at coordinate 22,961,706 of CM070016.1, forward strand.
AACTAGCAATTTCTGGGTGAAATTATTTCACTAAGTCCTCAAGTACACTTGTTCTCAAAAAGCCACACGATTTTAAGTGTCTTTCATGATTGTAGCACAAACAATGTGGGACGAATCATAAACCGAAGCTTAATATTTAGTAGTGCTGACAAATCGATTAATCACAATTAATCATGATTAATCATGATTAATCGCATCCAAAGTAAAAGTTTGTGTCGCACACCAGGGTTTTGCATTTGTATTCGATATGTATCCCAAAAAAAAATGTTCTAAGAATGTTTTGAAAATGTTATTTCTGTTATTTCTAACGCTTTAAAGGGTTAGTTCACTCCTGGATTAACATTTCCTGATCATTTACTCACCCCTGTGTCACCCAAGATAATCATGTATTTCTTTATCAGTTGAAAAAATGTAAGATTTTTGAGGAAAACATTTCAGGATTTTTCTCCATATAGTGCACTTCAGTGGGGATCTGCGGGTTGAAAGCCCAAATTGCAGTTTCAGTGCAGCTTCAAAGAGCTCTACACAATCTCAGCCGAGGAATAAGGGTCTTCTCTAGCAAACAATCTGTCATTTTCTAAAAAAATAAAAATGTATGTACTTTTTAACCACAAATGCTCATCTTGCACTAGCTCTGCGATGCACATCTACAATTTCACGATTAAGTAATTACTTTGGAAAAGTGATGTGCGGTTAGTTCTTTGTCTGCGTACTTCGGTTTAAAAAGGTACGGTAGAGCGAAAAACTCCATCTTATTTTCTTCAAAATGTCCCAACATCGATGTTTTTTGTAAAGGCCGTTTGACTTTCTTTGCATGCTCGCTTTGTAAACACTGGGTTGGTATTTCCGTCTACATCACACGCGACCGTTCCAATGTGATTATGTAATGTGTGCAGTCAAGCTAGTGCAAAATAAGCAGTTGTGGTAAAAAAGTATATAAATGTTTATTTTTATTGTTTCACTAGATAAGACCCTTATTCCTCAGCTGGAATCGTGTAGAGCCCTTTGAAGCTGCACTAAAGCTGCAATTTGGACCTTCAACCCATTAACCACCACTGAGGTCCACTATATGGAGAAAAATCCTGGAATGTTTTCATTTAATTTCATTTCTGAAGAAAGACAGAACTATTCCATTAAGAGCATTATTGAAGACCAGAGAACTCTGAATCAGCATTACTGAAAGAATGTTTGTTTGTAACTTTGAGAACATTCTGTTCGCTGGCTAGTATGTCCAGCAGTGATAGTGATGTTTGCCTTAACAGCCACTACTAATTAAACCATGCAGTCGTCTTATTTATTTTAAATCTCCCCCACAGCGCCATCTTGACGTGGCGAGAAACACGCCATGGGCTTCTCGTAGCACACAGGCCCGCGCCATCTGATTTCAACCGGCCGAGTCCATCAAAAGAGCTTCATGTATAACATGTATAATGCATACAAAATTGTACTCGGAATGTTCAGTCGCATGAATTTTGAGTAAGACATAGCTGGGGGCTTGACGTCCTTAGAGGCAGGACCCTAAAAAGGGATTATTTTCCCTCTCTCTCAGAGCTTATTCCTGCGAGGAGGAGACGGCGAGAATGTCTTGGTGCAGTAGCCCAGTGACACATTGCTCTGATCTGCCTCCAGCAATCCCACCGCCCCCCAACCCCCCGTCTCCACCCGCTAATGTCACAGCCTACGAGTCACTCCGCTGGTTGCCACAGTAACCAACTCACCTTCCTCGCGCCTGTCACATCGCACCTAAAGAGACCGATACGTCTCGGAGTGACGAGTCGGATAGAACGCGAGCCGCAAAATAGACACGTCTCTGAAATAGCTAAAAGCTCTTTTTGTGTTCGGCACGTAGCCGGAAAAAGAACAGCTGTCAAGGAAAGAACCGCGGTTTTGCTCGAGAGAGGTGGAGGTGGGGAGGTGGGGGGTTTGTTCTGGGTAGAAAGTGGGTGTATCAGACATGACAACCCGACTTTTGCAAATTTGCAAGCTTCACAGGACAGCTGTATTCGGCAAAAGCGCGTCTCGCTCTCTATACTGTCTGTCTGCGGCACGAGCGCAAGCTGTCTTGTGCATCACAGCACTGCGGGCGGCAGCCACAGAGGAAACACAGCCTTTTGGCACCTGGGCGTTTAACCTGCATTTTACTGCATGTGCTGACAGGCAATTAAACCGTAGCCAGGGGCTAATTACCTCAGATAGCAGCAGCTGCAGTCGGGACGAGAGGTAAAATTCGAGCGCATCAAAAATGCCGTTGTTCGCTTAAATTACAAAGATGCGTGTCGCCGTGTCCGACGGCGTATGCCGAAAGGTCTGTGATGAGGTGATTTATGCAATGCGGGTTCTCGGAAACTTTTGCAGGTTTTTGCATGAGGGCAAACGTGGCTTTTCCGAGAGAAGATGTAGAGAGCTAAAAGAACAATGTCAACTCCACAAAAGCGTAATGGAGTAATTGTCGGTCTCCACGGTAACATTCAATGCACATTGTTCAGGTGGAGCAGCTGACAGAAAGACCATTACGTACTAACCCTGAGAGAGAGAGGGAGAGAGTCTCATGTAGTTAATGCCCATTTTTTTGTGTCCTTTTTATCATGTGCAGTGCAGAAATGAAGTATGAAATGTTTGTATTGCTATAAAACTAACATTTCCTGGTTAGTTGAGCTTTCTAATAACCAGAAAAAGCAGACTCTTTGACCTTTTGATCTGACCTTTTCATTTTGTCATTTCTGATATAAAGTAGTCAGTTTGATTCAGTCATACTGTATATATTGTTGACTGTTTATTTTTTAATAAAACTACTTAATTTAGATGTAACCATTTAGAGCAAGTTTTTAAATTTGCCTTCATAATACACAAACAAAGATTTATTTATTTAATTATTTATTATAGTAAATTACCACAACTGCATAGTGTCACAGTGGTGAGTTTTGCCTGGGAAAAAGTAACTCACATTTTCTTTAAAATACTTAGAAATTGTTAGTTAGAATTAATAATAAACAACACAATAATAAATTAGACATAATAATAAGTAATAAATAACAACAGCAAAACAAGTGGATTCTTTCTTTTTCTTTCTCTTTCTTTCTTTCTTTCATTCTTTCATTCTTTCTTTCTTTCTTTCTTTCTTTCTTTCTTTCTTTCTTTATCTATTTACTCATTTTGTTTGTTTTTTGTTTGTTCATTTTTTAATATTGTGAGTTTTGCATGGGAAAGTGCCACTCACATTTTCCTTAAAATATTTAGAAATTGTTTGTTATAATAAATGATAAACGATTTTTAATAATAAATTAGAAATAATAATAAATAATAAATAACAAAGACAAAGCAAGTGCACTTTTTATTTATTTATATATTTTGTTTGTTTGTTTGTTCTTTTTTTTTATTTGGTCATTTTTGCATGGGAAAGTGCTAATCACATTTTCTTTAAAATATTTAGAAATTGTTTGTTATAAAATAATAGATAATATTTAATAATAAATAATGATAAAATAAAACAGGTGGAGAGATTTATTGATTTATGTATTTATTTTCATTTGTTTGTTTGTGTGTTTTGTTTGTTCTTTTTTAATATGTTTTTTTCTTTAGGTATGTATGTGTTTATATACATTTATTTTTGTTTGTTCATTTTATTTAGATTTATTTATGTTTGTTTGTGTGTTTTTTTGTTTTGTTTTTTGTAATATGGTGAGTTTTGCATGGGAAAATGCCACTCACATTTTCTTTAGAATATTTAGAAATTGTTTATTATTATTATTATATTTATTATATAAAAATAATAGATAATAGATAATATTTAATAAAAAAATATAAATAATAATAAATAACAGACAAAGCAAGTTGGCTGTTTTTCTTTATGTATGTATGTATTTATTTATTTACATTTATTTATTTTTTGTTCATTTTTTTTAATATGGTAAGTTTTTCATGGGAAAACGCCTCTCACATTTTCTTTAAAATATTTAGAAATTGTTTGTTATAAAAATAATAGCTAATATTTAATAATAAAATATAAATAATATTAAAAATTAAATAAAGCAGGTGGACAGATTTATTTATTTATTTATGTTTGTTTATTTGTTTGTTTTTTTGTTCTTTTTTAATATGGTAAGTTTTGCATGGAAAATGCCACTCACATTTTCTTTCAAATATTTAGAAATTGTTTGTTATAAAAATAATAGATCATATTTAATAATAAAATATAAATAATAATAAATAACAGAGACAAAGCAAGCTGATAGTTTTTTTTCTTTAGGTATGCATGTATTTATTCATTTATTTAAATTTATTTTTGTTAACAAAAAATTGGTATGTTTTGTCTGTATATTTACTTGTTATTGTCTATATATTATATATAGTTGTTACAGATGTACATACGTACATAGACAAAACAGTCCACTTGCATTATCTTTGTCATTTATTTCCTTTTTTATATGCATCAAAATATAATTTGTAATATACAAAAAAATAAAACTGGACAGACCAAACCACTTGCTTTGTCTTTGTTGAAAACCATCAGTAATTTTGTATGCAAACTACTGCGTCTAGTTGACATGGGGAAGTGTTGTCCGGAAGTCCCGAGATGCACGTAGCCGTCTGTTCCTGTTTACTCTGACGGGGATGGCAGTCACGAGGGGATGGAAACTTCCCCCTGGAGCAATTAAAACCTGAGCATAATTGACAGGGTGTTATCACACTTCATCTCTCCACTGACTCCAGGAGAGAGAGAGGTGCACCAAGATTACTTGCAAATAAACCTGGTCATCAAATATCCATTTAACAGAAAACACATTGAGGGCCGCTGTATGTATATCCAAAGTGCATGCATTCAAAGTAACATTTATCAGTTTATGCACTCTCCAAAAAATCGATCACATGACCTTGCTGTTGCAATGCTGAGCTGCAAAAAAATGTTTTTTTCCTCCCAAACAAGGCTAAGATATTTATTTGTTTTAATTTTAGTCCATAAAGCTGTACTGTTTTATTGTCATCATCTCCTCACTGTAAATGAAACTCGTTTCCCAGTAAGCAGGGTTATAAAAGATTAACAGGATCTAATTTAGCACATGATTTGACATTACAGGCTTCAGTTCGCAGCAGTTTTTTTATTTCCGGAGTTTAATGAAGTAAGCGCAACAGCAAGGACACATGCTCTCACACTTACTGTGGCAAGCTTTCATCTGTCCATCTATCTTTCATTTGTCTGCTTCTGCCCTTTTTCATCACCCTCTCTCTCTCTCTCTCTCTCTCATACTCAGTCTTGAATATTTAATGTCTTTGAATTACGGTGCCTCTCATCCATAATGAAGAGATATCAGACAAATGGAGCTTCTGTTTTCAATCGCTCGTTTCGCAGCTGAGACGCTAAATGATTTTAAGGGTCATGTTTGTTTGAATATCTAATCCAGATTCGCTCTTCAGCAGATGTGCGTTCCCTGACTCAGGTGGATGAATTTCCTAGTAGCTGCTACTAATCAATGAGATGGGATGCAAAAATGAAAACTGCTGGGAAGTTAAACATGTTATGTGGAAATGTTTAAAGAAAAATAAAAAATAAATTGACAATACTGTTTATACTATATAATACAGGTTAATGCATTCATAATGATTTATATATATACACACACAGACACATACACACACATATAAATATGTATATAGAGAGAGAGAATCAAGATATAAAAGGTTCAGTTTGTACTAATAATTTTCTGCTTATCTCATAATAGTTTTTTGTTCACCACATAATTTTTTTGTAATCTGTTTTGTAATTTTTTGTAGATTTTTTTAATACAGTAAACAACCTTAAGAGAACAGTGTCATGGTGTATATAAAATAAAACAAAATAATTTATTATTAGGTGAACGTGTATGTGTGTCTATATATATATATATATATATATATATATATATATATATATATATATATATATGTATATATTTCACTTGGTTTCACTTTGTACTAATAATTTTTGGTTCACCTGATTATAGTAAGTTTATTTGTCATTTTTTGTAAACATTTTTTTTTTAAATACAGTAAACGACCACAAGAGCATAGTTTTGGTGTACAAAAAAAATGATAATAAAATAAATTATTAGGTAAATGTGTGTGTGTGCACGCATATATATATATTTTTTCACATTATATTTTATGTAGAGAGAGAGAGAGATCAAGATATTTATCTAACTTATATTTTTATTTTATATATATGTTTTTTCTTTTAAAAATGTTTCAATTTGTACTGAAAATTTTTGTCATTTTTTGTAAAAAAAAAAAAAAAAAAAATTAAATACAGTAAGCAACCACGAGCATCATGGTGTATAAAAAATAAAATAAATTATTAGGTGAACGTGTGTGTGTGTATTTATATATATTTATATATATAAATAACTGTAAACATTTTTTAAAATAGAGTAAACAACTACAAGAGCATAGTGTAATAAAAAATTATTAGGTGATTATTATTAGTTTATTTTAGTATATGTTTATACATTTTAGTATATGTATATATATTGAGACAGAGAGAGAAATCAATATAATATAAAATAATATACATATATATATATATATATATATGTTTTTATCTTTACACATGTTACAATTTTTTTTTTTTTTTACCTGATAATAGTACTGTTTTTTGTTTTTTTTGGTAATAGTTTTTTGTAATTTTTTTTTAAATTCAATAACGACCACAAGGGTATAGTGTCATATATAGACAAACAGCATAGTGTCACAGTGGTGAATATTGCATGGCAAAGCGCCACTCACATTTTGAAAATATTTACACATTTTCAGAACATTTCTTTATTTATTTGCCCTGAACAATAATGGTGCGCTGAAATGAAGCAATCACTAGGATTCAGTTTACAGTAAATCTGTTGATTTAAACTGGTGCTGTCCTGTAACATATTGCAGACATACTATTTGTATGAACAGCTGGATTGAAGATCAGTCCTCTTCAGATGTAGAGAGCAGACAGGAGTGTGTGTGTACAGTAACAGGATGGAGTGCGTTACCCTGACAACAGCAGCTGCTGTCAACGTCTCACTCTCTGACAAATGATGCTTTTTACAGCCGTGTTAATTGCATTCCATCTCTCTCTCTCTCTCTGATAAAGACACTGATCAAACTGAAGCTCACTTATTAGCATGATTAGGCTTTATTAAACGCCTGGGTCTCTCGCTCTGTTTTTTTTTTTTTTTTCAGGAAACTCTCCTCCGCTTTATTTCGTATAATGTGGTCTCACAAGAGGACTTGCGTTTTGCTTTTGTTGCTTGGACTAAGTGAATTAATCAAACTCCTAACCTATGCAAGTGTTTATTTAGCTTAGTTGTTGAGTTGTTTAGAATTATAAATTATCTGAAGCCTAAAAAGTTTAGGTTTAGTCAAGAATGTGATGGGCATCAGTTCAAGAAAAGACTTGATGTCTGGGATGGAGGAAGTGTCTATGGCATGTGTGTTCAGCATTTAAAGGGATAGTTCACCCAAAAATGAAAATTCTGTCATTAATTATGCACCCTCATTTCGTTCCAAACCTGTAAGACCTTCGTTCATCTTTGGAAAACAAATTAAGATATTTTTGATGAAATCCGAGAGTTTTCTGACCCTGCATAGACAGCAGCGCATCTCAATATGTCAATATGAGGTGTATAAATTCATGTGGTGTAAAATGTCATTGCGAGTTTGTGTGAATCAGCGAACAGAAAAATATCCGAACTTGATTTCTGGGGTGAACTTTTGGTAAATGCCATGTTAACAATATCAGCATCAGACATGGCATCATTATTTTAAGCATGGTCTTAGCAGGTGTACAAAATTAGACAGTGTGTTTTATTATAAGTAAAGTTTACATGTTTAGCCCATGATCTTATGAGATCTGAATATTTAAGTGAAGCATGGACTTACTGTATGTGCCCACTAAATGTTTGCGTTAAAACATCTGTATGATATACTGTACACTAGCCTTCAGTAAGATTTCTTGAAACTAATGTAATACTTTTATTCCGCAAGGATGCATCAAATTAATCAAAAGTGACAGTGAAAATGTTTACAAGTTATAAAAGATTTCTGTTTTAAACAAATATTGCCCTTTTGTTTTTTTTTTATTCATCATAGAAACCAGAAAAACAAGCATATCACGGTTTCCACAAAAATGTTAAAGGGGTCATCGGATGCAAAGTTCACTTTTACATGTTGTTTGAACATTAATGTGTGTTGGCAGTGTATGTACAAATCTACCTTATAATGATAAAAATCCATGCAGTGGTTTTTAATTAATCTGTAAAAATAATAATCCCTTTTTCAAATCGAGCCATTCTCTGATGCCTGTCAGTGTGGCGTCACACCGACAGAGGCCGCTCCCATGATAGTTGATTGACATGAGCATCTTACCACAGACCCGCCTTACATCAGCTGTAACAGTTCGTCCTCCATTGTTTCGATGCCGGAGCAGGGATGTAAGTTAAACAGGAATATCTGTGATTGAGTGATTGAGGTGTTGTGTTGCTGGATGTAATAATGAACATAGTGGTCATCATTTACTCCTGACATCTGAGCCACTAAAGATGCAGTGAATTATGTTTCTTTGTGAAGGGAATGCACCTCCCGATCTACATATAACATCGTGCAAATCATTCGTGATCCAGCTTCACCTACAGCAGAAGGGAGTATAAGGTTTTTTTTATGAATTTTTGCGATCGCCTTTCCTAATAACGTGCTAGTTAGCAAGTTTAGCGGCTAAATGCGGCTAAAGTAAACAGGCTCATCACTCCACAGAGAGAAGAGAGGGCCAAGGCGAGCAGAGCTCATTAACATTCAAAGCAACCTTGACCAGAACAGGATGATTTTTGCAGAGCTGATTTTGACAAGGTAAAAAGTGTGTTGTTTTACACTACCATTGAGAATTTTTAACCAAAGTATATTATAGACTTTTCATTAATACCCTAAAGAATCATATCAACTTGTGGAAAATGGGCATCCGATGACCCCTTTAAGTAGCTCGGCTGTTTTCAACATTAATAACAATTAGAAAAAAATGTATGTAGCAAATCAGCATTTTAGAATAATTTCTAGAATGACAATGAGATTTATGGAAGCTGTTTTCATCAATTCTGACTTTTTTTCTCAGAATTGTGAGCTATAAACTTGCAGTTGCAAGTTATAAAGTTAGTATTGTGAGATTTAAACTCACAACTGTGACTTTTTTCTCAGAATTGTGAGTTTATATCTCAGAATTGTGGCTTTTTCTCAGAAATGTGAGTTTATATCTCAGAATTGTAACTTTTTCTCTGAATTGTGAGTTTATATCTCACAATTGTGACTTTTTTCTCAGAATTGTGGCTTTTTCTCAGAAATGTGAGTTTATATCTCAGAATTGTAACTTTTTTTTCTGAATTGTGAGTTTATATCTCACAATTGTGACTTTTTCTGAGAATTGCCAGTTTATATCTCTGTATTGTGATTTGTTTTCTGATTTGTGAGACAAATCTTAATATGTGTAATTTGTATATATATAAATATATATATATATATACAGTACTGTGCAAAAATCTTAGGCCACTAGTATTTTCACCAACAAAAAAAATGGTTTTAAGTCCGTTATTTCTATCTTTTGCTGTAGTGTGTCAGTAGGAAATATCAGTTTACATTTCTAAACATTCATTTTGCCATTAATTGTAATAATTTTTTTTTTTTTTTTGGATTTTTGTTTGCACAAGGAGTCTGACAACAGCTAGTGCTCCACACAGAGATCTGATCTTACCATCATCCAGTCTGTCTGGAACGACATGAAGAAACAGAACAAACTGAGACAGACTAAATCCAGAAGAACTGTGGCAACATCTCCAAGATGCTTTAAGAAACCTACATGCAAAGCTACCTGAAAACCTATGCGCAAATGTACCTAGGGCAAAAGCTGTTTTGAACGCAAATATGGTTTACCAAATGTTGATTTAATTTAGTTAAAAGAAGTTAATTGATAAATAAAATCTATTTATGGCATTATTTTTGACAGCATCCTCATTTTACAGCATTTTTACACAAGTGCCTCAAACATTTTACAGTACTTTGCAGGTAGGTTTCTTGAAGCATCTTGGAGACATTGCCACGGTTTCTGGATTTAGTCTCAGTTTATTCTGTTTCTTCATGTCATTCCAGACAGACTGGATGATGATGAGATCAGATCTCTGTGTGGAGCACTGGCTGTTGTCAGACTCCTTGTGCAAACAAAAATCTCACTGAATTATTATTACAATTAAAGGAATGATTGTTTGGAAATGTAAACTGATATTTCCTACTCACACACTACAGCAAAACATAGAAATAACTGACTTTAAACCATTTTTTTTGAGCTGGTGAAAATACTAGTAGCCTAAGACTTTTACACAGTACTGTATATATATATATACACACACACACACACACACACACACACACACACACAAACATATATATATATATATATATATATATATATATATATATATATATATATATATATATATATATATATATATATATATATATATTATATATATATATATATATATATATATATGTACACTACCGTTCAAAAGTTTGGGGTCAGTACATTTTTATTGTTTCTTTTTTTTTTTTTTTTTTTTTAAGAAATTAATACTTTTATTCACCAAGGATGTATTAAGTTAATAATTAAAAGTTTATTAAAAGTTAATAAGAAATTGTTTACATTGTTATAAAATATTTATATTTTGAATAAACACTGTACTTTTTAAACTTGTTATTCATGAAAGAATCCTGAAAAAAAAAATTACAGGTTCCAAAAAATATTTGGCAGCACAACTGTTGATATTATCCAACATTGATCATTCTCTTCATAACTTTTGAACGGTAGTGTATATTTATATGTAGAAAATAAATGTAAAAAATACATTATTTTAAAATATTTTTAAAATAAATAAAAAGGTATATATAAAGGTAAATATAAATAATATGTATAGTAATTTGCATACAATTATTATATATAGCAAAAATATAAAAAAAAGCATTATATATAGCAAAATAAAGTACAAACACTTTTTTAAATACATGTAAAAATACAGTATTTAAATAAAATATTTTTAAAATAAATATAAATAAATACAATTAAAAATGTATATTTTATAATTCTACATATTAAATTAAATATCTAAAAATTAAAAATTATACATATACACACAATTTTAAATAATTGTATATAATTAGCTTTTTTTCTGAAATGTGAGTTTATATCTCTGAATCGTGACTTTTTTTCTCAGAATTGCAAGTTTATATCTCGAAATGATGCCTTATTTTTCAGAATTGCCAGTTTATACCTCAGAATTATGACTTTTTTTCTCAGAATTATGAGTCTATTTCTCACAATTGTAACTTTTTTCTTAGAATTGTTTATATCTCAGAATTGTGAGTTTATATCAGAAATGTGACTCTTTTCTAGGAATTGCAGGTTTATATCTTGCAATTGTGACTTTTTTTCTCAGAATTGTGAGTTTATATCAGAATTGTGACTTTTTTCCTGAATTGCAGGTTTATATCTCGCAATTGTGACTTTTCTCGGAATTGTAAGTTTATATCAGAATTGTGACTTTTTTTCTCAGAACTATGAGTTTATATCTCACAATTCTGACTTTATAACATGCAATTGCAATTGTTAAATGAGAATTGTGAGATAAACACGCAATTCTAAGAACATATCAGTCTTTTTTCCCCCCTCAGAAGTGGACTTTATCACTCGCAATTGTAAGTATACATATCAAAATTCCGAGAGAAAAAAGTCATAATTGTGAGATTGTGAAGTGGTGGAAACAGACTTCTGTAGAAAATTCAGCTTTGCCATCACAGAAATATTTGCATTTTAAAATATATTCTAATATAAAATTGTATCATTTTAAATTGTAATAATATTTCACAATATTAACTGTTTCTACTTTGATGAGCATTATTTCGAAAACATTTTAAAAATTGTATCAACTGCGAACTTTTAGACGGTAGTGTAATCGTCTTACAGGACAACAGAAACTGTAAACAAAACTCATTCAGTGACTTATTAGACATCATTAAAAGAAAATGAATCATATAATCAGCAGTTAGCTCCTCAGCAGACACCACTAACTAAACATTTATTTTACCACACATGCTTGATTGCTTGATCTGAAGCTTCAAAAGAATCTGTGAATTGTCTTTTAAACAGCTACATTGAAACACTTGACTACAGTGAATCGGACTTCTCAACGTTATCAGATACTCACTGAGGGCTCTTCTTTGCAGTTCACATTGCAGACAGGCCACTGGATCGTTACTATTGATCTCATGCCATTGTTCAGTGAACACACTCTCTCTCTCTCACACACACACACACACACACACACACAAACCAATTAACTGCTCAAATCCCTTACAGGATGCCGTCAGAGCAAAGGGAACAGATTCATGTTGATTGTGTTCAATGTTTACGTGTGTCATTTGAAAGGTGACATGTGCGTGATCTCAAATGTGCAGAATAGCAGAATTTTTCTTGCTCTTACAGAGCGTAAAGTAAAGAGTTAAAACTGTATTGTGGGATACACATTAGAGGTCATTGAGGAGCACTGTGTGACCTGGGTTTGCTACTGTATTTAAAGGCGTGGGGAAATAGTGAGATTGCTAGAGGGAGAAACTGAGAAATCGGCTTTACGGGAAGAGAAAGGAAACCAGTAACCTGTCATTTCGACACAGTTAAAGCACCTCAAGAGCTCTAGCTATAAGATTAAAAAACTGGGGCACACGGCTCCCCTATCGGCTCTTCTGTAAGTATATTCGTCCTCGACGCCTGGCCTTTCGTTGCACCATCTCAAATACAAAACAGCGCGGGATAGCAGTGCTACTGAGTTAATAATCTCACTCTAAATAACCCGAAACGTCTTCTCCTCATTCTCAAGACAAATACAGCAGCACATTAAGTGTGACTGTTAGTAGAAATGTAATTTGCTCCCGCTGAAGTGTATGTTTGAGTAAATGGGAGATAGCTGCAGAGCCGGGCTCTGACAGAGATGCGTGTGTGTTTGTGCATGCGTGTGTCTTCTGCAGTCGGCACACATACACACACAGTTATTTTCCTTTTGTCACTGAAGACAAGCTGTCTTATAGCAGCACTGCTCGCATGCAAAGGAACGGATAAACAAGTACTTCGCATATATCTGCAATGTGATGTGTCTTGCTGGATTCAGACTGGAGGAGTGGGGGAAAATGAGAAAACCAGAGCAGAAGATTGTGATGTGATGGGTTTTTCGTAGTCTTTTCAGGTTCTTACTCTCAAAATAATATTGTATCTATAATTGTAATTTATAATTTATATACATATTATTCCTGAATATATTTATATTATATTATATTATATTATATTATATTATATTATATTATATTATATTATATTATATTATATTATATTATATTATATTATATTCATTTTTAAAATATTACTTTAAAATATTATTTTAAATACTGTATTTTTTTTTACATTTATTTAAAAAGGTGCATGTGTGTGTGTATATAAATATAATTGTATATATAATTATAATTTATAATTTTTAAATATACCTATATATAATTTTTTCTTTTTAATAATTTTTAAATTTTTAATAATGTATAAATTATAATGTTTACAATATATCATTGTATGTTGGTGTATTTAATATATGTTTACAATAATTAACAAATTACTATACATATTATTTCTGATTATACTTCATTTTTATTTATTTATTTATTTATTATGCTATATTTATTTTAAAAATATTATTTTTAAAAATATTCTTTTTAAATACTGTATTTTTTACATTTATTTAAAAGATGTGTATGTATTTTATTTTACTACATATATAATAATTGTAAGTATGTGTGTTTAATGCATTTATAATAATTTGCAAATTACTGTACATATTATTTCTTATTATATTTGATTTATATTTATATTTATTAAAAAAAATTAAATACTATATTTTTACATTTATTATATATATATATATATATATATATATATATATATATATATATATATATATATATATATGCATGTATTTTTTGTATACATTTCTTTTAAAACAAATATCTTGTAAAACACACATACATATATACATACATAGATATAGGTGTGTGTGTGTGTGTGTGTGTGTGTGTGTGTGTATATGTGTAGTCAAACAAAATAGAAAAAGGTACTCTAGTAAGGTAAATTTAACTGTAATTTAATAAACTAATTTTAAATTTAGATCCTTACTTCCTCATGCCAGTGGTTTAAAAATCAGACAGCTCATTAATCTTTGCTTAGACAAAACGACTTTCTCTCTCTCTGTCTCTCTCTCTCTCTCCACCCACTCGCTGTGTAAATTGTAGCTCGTCACACTCCACATTAAGTCCACGACTGGCAATGCCTGCAGGACCTCAGATCTGCGGTGTGTCATCTCTAACTGGGTCAGAACTCACAATAGCTGCATCTCGCCTTTTGGCTCGCTGTAGCTTCTTTTATTCATTGCTAAACTGTTTACTTATGGTCCTTGATTTAACGCACAGACAGTAAGAGACTCGTATGCACATAAATACACACACAGAGAGAAGCATTTCATAATAAAATGGAGCTTCTTTTGGAAAATAGCCCAGACAAAGCCCACAGGAGAACAAGAGCATCAGGAGCAGCTCACAGGGGCATTTGAATATTTGTAATCTAGAGGGAAGCAGCAGCCGTGTAGCTGATCTTTAAGGCTTGTGGTTTTGTACTACAGGAATAGTTCACCCAAAAATGAAAATGATTATTTGCACGCTTTCATGTTGTTCCAAACCGGTCTTTCTGTAGTAAAGCATGTTTCTGGTCTTGCTTTTCCGTATAAAGAAAGTGAATGAGGAAGCATATTAATTTATATGACATCATTTTTAAGAAATTTCATTTTGAGTGTACTGTAATTGTATGAAATTTATGAGAACCTATAATCTGAGAAATACCAGTAGTAATTCATTTGAATGTATAACTCATGATTCCTCAGAAACAGTCCAATTATATGAAGCTACTTATTTATTTCTAACAAAACAACATTAGTATTTTTCTCAATGGTTTACAAACAAACTAAATTTTACTTTCACTTTCATATAAAAAAAATAAAACATTTCTTCCTGCAATGGTTCATCAATAGGTGTACATATTCATATTTATCACCAAAATTGAGTCCCAAAAATCTGCAAGATATGTAGAAAAGGTACTGTAAATATATTTTACAAGTTTTTTTTACTTTATAAATTAATAAATAATTTAGCAAAAATAATTTTTGACACCTAATAGTAGACAATACATACTTGTGTCCAAAATTACCATTTTATTAAATGGTTTAAATTGAAATGGTTATATCTCTTAAAATATGATTGTAAAAAATCTTTAAAAAGGAAAATTAATAACGTTGTGTTTTTTGAGAATCTAAGAATGTTTAGTAAAGATTAATTTCACTTACTAAAAATTATGCATTTCTTTTAAAAATCTATGAGTCAAAATGGACCCAAATGCATTATGAGAGTGAAAAATGCATTTAAATTTTTAAATTAAAAATGACAATTTTTTAAAACTTTTTGAATTTTATTTGAAAAAAAAAAAAATGTTATTAAAGGAATAGTTCACCCAAAAATGAAAATTCTGTCATTAATTGCTCACCCTCATGTTGTTCCAAATCTGTAAGACCTTTGTTCATCCTCAGAACACAAATTAAGATATTTTTCATGAAATCTGAGAGCTTTCTGACACTGCATAGACAGCAACACAACTGACATGTTCAAGGCCCAGAAAGGTAGAAAGGACATTGTTAAAATAGTCCATGTGACATCAGTGGTTCAACCGTAAGTTTAAGCTACGTAAAAACAAACATAATTAAATCTGCAAGCAGCATTGAAATTGCCCTCGCACCCGGGCTCACGTCACATGGTGGCTTCAGGAAAACAGCGAACAGTGAGCAATGTGCATTTAAAGTGGTAAATATAGGAGGAATATGTCAAAGTCATTTATATGTGCCAAACTTCCTTCTGCCAGCTGGTGGCGCTGTTACTATACCTGAATATTGGCATGTAGATGTCTTCAAGCCAGGACTTTGATCAAACAATTTGGTGCAGATTGAACCAGGTATGTTTCAGTTAGTGTAAAACATGACATATCCTGTTGCCAACAGGTGGTGCTATGATTATAACTGAATATTGGCCTTTAGATGTCTTCAGGCCTGGACTCTTATCAAATTGCATTGCATGTTTAGGTTTGTGTAAAACAAGTCATTTCCTGTTGCCAGCAGGTGCGCTATGATTAAAATAGGATTTTGGGATTTAGATGTGTTCAGGACAGGACTCTTATCGAACATGTGAAGTTTCAGGCAGATCGGACATTGTATGGCTGAGTTATAACAACTTCCTTTTACATGGTGAAACATCGAACTTTGTCAGGCCGCCACGGACACTCCCTTTAGTGAAAACTCAAGATCTTCACAATTAAGCATCACCAAGATCTTTAGATTATACTGACCAAATTTGGTGTTGATCTGTTTAAATCTCTAATAGGAGTTTGTTTAAATACAACACCTGAAAATGGCAAAAACAGCACAAAACTTGCAGAGACAGACAGACTTCCTGTTGGGTTTTGGACTTCATACTGAGGGACTTTTTTGTAGATATTGGTGTGTTACATGCGTCTACCGAATTTCGTACGTTTGTGAAACAGAGGGGCACTTCAGTGAAATTTTATAGATGTGCTATTGAGTCATTTTACCACACCCACTTCTGAAACCCATATCAGATGTAAATTTTCACCACTTTTGGTGTGTGTGCAAAGTTTCATGAGTTTTCAAGCATGTTTAGGCCCTCAAAAACTTGATTCTTTTTGGAGAAGAAGAAGAATCTGAGCAATTCCACTGGTGCTTGGGCCTTAATGACTTTATTCAACCATTTCTTTTTTTTGTGTGTCAGTCATTGATGTACATTCCCGACAGTACCACAACGCATGCTCGTTGCTGTCTGTGCAGGGTCAGAAAGTTCTGGGATTTCATCATAAATATCTTAATTTGTGTTCTAAAGATGAATGAAGGTCTTACAGGTTTGCAACGACATGAGGCTGAGTAATTTTCATTTTTGGGTGAACTATGCCTTTAATGTTTGGTGTCTAAATTCACCCTCTACACTCTAATAAACCATTTCTCTATAGAAGTGTGGGAATTCTAGAAAACTGAGTATTTCTCTAGCATTAAATGACATACTGGAATTACCTTCTCATTTGAGGCCTGTGCGATATGTTCTTGTTACAGGAAGTGAGACAGATTCCTCCCCTCCGTTTTAGTCATTGCGTCGAAAGGAGAGCAAATGGCATTCTCAATCAAATCTGACACAGACGTCTCCTCTGAGAGGCATGGCAGAGCGTGTGGTGGCCCTGGCAGACATTATTCCTCATAAAGTTTTACGACCTGCATATTCTGTGTTATCAAACCATTAGCATGAAATCAGTACTTACTGGTACACGAGCGGCGGGCCAATCAAAATCGCACGTGACCATCAGGAATAGCTGCGCTAAATCAGCGAGTTCCTACTGAGGCTGATTGGAAAAACAAGATTGTGTTAGCCATGCCCGTAATGTCTCATTATGACATACAGATGCTGCTGATTAACTGTGTTTAACGCTCACCAATTTATTAAAGTTTACAAAGATGTTTACCTCACGCTAATAATATCGTATTTTGTGTTTTTAGGGGCTCGATTTCTCATTACGTCCACGGGGGCCCTGTACATCTTGGATGTGCAGAAGGAGGACGAATTATTCAACTACCGCTGCATGACAAGACATCGCTACACATCTGAGACAAGACAGAGCAATAGCGCACGGCTATTTGTGCCAGGTAAAAGTGTTTAATGATTTAATATGAATCAGTCAGACAAGATATTCATCATTTCTGTTGCTTTAACAGTTCTGTGAAAAACAGAGACCAGTGCTAAGAGACTTTACAAGTTTGTGATTTTCAGTTTTCACCATATTTTGACAAATGTTTTGTGAGATTTTAACTGATGTTGTGGGAATGTGAATGGGAAAGAGTTATGGATGGATGGATGGATGGATGGATCGAATAGAAGAATGGACTGAAGATGGATGAATGATGGGTGGATGGATGGATGGATGGATGAATGAATAAATAAACATGATCTGATGGATGGATGGATTGAATAGAAGAATGGACTGAAGATGGATGAATGATGGGTGGATGGATGGATGGATGGATGGATGAATAAATAAACATGAACTGATGGATGGATGGATCGAATAGAAGAATGGACTGAAGATCGATGAATGATGGGTGGATGGATGGATGGATGAATAAATAAACATGAACTGATGGATGGATGGATCGAATAGAAGAATGGACTGAAGACGGATGAATGATGGGTGGATGGATGGATGGATGAATAAATAAACATGATTTGATGGATGGATGGATTTAATAGAAGAATGGACTGAAGATGGATGAATGATGGGTGGATGGATGGATGGATGAATAAATAAACATGAACTGATGGATGGATGGATTGATGGATAGATTGAATAGAATGGACTAAAGGTGGATGAATGATGGGTGGATGGATAAAAAAACATGAATTAATGGATGGAAGGAAGGAAGGAAGGATGGATAAATAGATGAACTGATGTACTGAAAGTTGGATGGATGGATGAATGAATGGATAGATCGAATAGACAAGAATGGACTGAAGATGGATGAATGATGGTGGATGGATGCATGGATAAATAAACATGAACTGATAGATGAATGGATGGATGGATGGATACATAGGTAAATAGATGAACTGATGGATGAATGGAAAGATGGATGGATGGATGGATGGATAGAAGGATGGATGATGAATGGATGTATGGATGGATAAATTGATAAATAGACTAATGGATGGATGGACGGATAAGTAGGTAAGTAGGTTGATGGATGGATGGATGGATGGATAGATCGAAAGACGGATGAACAGACAGACGATAGGTGATTGGTGGATGGATAAATAGATGAACTTATGGATGGATGGAAGGATCGATGGTTGTATGAATAGATAGATTGAAAAGATGAATGAATGGACAGATGAATGATTGATGGATGAATGGATGGATAAATAGATAAATATTTGAACTGATGGATGGATAGATAAATAGATGAACTGATGGATGGATGGATAGATGGGTCTATCGATAGGTTGAAAAGACGGATGAACGGACAGACGATGGATGATTAATGTATGGATAAATAGATGAACTGATAGATGGATGGAAGGATCGATGGTGGGATGGATGGATGGATTGGTTGATCAATAGGTTGAAAAGATGGATGAACGGACAGATGATGAATGATTGATGGATAAATAAATAAATAGATGAACTGATGGATGGTTGAATGGAGGGATGGATAAATAGTTGAATTGGTGAAATGGATGGATAAATAGATAAACTGATGAATCGATTGGTGGATAGATGGATGGATAGCTGGACAGCTAGATTCATTTAAATGAAATTAAATTATTTTGATTGCTAATAGATCCTACGAACTCAGCACCTGCGATCCTCGATGGGTTTGAGAAGCGGGAAGTCATGGCGTCCCACAGAGTGGAGCTCCCATGCAAGGCCTCCGGACACCCGGCACCCAAATACCGCTGGCTGAAAAACAACAGACCACTGGAATCAGACTCCCGTTTCCGTCAGAGCGTAACGGGCCTGTTGATCGAGAGAGCCCAGCCCAGTGACACCGGCAGCTATGTGTGTGAAGTGTGGAACAGCTATGGAAACGCAGAAGTCATAGGTCGTCTCACAGTAAAAGGTATAAATCAAGTTTCTCATGCCACTGCATCGAGTCATTGAATTCAAAATCCCTTACTGATAAAGTAAACATAAATATTGCCACTGTGTTGTTCCAGAACCTCTTAAAGTGGTGGTCAGTCCACGAAAGGTGAAAGGCAGCGTGGGTAGCCAGGTGTCGCTAACCTGCAGCGTGACTGGCTCAGATGAATACGAGCTCTCCTGGTACCGCAACGGTGACAAGATCAATGCCGGCGCCAACGTGCGAATGAACGGCATCAATAAGGAGAACCTTGTGATGGATGGCATGGCGAAGAGTGATGGAGGAGTGTACCAGTGCTTCGCCAGGAAGGCCAAAATGTCAGCTCAGGATTTTGTGCAAGTCATTTTAGAAGGTCAGCACCATCCCGGCCTTTTAATTTTGGTTCATTTTGATTTCTTAAACTTAAAGATGTTTCTGTCCGCAGATGGAACCCCTAAGATCCTGTCCGCCTTCAGCGAGAAAGTTGTCGGTCCGAACGAGTTTGTGTCCCTGACGTGTCACGTCAAGGGAACTCCGCAGCCTGCTGTCACCTGGACGTTGGACGATGACGTTATCATGAAGGACAGTCGGCACCGTATCGGTCACAGCATAACGGCGGAGGGGAACGTGGTCAGCTACCTGAACATCTCCCACACCCAGGTCCGGGACAGTGGGGTCTATCGCTGCACCTGCAACAACTCGGCGGGGACGGTCTCCTACCAGGCTCGAATAAACGTAAGAGGTGCTTGTCAGATCGGCTCCTCCAAAACACACACATATATTTCATTCTGCTCATCTCAAGTTCATACGTGAGACGAGGGCCTGACTAACATCTGCTGTTATTTTTATTTCTGTTCAGCTTTGTGTTGTTTTATTGCTTTTTTTGGTCATGTTCGCTCTTTCATATGGCTCGGTGTGTCTTTGTTTTCTACTGTGGGTTTCCAATGAATCTTAAAAATAAAGGTTGTTTATAGGGATGCGACGATGAATTGATTCATGGAACGTTTCTACAATTTAAGAATGCATCACGATTCTGTCTTGAAACGATTCAGAGCTTAGTTTTTAACAGCCGTACTCTGCTTCCGTCCGGTTCCTTACACACACCTGAATCTAAAATAAGCATTCAAAAAGTTTGAAAAAGTTGAAGCGAATTGCAAGAGTGTTTATAGTGGGCTGTTTACATTAATCTTGCGTCATAAAAGCTGAGGTGAAAGTACATTTAACCACTTACCCACAGGTGAACGCACAAGTACACTTCTTTATGACCATTTAAGTGTGCGGTTAAAAATTGGCCTAAAGCGCCATCTGCTGTTAAAGGAGAAGTCCACTTCCAGAACAAAGATATACAGGTAATGTACTCACCCCCTTGTCATCCAAAATATTTATGTCTTTCTTTCTTCAGTCGTAAAGAAATTATGTTTATTGAGAAGAACATTTCAGAATTTTCTCCATATAGTGGACTTCTATGGTGCCCTGAGTTTGAAATTTCAAAATGCAGTTTAAATGCGGCTTCAAATGATCCCAAACAATTGTAAACAATCCCAGCTGAGGAAGAAGGGATTTATCTAGCGAAACGATCGGTTATTTTTAATGTCAAACACTCATCTTGTCTTACTCTGCCTGAACTCTGTTTTTTCCGGTTCGTGACAGTTAGGGTATGTTGAAAAACTCCCATCTCATGTTCTCTCTCAACTTCAAAATCGCCCTATATCACTGTTTTACCTTTTTTGTTGAGGATGTTTGATCTTCTTTGCATGTTCAGTTTGCAAAGACTGTGTCGGTACTTCTGCGGTGATGTAGGATGATTTTGAAATGATTTTTGAAGTTGAGGGAGAAAATACGATTGGAGTTTTTCGACATAACCTAACGGTCTTGAGCCAGAATACACAGAGTTCAGGGAGAGCAAGACAAGACGAGCATTTGAGATTGAAAAGTATTTAAATTGTATTTTTTGAATGAAAATAACCGATCGTTTCGCTAGATAAGACCCTTCTTCCTCGGCTGGGATCGTTTACAACCACATTTGGGATCGTTTGAAGCTTCATTTAAACTGCTTTTGGAAGTTCAAACTCGGGGTGCCATAGCAGTCCACTATATGGAGAAAAATTCTGAAACGTTTTCCTCAAAAAAGGTGAGTACATTATCTGTACAATTTTGTTCTGGAAGTGGACTTCTCCTTTAAAAACTACACTCAGAATTGATTTCAGAGAGATTTGCAATGCATTTGTAAAATCGAATTAAATCGATTTGTTGTCGCACCCCTATTTGTTTATTAGCATCAGTGGTTCCATGAAGACACTTCAACATCCATTGAACCCTATATAGGAGGTTCTTTATAGTGGAAAACGGTTCTCCAGATTATTAAAATATTCTTCATACTAGTTTTCAACTAAAAATCTAAAACTTATAATGTGTTTCGGCCATTCATTTACGTAAGATTTGCAGTATGGTAACTTCTGAAACAATACCATTATTGTGCAGGTGTGTAATGTTTCTTTACAAACTGACATTGCCAACTACTGGCCTGGCATGCATATACAGCATTTTTAGTCATTTTCGTGAATCTGTGTGAATGGGGACCATTTTGATGACATTGACGTCTGTACTTAAAACTTTTCAAAAAAGCAAAGGAAAACGTTTTCCGTACATCGTTGTCATGTAAACGCACCCTTAAGAATTTTTAAAGCATATTAATTTAAAGATTCTTTGGGGAATCCAAAATGTTTTTTTCTGTGGCATTGCTACAAAAACTCTCTTTTGGAACCTTTATTTTTTAAGATTTTAAGGCTATAGTTCTTAAAGGGAATCCCGGGTATTAAAGGGAATCCCGCTACCTGTTGCTATTTTTACTACAGCATAACTTAAGTGATGTCAGCGTAGTCTTAATCCGGATGCTGTACCATTGTTTTTTTTCCCATAAAGAGTTTAAACGCCTCAAATAGCGAGTGTAATTTACGCTGAGAAACTCTTTCAGTGTCTGTGTCAAGCGTCGTCATGTTTACATCCTGCCAAGATGGCATCTAGCGTTTCTCGTCTCTGCTGTTTGTAAGCTCTTTCAGTAGCTGTGGTCTACTAAAAGCCTTAAAGGCATCAGGGCTAAAGTGGAGAGAACAAAGACGCTGGTCTTTAGGAAGTTTTATTCGTCAACAGGCATCTTCCCAATCTTTTCTCCTCTTCTTATCACTAGGAAAGCAGTAAATACTTGCATCGTTTCTCTTGTTGCCCTTCGACTGAAAGTTACAGCAAAAGTCGCACAATGTAGCATCATATCAGTATTTTATTTTCTGAGTTGTGTTGCGGTAAAAATAGCAAGAGGTAGCACCAGTAGCTGAACCATTTGACGTCATCGAAATAATGGCCATAGTCCAAAATATGTATAAAACGATGTGGATTTTTTATATATTGTAAATCTTTCATAGGATTTCCACTACATATTTCATACAAGCCAGACAAATTTTAATACACCGGGGTAACCACCGTGTGTGTGTGTTTGTGTCCTCCATCATTCATTTATATTTTACACTCTTTTTGTTTCTCTTTTTTAAGTCAAATAATGGAATTATTGATTTACGAATTCTGCAACAACCTGGCAACCACCCAAAATGCTCTAGCATCTTTTTTGCACAGACAAACACAGCTCACATTTTACTTTTCTAGTTTCAAATTGTGATATTACATCACAGTTTGCAAACCACACACACAGAATTTAGCATAATCTTGTGGAGAAGTACACTTTAGCAGAAGAGTACTTATGAAAATATTATATTTTAAAAGAATAAACTTAAGTATGAACTGAGTGTAATGTTTTCGGACACTTTATTGGATGTTATTGTACAATTAAATCCAAATTATAGTTGGAATTATAGTTTAAATTTATATTAAATCCAATTAGCTGTTTACTTAAATTAACTTAAAAGTAACTTAAATATATTTTTATATGTAATTCCATAGTTGCTTCTTTTGAAATGGTTAAAATGTATTGCCAAATTAAATGTAATCTCTATTGAAACTTCTCATGAATTTAAATATTTTCGTAACTACAAATTTATGATGACGAATTTGAAATTTAGTACATTTAAATTATATTAACTTTAAATCTAATATACATAACCAAGTACTTTATTATAATGTTTTTACATGTGCTTTATGTTAATCTACAATTAAAAGTTAGTATACTAAATAGTATAGCATAGCATATAGGATACCAAGCGTGACAAAAGATTATTAAAACATTATTTAAAATGTACCTTATAAAATAAGTTATTTGTATTTCATTAATTTTATATTATCTGCAAGTTCTGACTTTGTTTTTTTTTTTTCATTTTAACTACTGCATTTGATTTTTTTTTTCCCAATGACAAATTGTTTTAGAATAAAATAAAACAAATTGATTTTTATTATTATTATTATTATTTGTTTTATATTATTTTATTTTATTTTTTTACCATTAAGATTTGAAATGCACATTCAATATAACAAAAGGGTGTATAAAGGGATAAAATATGTGAGAAACAAGCCATTTCGGAGTATCAAAATAACCATCCTAATCTTTTACTTTGTGTTGTCTGTTTCTTTGATCTTAGAAAGGCCCTCCTCCATAAACCATAAATCTGCATTTTCTTTATTATTTTTCTGCTACATATTTTGAAAATTGGACTTTCATCTCAATGTAAATATTCTTTTAAAGAGAAGTGTTTCTTTTCTGTGCCCTAAAGGTCCTGCTGACATACGACCAATGAAAAACCTCACAGCAATAGCTGGGCGGGACATGTACATTCACTGCCATGTGATTGGCTACCCGTATTACTCCATCAAATGGTTCAAGAACTCCAACCTTCTCCCTTTTAATGACCGTCAACGGGCGTTCGAGAACAACGGCACGCTGAAACTGCTGAACGTGCAGAAAGAACTGGACGAAGGAGAGTACAGCTGCCATGTGCTGGTTCAGCCCCAGCTCTTCAAGAACCAGAGCGTCCATGTCACTGTGAAAGGTAATCATACTTCACATCTGAAGTAAATAATGTCATTAGAATAGCATGTTAAAGCAGTATTTAACAATGTTCTGTGGCTGTCGTCAGTGCCTCCCTTTATCCAGCCTTTCGAATTCCCACGTTATTCCATCGGCCATCGCGTCTTCGTGCCCTGCGTTGTGCGCTCAGGTGACCTTCCCATCTCTATCACCTGGGAGAAGGATGGAAAGCCCATTAATGCCAGCCTGGGGGTGACCATCGACAACATCGACTTCACCAGCTCCATGCGGATCTCCAACCTCCAGCGAGTGCACAACGGCACCTACACCTGCATTGCCCAAAACGACGCCGCCGTCGTCAAATACCAGAGTCAGCTCATTGTTAGAGGTAAGACTACGTGTTTAGCATCCTACAATGAAGAAACTTTCACAAAGACAGAACTCGAATGTGAATTTGTGGGTTTTTTGCAGTTCCACCAAGGTTCAAAGTGCAGCCTCAAGATCAGGATGGGATCTACGGTAAATCTGTCATCTTGAACTGCTCTGCGGATGGAGAGCCACGGCCGACTATTGAGTGGAAATATTCAAAAGGTACTTGGCTTTACTAACAATTCTAATATTGCATGCAAAAATCACTTTCCTGGTTGGTGTTTTGTCTTGGAAATATATTTAAACATTCTTAAAACAAGATACATTTCATTTGAGAAACACAATTGTGTAAGATAATAATGCATAATTAAATAACTGTAATGCGCTTTCAGATAAAATACTTTGAATTAAGTTTATTTTCAAACATTTTTTTAATTAAATATTATTATTATTTTTGTTTATTTTAAAACAATTTCCCATTGGGGAAAAAAAAATACTACTGCTACTACAACTACTGCTACTGATAATAATATAGTAAGAATAATTCTGAATTTATTCTGAATTTAGTTTTTCATGGATATTTTGATGTTTTAGTAAAAATCAAGACAAAATGATAGCTTTTCACAAAACTTTATCACATAATACATTTGTTTTATTTTATTCTAAAACAATTTGCCAGTGGGGAAAAAATCAAATGCAGTAGTTGTAGTAGTAATATTAATAATAATAATAATAATCTGAAATGTATTTTCATGGCTATTTAGATATTTTTACTGGAACAAAAATATATAATAACAGCTAATTATTTTTTAAGAATAAGCTAAAAATGTTATTTTAACGCAGTTTGCCAGTGGGCCAGTGGGGAATATTATTATTATTATTATTACTATTTAGTAGTAGTAGTAGTTTTTCTTTTTTTTATTGTTTTTTTATTATTATATAATCTGAAATTTAGTTTCGTTTAGTTTAGGTTTTTTTTATATATATATTTTTACTGGAACAAAAATATAAAATTAGCTTTTTCATTAAAAAAAAAATCTTAAAAAAAGAATTTAAAACAATAATATTTAAACAATAATTATAATAATAATAATAATAATAATCTGAAATTTTGTTTGATGCCCATTTAGATATTTTTACTGGACCAAAAATGATAGTTTTTTCATTTTTTATTTTTTATTTTTAAATAAGATAAAACAGTTTGCCAGTGGGGGGGGATAATAATACTAATAATAACAATCAGAAATTTAGTTTCATGGCCATTTGGATATTTGTACTGGACCAAAAATGACAGCTTTTTCATTTTTAAAAAAAAAAAAAAAAAAAAAAAAAAAAGGCTAAAACATTGATTTTAAAACAGTTTGGGATTATTATTATTACTATTACTATTTAGTAGTAGTAGTAGTAGTATTTCTTTTTTTATTGTTTTTTATTATTATATAATCTGAAATTTAGTTTCATGGCCTTTTTTTAATATTTTTACTGGAACAAAAATATAAAATTAGCTTTTTCATTAAAAAAAAAAAAAAAAAAAAAAGATTTTAAAACAGTTTGCCAGTGGGGATAATAATAATAATAATAATAATAATAATAATAATAATAATAATAATAATAATAATAATCAGAAATTTAGTTTCATGGCCATTTGGGTATTTGTACTGGACCGAAAATGATAGCTTTTTCATTTTTTAAAAAATAAGCTAAAACATTGATTTTAAAACAGTTTGCCAGTGGGGATAATAATAATAATAATCTGAAATTTAGTTTCATGGCCATTTAGATATTTTACTGGAACAGAAATAAATAATGATAGATTAGATTTAGATAGATGTTAAAATAGATTTTAAAAACAATTCTAAATTTGTTCTCTGAACTGTAATTTTGTCTTATAAATATTTACTAACCATAAACTTTACTCTTCTTCTTCTTTTTATTTCAAGCAATTAGAAAATGTATATAAATTTTAAATATATATATATATATATATATATATATATATATATATATATATATATATATACAGAAAAAATAATTCTCAATATATGCTCTGCAATTTAGTTTTTATGAATATTTAGATATTTTTACTGATAATCTACACAAAATGATACTGTAGCATTTTTTAAAGAATATAAGCTTAACATTTTTTGTACATTTTAAAACAATTTGCTAGTGGTGAAAAAAATGAGAAGTATGATGTCACTGAAGTTTTTAATCACTTTAACTAGAGGACGTCTTCCTCTCTGTTTGTGCCAGGTGCTGGGGTGCCCCAGTTTCAACCCATCGCTCTAAACTCGGGCTTCAGGGTCCAGCTGCTCGGGAACGGCTCACTGCTGATCAAGCACGTTCTTGAGGAGGACGCAGGTTATTACCTGTGCAAGGTCAGCAATGACGTGGGAGCCGATGTCAGCAAGTCCATGTACCTCAACGTGAAAAGTAAGAAACAGTACTATCCAGATATACAAGATGATCGTTTTGACGGTTCACTTTCCAATTCTGCTAAAATCCTAACCCCCTCAACCATCCATGAATGTTTAGGTGTTTGTGAAGAGGTATAGTTACAGCTTTATTGCATCTGAAGTAAGCTTGGGTCACTTAAATGATCATTATGGGTCGAGAACCAACAATCTTCTGGTTACTGCCACTCTTAATCCACTGGGTCACTTGAAAAACCAATCAAATGTGTGTTTAGCTGACAGCTTTTTGTTTTGTACGAGCTTGGATTTATTTTTTACAACATTATTGTCAGTATTCCGAGTAAACGAGAGTGGATTGTGTCCGGTGCGAGGGTTTCTGCAGTGGAGTCTCTGTCTTTGTCTTCCTCAGACACATGTGGGTGTTTATCCACGAGTAGCCAAAAACCTTTTTCCCCCTCATTACACTGTGAACTCCAGTAGGAGCTGACATGTGGAAAAGCGTGTGCTTTCAGTGATCTTAATGTGTGCGTGTGCATGTCTCACTTTTTCTGTTTCCACCCACTCTCTGTTACACTCTGTTACCACACACATACTGTATAAACGCATAGGGAGACAGAGAGAGAGAGCGATAGAGATTACCTCAGACTATAATTTCATCAAATTCTTTTTTATGATGCTTGTGTAAGAGGTATTCAATTACAAATGATTCAGTTTAGATGATAGGAACAGAAATAGGAACAGTGGGGTTTATTTTAAAGTCAATGTGAAACTTGATAACAACCCATTTTACATCCATAATGTGAAGCATTCAGAGTAAAACAGAATATATTGAGGGGAAAACATTTAGTTATTAATCATTTTTAATTATTAATACTTTAATTAATCATTTTAATATTTATATTTAGGCTACTGTTCAAAAGTTTGGGGTCCGAAAGATTTTTTTTGTTTTTGTTTTTGAAAAGGCTACTTTCAATACTGTATTTTGAAGACAAAAAATATTATGAAATGGTAAAATTTTAAAATATTTGTATTATTTTATTTGCTAATTCATGAAAACAAAAAATATTATAAAATAGTACAATTTAAAAATATACTTTTTTTATTTGCTTAATTGTGAAAGGTAAAATTATTTAAAACAGCACAATTAAAAAATATTTTATATTTTTATTTGCTAATTTTTGAAACAAAAAATATTATAAAATAGGACAATTTAAAAATATTTTTTATTTTTATTTGCTAATTTAGGAAAACACAATATTATAAAATAGTACAATTTAAAATTAGTTTTTATCTTTCATTTGCTAATTTATGAAAACAAAAATATTATAAAATAGTAACATTTAAAAATATATATATTTAAAGAAACAATATTATAAAATAGTAAAAGTTTAAAAGTTTTATTTTTTATTTGCTAATTTGTGAAAGCAAAAAATATTATAAAACAGCACAATTTAAAATGATTTTATATTTTTAATTTTCTCATTTTTGAAAATAAATATTATAAAATACTACTCCTTAATTTTTTTTAATTTGCAAATTTATTTTATTTTAATTTATTTTAAAATGTAATTTATACATTTCAGCATCATTACTCCGGTCTTCAGTATCACATGATGTTATATTATATTATATTATATTATATTATATTATATTATGTTATTTTTTAAAAATGTATTAACCCTAAACTCACCCCAAAAATATAAATATTTAAAAATATTTATTAATAAGATTTGTATTATATTTAGAAAGATTTATTCTAATAAAACCTGGAACATGCTTTCCAGGTAAACTGGGTCAACTTTGATTTCATGTTGACTTCTTTAAGGATGTTTATTTAAAAGGTAGTAAAATCATTGCGCCTTATTGTGTGACTCAAATAAATGCTGAAATCCATTTGATTTAGCAGCGTTTTCTCCAGCGTGTGACACAGCAGCTAAATGAACTGTTTTAATGTGGGGTTATCCGACTATTCCCTGTCTGCCTGTGCATGCGGCGGTGGCTGCGTTCTCATTTGATCAGAGTGTGATGTTAGAGAGGCTTATTTTCACACCCTGCTCTTATCAGCACGCAGCAGGAGCTTCCCTGCAGAGCCGCTCTCTCTGCCCAATACAACCTCTTCTTCATCCTCTCTCCCTCCCTCCCTCCCTCTGTCTCTATTCTCTCTGGTGCTCTCCTTCTCATGTCGTGTAACAACACACACACAAAACTCTGTTCTCCGAGAGATCGATCAGGCTGACAGGTGAAATACTGTGTGGTGTTTGTGCGGAGAGCTCTGCTCCCGGAGGCACGGCTCTGTTGTTGTGGCTCGCTGTTGTAACTCGAGTCTCCCTGAGAGGTTTGTTTCAGAGTCCACTGTGATCTCTACAGTTTACCGCAAACGAGCTCCTCATTAAGATCAACCGTGATCAGCACTGAGAGTTCGGGTCGTGTCCCCGTGGTCACAGAACAGAAGGAGAGGATTCTACCCATCTGGAACAAAACAGGAAAAAATACTCAAATCCATTACTCAGTACTTAAATCTAATTACTAGAAAAAACAATATCAGGTTTGAGTTTGTTTTTTAAGAGATTAACTGTTTCATGGGAAGTTTATAATTAAGTGATGATTTGGAAAGATTTGCATGCAAATGTATCTTACCTAAGATACATGACATTGGCTGGTTTTAGAATGAATGAAATACTAATATATACTTTTTCATATTTTAATTTTTATATTTTAATTTTATTTTTATAGTATCTCATAGAATATTTTTTACATTACATTGATAAAAATTACAAAAATTAAAAATAAATTAAAAAAATTAAATAAAAATAAACATTTCCAGTGTAATGGTTTATTCGTCATGCTAGAATTGTAAAAGGTGTAAAACTCCTTTTCCACCTGTGCGTTAAAAAAAAAATAATAATTATAATATAATAAAATATTATTTTATTTTATTTTACTGGTTTACATCTGGTTTGTTCATCTTGCTAGAATTGTGAAAAGTGTAGAACTCTATTTCCACCTCTGAGTAAAAAAAAGATATAATATAAAATATAAAATATTATATATATATATATATATATATATATATATATATATAAAATATTTTTTATATAATATATATATATATACATATATTTAAATTATATATAATGTAATATAATTTATTTTATTTATTATTTTAGTTTTATTATTTTACTGGTTTACTTCTGGTTTATTCATCATGCTGGAATTGTGAAAAGTTTGGAAATCCAAAAAAAAGATAATGATAGAATATAATTTTATTTTATTTTATTTTATTTTATTTTACTTAATTTAATTTAATTTATTTTAATTTTATTTAATTTTATTTATTTATTTTTTTGTTTTTGTTTTATTTATTTTTTTATTTGTGTTATTTTACTTGTTTACGTCTGATTTATTCACCATGTTAGAATTGTGAACTCCATTTCCACCTCTGAAAAAAAGCAAAAAGAAAACAAAAAGAACTGTGTGATTAAGTTTAGCACATAAAATGACATTGTAAGATAAGAAGTCACAGTTACTATAAATAAAAATGCAATAATTATATTCACAGTTATAAGAAATAAATTGCTTTTTATTACCTTTTCATTTTTTATCAGCAGAAAATGGGTGGGAAAAGGCTTCCATAAGAAGGTCAAACTGAATGCATTGCATTATGTGATTGAATATTTTCTTTCTATTGAATACACATTATGTGTATTATGCACAGTATACATACTATATACTGTAGAAATAAAAGTAATATGATACAGAAGTATGCTGCTTAGAATGTACGTACAAAAACTGACACATTTCTGCTTGATCGTACAGTGCACTTTTCAGGAAATCGTGCTGAAAAAAAAAATGCTATGATGTTCCCAAGAAACTCTCTATATAATAAGACATAATGGAGCGTCACATCAGTGGCCGTTTTACCATAATCCCTCCCCTCTTTCGCTCTGATTGGCCGTGCGCTTTTCCATTTTCAGCATCATGATGCGGCTCATTCTCCACGCAAAGCCCAATGGTGCAGTAAAGGAGGATATCAGGCTGCGGTGAACACGGCCACTTAACCAGTCAGCTCACTGTTTACCCCGGTGCATCGTGGGGCAGGAGTTGCTGTACACATGCGTGTAATCTGCCCGCCGGCCCAGCGAGGCGGAGGGTCTTGGCCTACATCCCCCACTCACGGCCCTGAGCGCTGATGCGATAGGGGATGATGGGTGCCCTCAGAAAGCCTGCAGGGAGCCAGGAGCCGCTATGAGACTCAGACATAAGAGACATTACACTGCAGGAACACTCAGTCTCCAGATCCAGCCATTCCGGCTTAATTTCTAGCATTATGCGGGCGAGAAATTTAGAAAATGTTAAACATAATATTTTTGGTGAGCTTGCGACATGCTGTCACAATTTATAAGATTATATATGCATGTAGATACCAGAGGGTCTAATAGTTAATTACATAATTAACATAAACATTAGCATAAAATGAGATACATAAATAGTAAAATTATATCAGGGGTTTTTGAGGAGGCAAGGGAGGCAGGGTCTCCTCAAATTATTAGATGAGAAAAAAATTTGTAATACAAAAATAAATCCCAATATTACAAAATTTCCACGTATTTCTCGCCTCCCCTGAGCCCATTGAGTTTTAACAGACGCCCTACAGCGTGCGGTGAGTTTGGTGGGGGGTAATTGAGAATAAATGGGGTAAAAAGTCACGTGAGAGGAGTCAATGCCTACGTCACGATATGATTGGTTATGTTGGCTGTGATTGGTTCATGCGATAAATCCCGCCTTTTGTGTTTTGTGTGCGTTCTGCGTTCGTGAATCAGTCTAAATAAATAATATAATGGTGTTAATGAGAAGAATAATTTAAAAAAGTAAGTAAAAAACTCACACACTTAGACATAACCACTTTGTTACGTCAAAATAAGACTTAAAATGGCATGAAAACATGATCTGTGGGAGTTTTTAGTGAGTAATCAGCTTGGTGAAATTTGAAGTGAATCTCAGTGTCTGTGACCAATATTTACTGAGCTTTGATGACTGATATGACCAAGAAAATTCAAAAGTAGTTAAAAGTTAAAGTCCACTGAAGTGCTTTGAAAAATGCAGCAATATTCTATGTGTTGACATAATTTAAATTGAAACAGGCAGACAGGGCGGGACATATCAAACAGTCCACCCCCTTTTTTAAATAGCCAATAGCGTTTTGTTGATATCACAGCTTGGGCCAGAGCCGTTGAGCCTAGTAAAGCCACATTTGACAACGTATGACAGCCACAATCTCATCCATATTGCTATAAAATATAGCATTTTCTGTAGAATTCAAATAGGTCCGATACGTTTTGTGGTCTGCGCCAACTTCCAGAATAATAGTTCACAAATAATTTACTCACCCCCTTGTCATCCAAGATGTTCATGTCTTTCTGTCTTCAATCGTGAAGAAATTATGGTTTTTGAGGAAAACATTTCAGAATTTTTCTCCATATAATGGACTTCATTGGTGCCCTGATTTTGAACTTCCAAAATGCAGTTTAAATGCAGCTTCACAGGGCTCTAAATGATCCCAGCCGATGAAGAAGGGTCGTATCTAGCGAAACGATCTGTCATTTTTTCCGAAAAATAAAAATTTGTATACTTTTTAAGCACAAAAACTTGTGTAGCACAGGCTCTGGGATGCGCGTCCACGATGCTACGAATTAGCGATGGGTCGTTCCTGTCACAAATCCGGTCGGTGTCCCGCTGTCCGCTCACCGCCAGATGTCACTCTCGCCCTGTCACATACAGACTGTTGCCCCACACCCCGGACTACATTCCCCATCAGCCATTGCACTTCACCTGCGACCAATCAGCGGCGCTATAAAAGCCCCGGTCTTTCCGCTTGCAAACCACAGATTGTTGTATTGTTGTATTCCCTTAGTTAGCGTTACCTAGTTTCTTGTTCCAAGTTCCTGGTTTTTGTTCTCCTGCCTGGTTTTCTCGTTTTCGTCTGTCTAGCCGCCTGCCTTTGGATTATCGTTCGTCATAAAGGACTATTCTCTCGTGTTTCGCCTCCGACATTCCTGTTTGCCATTGTTTGACCCTGCCTGCCTGACCATGTCTTTGCCTCGTCCCACTAATAAAAGCGTGCATATGGATCCGCTCGCCTCTCGTCTCGTTCATCCTGTAACAGTTCCTGAACGATTTGTTCATTTTGAACGGATCTTTAATGTGACTCGGGAAGAACGAGTCGTCCCGGGGAGTGATTTGTTCAGTCGTGCATGCGCAACATCCTACTAGGTTCTGTACTGGAATTAGTTCACCTGTTTTGAGTCTTCAGGTTTTTAGAGTCGTTCGTTCATCTTATGAGGCTGTCACGTGATGCTGATTTAGCTAAAATTAACAAAATTAACGACATGACTCGAAAAAAGATTCATTCATTTTGCTAAACGAGACTCAAAGGTCTGAGTTGGTAAAATGATCCGAACTTCCCATCACTACTACGAATCACGTCTAAGTTCATCGTCTGTGTACTCTGGCTCAAAAAGGTAGAGTATGGCGAAAAACTCCATCTCATTTTCTCCTACAACTTCAGAATCGTCCAACATACCTTTTTGTTTGTAAACAGTGTTCGACTTACTTGCACTTTCTTAGTCTTTGTGTGTTCGCTTTGTAAACACTGGGTCTGTAGTTCTGCCTATGTTCCGCGTGACCTTTCAACATGATTCACTAGTAAGTAGCGTTGTGAACGCGCATCGCAGAGCCTGTACTACACGAGCTTTTGTGCTAAAAAGTAAAAAATGATGACAAGGGTGTGAGTAAATTATTTGTGAATTGTTGTTCTGGAAGTGGAGTTCTCCTTTAAGGCTAACATATTCATACTAAAAGCCAAAAAACTTTAATTTTGATTTCATGGGGACTTTAACTATTAAAAAGTATAGGTGAACATAAGTTCACAGTGAAATATACTGTTGAAATTGTTACTGCCTTGATTTGTTATTTCAGAATAAATGTAAAATGCTTAAAAACACTAATTTGATGAGATTCATACGTGGCTTCAAAAATAAAATATTGATTATATTGTTAATGTAAAAATTTAAAATAGATTTTTTTTTTTTATCATTTTCTGATTTACTTTATTTTTACAAAAAATATATTGTTAAATATGTTTGTATTTTAATTTATTTTAAAATGTAATTTATTTGTGTGATGGCAAAGCTGAATCTTCAGGCATTATAGACACGTGATCCTTCAGAAATATGCTCAGAAATAGGATTCTAATATGCTGGTTTTGTGCTCAAGAAATGTTTTATTATTATCATCATCAGTATATATGTATAAGTTTTTGAACAGTAAGATTTTTTATGTTTTTTAAAGATTGTTCTGCTCACCAAGCCTGCATTTATTTGATACAACGTACAGCAAAAACAGTAACATTCTGAAATATTTTTACTATTTAAAAT
This sequence comes from Cirrhinus mrigala, assembly GCA_036247105.1. NCBI lineage: Eukaryota > Metazoa > Chordata > Actinopteri > Cypriniformes > Cyprinidae > Cirrhinus > Cirrhinus mrigala. The sequence goes on from CM070016.1 coordinate 22,996,741, forward strand.
AACTGATTTCTATTTGAATATATTTAAAAATGTAATTTATTCCTGTGATTTCAAAGCTGAATTTTTAGCATCATTACTCCAGTCACATGATCCTTCAGAAATCATTCTAATATTCTGATTTGCTGCTCAAACAACATTTATTATTATTATTATTATTATTATTATGTTGAAAACAGCTGAGTAGAATTTTTTCAGGTTTCTTTGATGCATATAAAGTTCAAAAGAACAGCATTTATCTGAAATAGAAATCTTTTGTAACATTATAAATGTTTTTATCATCACCTTTGATCAATAAAGCATCCTTGCTAAATAAAAGTATTAATTTCTATAATTTCTTTCCCAAAAAAAAAAATATATATACAGACTCCAAGCTTTTGAATGGTGTAGTGTATAATGTTACAAAAGCTTTTTATTTCAAATAAATGTTGATCTTTGGATCTTTCTATTTATAAAATAATCCTGAAAAAAATATATACTTAGCTGTTTTAAATATTGATAATAATAATAATAAAAATGTTACTTGAACAGCAAATCAGTATATTAGAATGATTTCTGAGGGATTATATGACACAGAAGACTGGAGTAATGATGCTGAAAATTTAGCTTTTATCACAGAAATAAATTACATTTTAAAATACATTCAAATAGAAAACAGTTATTTTGAATAGTAAAAATATTTCACAATATTACTGCTTTTGCTGTATTTTGGATCAAATAAATGCAGACTTGGTGAGCAGAAGAGACTTATTTAAAAAAAAAAAAAACATTAAAAATCTTACTGTTCAAAAACTTTTGACTGGTAAATTTGATATTAAATATGCTAGTCTGTTTCATGAGTTGTTTTGTGTTTTATGATTTCTTTGCTATTTAAGTTCTGCTTAATCCAAAAAATCCAAATTCCATTTGGCCAAATACGTTAATTACAAATTGCAGTCCATTTTTCTTACAAGCATAAATTGAATAAAAACACACACATTTAAAAAAATCCATTTTGTAAACTTTAAGGTACTACTTCATATATTCATTTGTAAAAAGTGAGACAGCTCCGGTCTGCCCTATTTTTTCTTTATGCTTTAGAGACTTTTTTCTCTCTGTATAGGGGAAACTGGATCATACCCCTGTATCTGCGCCGAACATGCGGCAAACGTGTCTCCGATTTACAGATTTATGTGCGGACTGATAGTTTGGGGTCAAATGTCAGCGAGCTGTGCAAAGCAAACTGTCAATTCTGACCCCTCGTGACCTAATTAGACTGATTAGTTTGACAACCCCTCCGGCCTCATACACATCAACACATTAAACAAACACAATCCTTCTTTTCCCTTTGCGCTATTTTTTTTATTCCGAAAAAAAGCACGAGATTACCAGCGTCATCATCCTCCCAGAGAAAGATATTCAGCTCGGATCCATGATACAAACATGCAGGCTCGTAACTGCTCTCCTCTGAAAATCAATTCTGGATGTTTGTTCTATTCTCGTCCTCCATTGACAGCACCCTCTTACAGCTGGGGGAGAACAGGCAGGCCGGAGCTGGTTGGCATGGTAACGTGTCCAGGTGAAAGGGAGATGCAGGCATGGGCTCTCATGGGAGGGGAGGAGGAGGGGGGGTTGAGGAAAGCAGCCAGGATTCCCTGCGGGCTGGATATAAACCAGAGACCACAGACTCACACTGCATCTCAGTCAGCTAGACCTGTCAAGGACACATATCTGAAAAATCACCTCTGCTTTCACACACATAGATAGATAGATAGATAGCATTGGTGTGTATACAATATTAGTATAATTTATTTGTCAGTAAATTATAAATACACACACACACAAACTATATTTAAGGCAAATATATATTTAACTATATTCCTTACATATATATATATAGATACATTGATGTATATACAGTAAATATACTTATACTAATTATATTTGAATAGTTTTTGAAGTAGTTATGATTTCAGTTTCAATGCATTTAGCTTCTCTTAACAAAAAAAGCTAAATTTGTAACAAAGATTGTGTAAATATTATTTGTATATTATATTCATTTATCAATCACCTAAAATAATTAATTGTAATAATTCAACCTTTTTTATTAACATATTTCTGTAACATTATTTATTAAAATGAAATTTTGCCATATATGTACGAGTGAATCTCAAAAATTATAAAAAAAGCTATAATAGTGCAACGGTTTTTGTTTTAGTTTTGAATTTCATAATTATCAACATTTAAAAAATGCTTATAATTTCATTTCTGTGTTATGAGTCTTAATATTTTAATTTTCTTTTAATTACTTCCTGAAATAACTGATGAAAAATATTGAACTTGATTTTTGAGATATATATAATTATTTATAAATAAATAATTATTTGAGATGCAATTTTATGCGCCTTGCATGTATAGTTGTGTGTGTGTAATACAATTTTAATACATTTTTATTATTTATTTTTTTAACAATTTCCTTGCACAATGTTGTCTCAAAAAATGTGCAAATTATACTTCTATATTATAATTCATTTGTCAATCACCTAAAATAATTCATTGTAATAACATTATTTATTAACATGACATTATTTCCATAACATTATTTATTAAAATGAAACTTGCCTTATATCTACAAGTGCATCTCAAAAAATTAGAAGTGTTTTTTTTGTGAAAACATTGTTTTAATTTAGAATTTCATAATTATAAACATTTAAAACATGCTTATAATTTAATTTCCGTTTTGAGTCTTAATATTGTAATATTTAATTTATATTAAATTTTCCCTTCCTGATATAACTGATAAAAATTTTTAACTTGTCCCCAATATTTAAATTATTCGAGATAAAATTTTATGTGCCTTGCATGTATAGTTGTGTGTGTAATACAATTTTAATACTTTTTTTTTTTTAAACAATTACCTTTCGAAATTTTGTGCAATCAGTTCTAATGCATTTAGTTTGTCCTCACTAATTTGTCATAAAGATTGTGTAAATTGTAATAATTCAACATATTTTATATATGTCTTAATAGCATATATTAAATTTTCCATTTCTGAAATACCTGATGAAAAATATTGAACTTGTATTGAAAAATATTGTCCCCAATATTTTAATTATTTGACACTTATTTATGCCTTGCATGTATAGTTGTGTGTGTAATACAATTTTAATACATTTTTTTAATTAGTTTTTTTTTTTTTAACTATTTACTTTCAAAATGTTGTGCAATCAGTTCTAATGCATTCAGTTTCTCTCAACAAAAGAAAACTAATTTGTCACAAAGATTGTGTAAATTATACTTATATTATAATTAATTTGTCAAACGCCTAAAATAATTTATTGTAACAATTCAACATTTTTATTAAAATAACATTTATTTCCATATTAAAATATTTTTTTCCTTATTATACATATACATAATTTTTATATTTAATTCAAAAACTGAAACTTTCATAATTATCGACAAAATAGCTTTGAAATATTGTAGTTTACATGTTAGGAGTCTTAAATATATATTCATTTTTCACTTTCTGAAATAAAGAATACTGAATTTGTCACTAATATTCTAATTATTTTAGAAGCACATGTAAATGCCTGTATTTTTTTATTTTTTTTTTTTTGCAATTTCCTTTCAAAATGTTGTGCAATCAGTTCTAATGCATTCAGTTCCTCTCAACAAAGGAAAACTAATTTGTCACAAAGATTGTGTAAATTATACTTATATATTATAATTAATTTGTCAAACACTTAAAATAATTTATTGTAATAATTCAACATTTTATTAAAATAACATTATTTCCATATTAAAATATTTTTTGCTTATTATACATATACATCATTTTTATATTTAATCCAAAAAACGAAACTTTCATAATTAACGACAAAATAGCTTCGAAATATTGTAGTCTACATGTTATGAGTCTTAAATATATATAAAATTTTTACTTTCTGAAATAAAAAATATTGAGCTTGTCACTAATATTCTAATTATTTTAGAAGCACATGTAAATGCCTGTATTTTTTGATTATTTATTTATTTTTTTTTTTGCAGTTTCCTTTCAAAATGTCATGCAATCAGTTCTAATGCATTCAGTTCCTCTTAACGAAGGAAAACAAACTAATTTGTCACAAAGACTGAAGGCGCAGATGTCATGCGGTGTTGTTCTCAATAATGTTAGTATCATCAATAGTGTGTTTCACAAGTACAATTGTTGAGCTTCCATAATTAAATTTAGTCAAACATAGACTGCAAATTATTTTACTCTTGCTAAAAGTCCCCCAATAAATCCTTTTTTGTAATACAGTTTGCCTTGACTGATGTGATCAGTAGTGTTACGTTGCAGTTTCATCTCCTTTTGTCTCTCAGGATGGGTGAATCTCACTTCTTCTGCCCCTGATAGAGCAGGGAATAAAAACGGCTACCCTGAGAGATGGCGTGTAAACGTGTGTATTCGTGACACACGCAAAAACAAAACAACACTCACGCTCAAGCGCACAAAGCAGCCTAACGCGGCTCGTTTTTGTCCATTTACGACCCCTAAATGAAGGAGTAAAATGAGCCTGAATCAATCAGAGAGGATTCAGAAGAGACGTAAATCACTCCTACAGCCGGAGCGCAAGTTCCTGCCCAGCAACACATTGTTCTTCTGTCTGGATCTCAGGAGAGGAATTAGCACCTTCCCTTTCAGTCCAACTGCTGCTTATAATTCAGCTGGATATTAAAGAAATACATCAACACAGCAATTATGCAGTCATGATGAAGACAGCTCGCAGCCTGAGGGAAGATACAGCTGCCCCTCCAACACAGAGACTACTTCCCTCTTTAGTGTTTTATTCTGGATAATCATATAAGGAGGGAGCGCTCGGCCGGGATAAGAAATAGGATGCCGGTTTAGGCTGCCTGCGTCTTTTAGCGGGGGACTGTACAGATTCATTTTTACCCTCTGATCAACTGTAGTCATTTTAAGAGACTTCGCACATGTCCTCTCGGTGTTTACAAATGAAAACGCTAGGATTGCTAACGGGGTGGACGTATAGGGTTAGCGGTAGCCAGTGCTCAGTGACAGCTAACTGTACATGATGTCATTTTGAAGTGAATCTTTTGAAATTATCTTTATATCATAACTTTTTTACTCAAGTCATGCTAAAAAAAGATATTTTTCTGGCTGGTCCAGCTAATGAACAGTAGCAATCTAATAAACAAAGAGATGTTGCTTCTATCAAGGTAGAAATCTCATTATTTTTATGTTTTGTTTTATATTTTTTTATGTTTTTTTTTTTAATCACAAAATCACAATTAAGTATAAATGAAGAGTTCAGATGCAAAACCAGCTAAAAGCCATCTCGGTCAAAAATGAGATAATACTGAGTGAATACTTTTGACACATATTATACGTCCATCAAATACTTTTACTTCAAACTCGCTAAATTCCAGCCTCAGCCCAATCAGAAGTACCAGTACTTACATAGAAACCTATACAAAGTAGCCAGAAAGAAATGCTCCTTTTAAAGAAATACATCAGATGGATTTAGAGGCCTTTGCATCTGAACTCTTCAAATATAAATATATGTATATATATGAAATTAAGTATATATATAAAATTGTATTTTATTTTTAGATTTTCAGTCTTCAATTTAGTTTAAATTAAGTTTTAGTAAGTTTTAAAAATGTTGTTATATTTTAATATTTTTCTATAGATTTTAAATTGTTATTATTTTTTGTTTGTTTTTACGTTTTTTTTATTTAGTTTAATATTTTAGTGCTTAAGCTTAGTTAGTTGCCAAGACAACATTTCAAATTTTATATGTATATATATAAAATTAGATTTTATTTTTAGATTTTCAGTTTTAAAATTTACTTTAGGTTTTAGTTTTAGTAAGTTTTAATAATGTTAATAATTGTTATATTTTAATATTTCTATGTAGATTTTAAATGTTTATTTTTTTTGTATTAAAAATTGTTTTAATCATTTTTGTGCTGAAACTTTGTTAATTGCCAAGACCACATTTCTATTTTTTTTTTAATTTGTTTTTAAGTTAATTGCCAAGAAAACATTTTAATTTAATTTAATTTAATTGTTGATTTTATTTTTAGATTTTCAGTTTTTTACGTTTTTAGAAGGTTTTAACAATGTTGTATTTTAATATTTCTCTATAGATTTTAATGCAAAAACTTAGTTGCCAAAATAACATTTATGTGTGTGTGTGTGTGTGTGTGTATTATATATATATATATATATATATATATATATATATATATATATATATATATATATATATATATAATTTTATTTTATTTTTAGATTTTCATTTTTCAATTTAGTTGAAGTTTTAGCAAATTGTAATAATAATGAGTTTAACATTTCTCTAAAGATTTTACATTATTTATTTATTTTTACAAATTTTTATTTAGGTTTAATCATTTTATTGCTTAAACTTTGTTAGTTGCCAAGACAACATTTCTGTTTTGTTTTTTGTTTTTTTTTATTTTTTAATTTAGTTGCCAAGATTTCATATATTTTTATAATATTTTATTTTTTATAATTTTTTTAAAATATTTTTATTTATTAATTTTTTAAAAAAGTTTTTAAGTTAGTGAGTTTTTTATTTCAGTTCATTTTAATTAATGTCAGCTCTATTTCTGTAACCCAATATGATTTTTTTAGTTAAAAATAACTGGTGTTGCACTTTTTTTTGCCTCTCTTGTATTAGCTATTGATATTTGTCCTGTTGTTTTTTTTTCTTTTAATAATGATATCACTTCCTGGAGGATGATGTCATTAAGGAACCAAATTTGTAAAAAAGAAACATTGGGAATATTTAATATAAATTACTTGTTTTTCCCTTGTTAAACGTACAGCACTTGGATAATGTTGCTTGATATAATGTGCCAAAAAACTGAAAAACATCCTGTTTTGATTGAAAATGTGGGTTTTAATATTTAAAAAATATATATTTATATTAAAAATGACTTTAGTACATATTAAAAAAAAAATCATAAAAAAAACTTTTTTTATTCAGGCATGGAAAAAAAGAAAAGATTGTCATGCAATTTTTTTTTTTTTTTTTTTGCTGCTGAGCTGAGAATTGCTGGAGTGAATAAGAGATGACATGTAAACGGTCGGGACTTTCAACCTGACACACTCAATCACATCACACGCTGTACCGGCGCTCCCACGTACCCGCCTGGTGCTCGGCTCCCCCAATGAATGCCTGTGAGGAACCGGGACATGAGTGTGTGTGTGTTTCTGTGTGAGAGAGAAAGAGGAATAATAACTGTACCTCTGCATAAAGCATCACATTCAATCTTGTTATTGCCATAGAGCTGTAAAACATTTACCATGTCTGGGGTAGTACAGTGTTCTGATCCTGGCTGTTGCAAAGCGTTACATGGCATTTGCACGAACGCAAGTTAAAAGGCATTGATGTCATGCGAAAAACGTGTTCGGTTTGATCTGCAGTGATGGCATTTGTCTTCACGATGCTTTTTCCGTTTCTCTCTTTCAGTTCCGGCCATGATAACATCATATCCCAACAACTCGCTGGCAACAAAAGGAGAGAAGATAGAGATGAGCTGCAAGGCTCATGGTGAGAAGCCAATCATGGTGAGATGGGAGAAGGAGGTGGAAAAGGAGAAGCAGTCACACATGATCAATCCAGACATGTGGCGGCACACGGTAACGGTCAAGAACGTCGGCGACGAGGTCGTCTCCACCCTGCAGGTCAGATTCCTCATTGATTATATAGAATTTATATTTGACTACCAAACTAATTTCAAACATTTAAGCATAACAGGGTCCTTCAGGCATCTAAACTTCTTTATAAAGTTTGATGTGAATGCTTTGAGATGATCGGGCTCGTTTAGAGCGTGAATATGTTGTTCATTCACACATTGTTTTCCTGATTTCAGATCTATCCCACAATGAGAGAGGATTCTGGGTTCTTCTCCTGTCACGCCATTAACTCCTATGGTGAAGACAGAGGCATCCTTCAGTTAACAGTTCAAGGTAAGCCTCTGGAAAATCGCTGGAGATTCGGAGGATTTATTAGGCATTTGAAATGAGACTCTTGAGGAAAATCTCCTGATTTAAATGTAATTGTTTAAATGTGCGGAGGGTGAGAATCTGAGCGCTGTATCATTGAATTCTCAGAGCCACCAGAGCCTCCTAAAGTGGAGATTCGTGAGGTGAAAGAGAGGACCATTGCTCTCCGCTGGACCATGGGATTCGATGGGAACAGTCCCATCACCGGCTACGATATTGAGTGCAAAAATAAAACCGGTACGTGATCCTAACAAATAAATGAAGATGATCAACTGACACGTGAGATCCAGATATGTTCTCAACCAGTTTCATCTCTTCAACCATATAAAGAAACTTGGGAACGAGCTCGAAGGACCAGAGATGTTTCTCCTACGCTAAACCAGGCCACCATCATCGAACTTCACCCATCGTCCACCTATAACATCCGTATGTTTGCGAAGAACCACATTGGCGACAGTGAACCCAGTAATGAGCTCACCGTAACCACTGATGAAGCAGGTATGATATACTAGTCACATTTGTGATGAGAAATCAAACATAGTTCATGTTCTTAGTATTATTATGTTCAATTTATCAGTGCATGTTACTATCTTATTTCTGATATTTAAAATGTATTGGGTCATCTTTTAGGGATTTTTGAAGGGCTTTCCTATTTATAGAACAAATAGTAATGTAAATATACTGAATGGTAATATAGAAGGAATTATGTTGCAATACTGCCAACTGGTGGTCGAGGGTGACATTGCAGGAGTGTGATTAAGATGCTGATAACCAATGATGCCACTGTTTATGAGAAACATGACTTCGGATATCAGACCAGGCTAAACTGATTGTTTGTTTGACCACTCTAGATCCTGAAGGACCACCTCAAGATGTGACACTGGAAGCCATTACCTCCCAAAGCATAAAAGTTACATGGAAGGTATGGCTGCACACGGTTTTGTGACTGTATCAAATTTGATGGTATATAAACATACGCATACACATAACACATTCTTTATTATTACTATTCTTTACTATTATAAATATATACACATGAAAAGTAATCATATATACATAATTAAAATATATATATTTTATATAAATTTAAACTTTAACTTATACATTTATATAATATACTTTATATATTAATAAATAATTTGTTGTTTTATAATTATTTGTAACTTAAATGTTTATTAAATGTTTATATTAAAATATAGATAATTTGTTATTTATTTTATTATATTTATTTTTAATATTGAATATAGATAGATAGATAGATAGATAGATATTAAACTATATGTATATTTGACTAATAATAATATTATATGTAATAATACTTTCTAATAATATAAATAATATTAATAATAATGTTTATTTTATGTATAGAATATTGGTGATAAATATTTACCAAAATATTTATAAAATGTAATATTTATATTACTAATAATAAATAAAAGAACAAATGATATAAAATCTATTTTTTAAATCTTTTTTGTTTTTTTTCTTTTATAATATTTAATATGTATTTAAATAAATAAATTGTAGATAATTTATTTATTTATAATATTTACTTTTAATATTTAATACATATTTTACTGTATGTATATTTGACTGAAAAACTAATTTAAACTAATGTATTAATAACAATAATAATCATAAATTAATCATAAAATTTTATTTTATGTAAATAAAATTTGCTGTTTAATTCATATATTATTAATTATTAATATTTAATATGTATGTTATAAAATAAATTAAATAACTAATTATATAAAATGTAATGTATTTTTTTTAATGTGTTTATCTTTTATTTATTAATATTATTTCAATGCTGGTTTTAAAAAGAAATTATATATATATATATATATATATATATATATATATATATATATATACAGGGGTTGGACAATGAAACTGAAACACCTGGTTTTAGATCACAATTAGTATGATATTGGGCCTCCTTTTGCAGCTAATACAACATCATTTCATCGTGGGAGTGACAAATACAAGTCCTGCAAAGCAGCCAGAGGGATTTTGAGCCATTTTCCTCTTGCAGAACAGTGGCCAGGTCACTATGTGATGCTGATGTGGGAAAACGTTTCCTGACTCGCTCCTCCAAAACACCCCAAAGTGGCTCAATAATATTCAGATCTGGTGACTATGCAGGCCATGGGAGATGTTCAACTTAATTTTCATGTTCATTAAACCAGTCTGTCACCAGTCTTGCTGTGTGTATTGGTGCATTATTATCCTGATACAGAGCACTACCTTCAAGGTACAATGTTTGAACCATTGGGTGCACATAATGAAACTTTACACTCTGCTCTAACTGGTGTAATGTACAGTAAGTGAAGATTGGGCACCAGACAGTGCAAATATAGCCATGAAACCTCCAATACTATATTGGCAAGTGTTTCAGTTTCATTGTCCAACCCCTGTGTATATATATATATATATATATATATATATATATATATTTATAAAAATTATTTTAAGCATATAAGCATAAACTGTAAATGCAGGCATGAATGAAACATAAATTCAGACCAAAGTTTTAAATGGTAGTTTTTATTTGTAGATATAGATGTTTAACTGTTGAATATAAGAAAATATTTTTTTTAACTAATATGTTGTTGTTGATGTTGTTTTTCACATTTTTTTAATACATGTTGCGATATATATATATATATATATATATATATATATATATATACCCACAGGTATACACTTTATTATGTTCCAAATGTTAGGTTTTTTACAGCAATGCCAAAGATCAGTTATGATCAGTTCTTAAAAGAACCTTTTTTTCCCCCTTAGGCTACATTTACACTAGTGCATTTTTGTTTTAAAACACATACCTTTTGCTACGGATACACCTGTCGTTTACACTTCTCTGGAAACTGAGACTTTTGAAAATGCTGCAGACCCCATTCGAGTTTGAAAACTCTGGGGTTGCGTTTCAGTGTAAACGGACCAAAATGAAGAATTTTGAAAATGATGGCGAGTAACCATGTAAACAAAAACATCATGCTCATTAGGAATGGCCATGTGACATGCGTTTTTGGTTGTGTATTGTGGACGGAGATCGTTTCTGAAATCCAGTCGAAACGCTAGTGTAGATGAGGATCGTTTTCACTTTAACGCGCCGTTTTAAAACAAAAACACACTAGTGTAAACGGCCTTAGTGTGACGAACATTTTCATTATCTAAAAATAATGTTTGTGTAATGGAAAGGTTTCATGGATGTTAAAGATTCTTCATGAAATCATCAATGCCAAAAATAACTTAATTTTTAAGAGAAATCCCAATAACTGAGGTCTTGCTTATAAACACTATAATTTCATCATCTGCAGGCACCGCTGAAACATCTCCAGAACGGCGTGATCAGGGGCTATCAGGTGTGTCATCGAGAACACTCCATCAATGGCAGTCACCAGTTCGTCTGCATCAGTATGGAGGCCACGGGAGAGACTGAGTCCCTGAGCCTCAACAACCTGAAGAAGTTCACGGAGTATGAGGTGGTGGTGCAGGCCAGTAACAGCGCCGGTCCGGGACCTGCTTCCAGTGAGGTCCGGGCCACAACAATGGAGGACGGTAAGCCATTGTAATCATTCACATGATGCAGCAACAAGTCCCTCAATGTTAAGTTTTTTAAAACTGCAATGATTTCTTTAAAAACTACCCATCAGAAATACCAGGAGATGTGCCAAGCACATTTGTAATATTTGCTGCCATCTAGTGGCTACTGGAAATATTTACAGTGCTTGAAACAGCTGTAAGAGCTGTCAACCCAATCTAACCCATCGATTTCAGTTTCTTTCACACCTGGTGTACATATTCTGAGCCAATGAGTAATTAGGCTATTTATGAGCTGATTTTTTCACTGATATTTCACTTATTTCTCTCAGTACCCAGCAGAGCTCCAGAGAAGGTTCTGGCCACCGCTGCTTCCCCTGAGAGCATCTCTTTGTCTTGGCAGACTCCATCCAGAGAAGCTCTCAATGGCGTTCTGCAGGGTTTCCGTATCATCTACTGGGCCAATCTACTAGACGGAGGTACAGTTAAATGTGCCTGAAATAGCATTACTTCCACTGTGTAGACATTTATATCCGAATCATCTTATATTATGCTAAGATATCCTAGGATATAGACCATAAAATCTGAATAATATTTAAGTATGTTAACTATATATAAAATAATAAATGCTGATCATTTATATACAGAAAAGAATATATACATAAAATACATAAAAGTACATCAAATTTGAATAATAAACAATAAATTGCAATTTATGCATATATTACATACATACACAGTAATTATAAATAATAAAGTATAATAAAGCATAATGAAAAATATATATATATTTCATTATATTTTATTAGTTTTTATAATTCATGTATATATATATATATATATATATATATATAGTAATTATATATAATAATATGTGTCATAAGTGTACATTTCTCGAAATTGAGATTTATGCATCATCTGAAAGCTGAATAAATAAGCTTTGATGTATGGTTTGTTAGGATAGGACAATAGTTGGCCGAGATACAACTATTTGAAAATCTGGAATCTGATGGTGCAAAAAAATCTAAATATTGAGAAAATCACCTTTAAAGTTGTCCAAATGAAGTTCATAGCAATGCATATTACTAATCAGAAATTAAGTTTTAATAAATTTATGGCAGGAAATGTACAAAATATCTTCACAGAACATGATCTTTATTTAATATCCTACTGATTTTTGGCATAAAAGTAAAATCTATAAATTTGACCCATCCGATGTATTTTTGGCTATTGCTACAAATATACAACAACATAAGACTGTATATCTAAAGTATATCTAAAGAAGTATAGCTAAAATTATTTATATAATATTCTAATATTATTTTTATAATTTATGTATGTATAAATCAGAGGTTGCGTTAACCGAAACTGGTCCGTCATTGACGGAATTTTTTTTGTCAGTGTCAGAAAAATCTAAAGGCCGTCCATCATTTTGACATCACACTGAGGGTGATTTATTGTAAAATTGTAGCTGTAATTCCCTCCCCTGTCCAGTTGGTGGCGAGTGCGCTCCAGTCTGGCAGCAGAGCAGGGGATACAGAACAAAAACCAGACTGTCACAAATGTTTTCTATTACACACAGGCGAGTACACAGAAGCTACAGTGATCTATCACGCCTCATAAAGAGTGCCAAAATGGTATTTATTGCTTGAATTTCCTAATGAAATGGAAAGAATTTGAAATCTGAGACTTTCTTTTGTATCAAAAGGAAGGTGCACTGTGTACTGTTCATTCATCAGCTGAAAACAGCATAGACCAAGAGATCGATTGGGATTTAAGAATGGTTTTAGTTCATTAAAATAACAATCTATTAAAATTGAGAAAATGATTTTATTATTATTATTATTATTATTTTATTTTTTATTTTTTTACCCAGCCCTAGAGTATTTTGTTGTTTTTAAACACTGCACTATCATCCTGTAGGTTCATAATTAAAAATGAAAATGTGAACAAAAATAAAAGCAATTAAATGTTTTATTCTTATTAAAATATGAAAATTATAATGATGGGTAATAATAGATTATAGCAGAATTTTTACAACCCTGTCCGTCAAAATGACAATGTCAAAGTCTAGCGCAACCTCTGGTATATATATATATATATACATACATACACATAAACACACACACACAGTAATTATAAATAATACTGCACATCATGTACTGTATATATGTGTGTGTGTCAGAGAGATATATTGTATTATATATAAAGAGAGATTATACAGATTTATTATTATATTTATTATTATTAGCCATATTTTGCATCCATTGACCACTAGGGGGCAGAATACACCTTTTCAACTGGGAATTCTTCCTTTTGAAGCCAAAAGAAACTGAATAACAATATTCACATATGGACATTATGCATATTGATATTAAGTTTCATTTGGTTGAAAAGGTATATTATATAATGTATATTATACAGTGTGACAGATTAATATTGCATCCCAAATCATAGTATATTCGCATGTTATTTTCAAATTTTATTAATTTGATTTTATTAAATTGTTTAAAGTATGCTTTTTGGAATAATATTATCCACAACCAGGTCTGTGATATCAGTACATGCATCTATGCAAGAGCTCAATATTTACATCCAGTACTGGCATGCTGGCTTACTACATGCTGAAAATTACATACTACACTACACCAATGCAGTACATGCATTTTGCAATTCAGCAATAGACTCTTTTCATAAGTGTTGTGCCAGCATGCATACTTGAGTAGGCCTTTGTCTGAATAGGCCTCTCATGAGTGATTTAGACGGTGAGGTTAGTTAATCGATCACTCAGTGCTGCAGCATACAAACCAGAGAGCAACATAACACATTCTGCACACCTGTTTAATTGGCTGCTTTATGGCTCTCGATCAACTTGTGCTCAGTAGAACAAACTCACAGCACACATTATGTCGATCTGGCTCTTTCCAGGAGCTATTTGCTTATAAATTGCCTTATTATGAAGCAGCAGAATTCAGCGCGGGCAACTCGGGGACAAAATTCAGCACCGAGCAGCAAAAGACAGCAGCCCCTTTCCATCCAAAAGCAGCAGCTAGAGCACTAAAGGAATGATAGATAGCAGGAAAAAATGGAGACATTAAAAATTTAAAACTTGCAACTTTGCTGGATAGCTGCAGACAGTCTCAGTATCTGCCCTATATACTGCATGCCTGTACATTGTTCATTATTTAATTATACATTGACAAATTCCTGGAGAAAGAGCTGTTAAAGAAGTCATATCATACAGTTTGCATTATTCTTTTGACTAACAAAAGGAATAGTTCACCTAATAATGACATTTTTTTTAAATAATTTACTGACCCTCATGTTCTTGTATGAATTTCTTCTCTTCTATTTAACACAAAAGAAGACTTCTGGTTCACAACGTCCAGTTAAGATAAAACATTAAAAATAAGACACACCAATCTGCAATTTCAAGCGGCAAAACAAGCTGTTTTGTACAGCTAAAAAGAATTCAACATGGATGAGACCGGAAGCCACACCCGGATTTTTCACATTTTCACATTTAGTACTGCCCTTCAGAAGCTACAGAAGATACTTACATGTTTCCCAGAAGACAAAATAAGTTAAATTTACCCTGATCTTACTTAATGCATTTCCTTCTGAAGCATCAGTGAGCGTTTGAACCTTCTCTAATAGTTACATATAAGTCCCTCAGTTGTCCTACAGTCATTGTTGGAAAGTGTTCAAACACACAAAAATACTGAAAAAAACAAAGAATTTGTGGGACCTGAGGGTTTTTTATGAAGAACAGCAGGCAGTAAGGGACTTGTGAACAACTTTCAGTAAACAAACAAACAAAAAAAACAACAATAACAACAACTGTGGATCATTCAGATAACAACACAGATAACAACACAGTAATCAGAATCATGTAAACTTTTGAACAGGGTCATTTTTTATAATTTCAACAATTATTTTCTCTTGTGGACTATATGCAAATGTCTATTATGTGAAATATCATATTCAGGTCAGTACTACATAAAAAATAACATGCATTTGGTATATTAACATTTTACAGATTCTGCAAGGTGTATGTAAACTTTTGGCCTCAAGCAGACATTTCTGAGTGACATGGAAAAAAACGCATGGTGCAATTAAATGAATTTGTTATCCACTCCAGATATCCACTTTTCAAAATAGTGTATTATTTTAAAAAGTTTAAAAACATTTAAAATGCTAAAATTTTGACTAGTCAACTAGTATTTCCAATGTCATCTGGCAGCAGCAATTCCGCGTAGTCAACTAGTCGGCTATTCTCGCATATCAGCAACTGTTTGTTCTTTTTTATGCAAGTAAATGATGACAGAATTTTCAACAAAAAACAACATTATTTTCAACCCTCATTCTGACCCTCTGTCTAAAACAACCTGATTTAAGGGGCATGTCCTTTCAGGCTTGTCACAATTGCATGTGAGTGTTTTGAGAACATGATCAAAATAGTCATTTCCAGACAAAGCATTATGAAATCATACAGTTCACTTACAGTTTGTAATGCAGCTGCAGTCAGATTTAATACCACTTCATCTTTCAACAAATGTTTCTTTGTGTCTCAATCATCGGCAGTGATTGTAATTTCTATTTGCTTCTGACGTGACATGACACTCACATTCATATTCAAGTGTCGGCCATTAAAGGAACACTTCACTTTTTTTGAAAATAGGCTGATTTTCCAACTCCCCTAGAGATAAAAAGATGAGTTTTCGAATCCATTCAGCCGATCTCCGGGTCTGGCGGTAGCCCTTTTAGCATAGCTTAGCATAGATCATTGAATCTGATTATACCAATAGCATCTCGCTTATAAATGACCAAAGAGTTTGGACATTTTTCCTATTTAAAACTTCACTCTTCTGTAGTTACATCGTGTACAAAGACGGACAAAATTTTTGTGATTTTTTTCCTTTAAGTGACTGAACACCAGTGAGTGGGCCCTATGGTTAGAAGAAGACTATTCGTCAATGTCTTGTTCTGGAGGCAGAATTTATGCAAACGACTGCGCCTGGGTGACGTAACCTGGCACCTCGGATCCAAATGAGCCATTTTCTGAGGGTTATTACATATAACAGTTGTTTTTTATTAATGATGAGGACATTTTAAGTAACTTAAAAAGTAACTTTAAGTAACTTGTAACTTGCAGGACAAGACCTCTTCTATGTCAAAAGATCAAGGGAAATGTGGTTTGTCATGTCACGACCCGTTTAATTTCGAAATCTCATTGGCTGTCGCTCAGTAGTATTGTGTTTACCTTAGCACTGTTAGCTATTATATCAGTTGACAGTAAGTCTTAAGAAATTCTTGTTGTTTATGCCACTACAGAACTAGGGGAAATCAGAAACGTCACTACCCAGAAGGCCCAGCTGGAGCTGGAGGGTCTGGAGAAATACACCAACTACAGTATCCAAGTGCTGGCCTTCACCAGAGCAGGAGATGGAGTACGCAGCGACCAGATCTACACTCGCACCAAAGAGGATGGTATGACAGACAGATGTCCATTCTTTGACCAAAAAAAAGATCTTCTGTTGTGGAACGTCACTGCTGTCAAATTCTGTCCTTCTGTTTGCCAATCTGTCAGCCAAAAAAGTTAGTAAAGATCTCTTCAAACAGCCTGAATCTTTTCTCTGCAGTGCCAGGTCCGCCCGGCGGGGTGAAGGCAGCTGCAGCCTCCAGCTCTGTGGTGTACGTTTCTTGGCTCCCTCCGCTGAAGCTGAATGGCGTCATTAGGAAATACACAGTCTTCTGTTCCAGCTCGTATCCCATGGTAAGACTCGGCCAACTGCTCTCATACTAACAGGAAAGATATCAGGCTGGCTATTAAGACAGTGTTAAACAGCGTGTGGAAGTGCAAAGCTTTTTCGCGCAGAGCCAGTACTGTGTCATCAAGCTAAAGGTGATGTTTAAATAGCTTCTCCTTTGCCAGTTTAAAGTGAGAGAACAATGTGACGCAAGCTGTGTCGACCTGTCAATCTGTCAACCGATGGAACTAAACAGCTAACCATCATTTATTTTGGGACTCGTTCAGGTGGTCAGTGAGTTTGAAGTGGCCCCGGATGAGTTCCTGCACCGGGTTCACAATCTCAGTCGCAACAGGAAGTACAGTATCTGGGTGATGGCAGTGACTGCGGCCGGCCGGGGGAACAGCAGTGATGTTATCACCGTAGAACCTCTGGCCAAAGGTGAGCCGATTCATTCCTCAGAAGCAAAGCACACTCTTAAAAATAAAGATGCTTCACGATGCCATAGAAGAACCTTTTTTGTCTAAATGGTTCCATAAAGAACCTTTAACATCTGAAGAACCTTTCTGTTTTACAAAAGGTTTTTTGTGGCTAAAGAAGGTTCTTCAAATTATAAAAAGGTAAGAAAGAGATGAACCTTTGACTGAATGGTTCTTTGTGGAACCAAAATGGTTCTTCTAGGGCTTCGCTGTGAAGAACTTTTTAAGCACCTTTATTTTTAAGAGTGCAACTGATCTTTGGTTTTAGACGGATGTTTTTAAGTTAAACCTCTTATTCATTCATTTTGTAAATGGATCATTCTGGACTAATTAGTTGTATTTTGAGATCTGGTGCGCCTTCCCATGAGGAGCATGAAAATAAGCCATGAGCAATCTTAAAGGGATAGTTCACTCTTCAATTCTGTCATTAATTACTCGCCCTGATGTTGTTCCAAACCCGTAAGGCCTTCGTTCATGTTCTGAACACAAATTAAGGTGTTTTTGATGAAATCCAAGAGCTTTCTGACTCTGTTCACTCTTGTGAAGATTAAAAAGGAAGAGAAGAAATTGTTGAATAAAGTCGTTATTTTTGTTTTCTTTGCACACAAAAAGTATTCTCGTAGCTTCATAAAATTAAGGTTGAACCACTGTTGTCACATGGACTGTTTTAATGATGTTCTTACTACTTTTCTGGGCCTTGAACGTGTCAGTTGTTTTGCTGTCTATGCAGGGTCAGAAAGCTCTCAAATTTCATAAAAAATATCTTAATTTGTGTTCTGAGGATGAACGAAGGTCTTACAGGTTTGGAACAACATGAGGGTGAGTAATTAATGGCAGAATTTTCATTTTTTGGCAAACTATCCCTTTAAGATACAAAATAAACCAAAGTGTAAAATTATCCTGAAACATACAGAGGCCCCAAAAGGTATTTAGTAAAAATATTAAACCAGTTGGCATCTGCGAACAAATTGCTGCAGGAGCTTTTAGCAAATCTAACTTTACTTTTCTGAACCATTTTTGCAATGACTTTTAATTAAGCCATTTTCATTCCTAATCATTTTTTTAAATATCTTTTAATGAAACATTTTGTCTTTCAGTAAAATAAACTTTATTTGAGCTGATATTCTTCTATCTAGTGCAGTAACTTCACACATATTTAGCGAACACTACTGTTGAAAAGTTTGGGGTCAGTAAGATTTTTAAATGTTTTTGAAAAAAGATACTTATGCTCATCAAGGCATTTATTTGATTAAAAAATACAGTAAAAACAGTTATATTGTGAAATATTATTACAATTTGAAATAGCTGGGTTTTTTTAATAACTTTAAAAAGTAATTTATTTCTGTGATGCAAAGCTGAATTTTCAGGAGTCATTACTCTAGTCTTTAGTTTTGCTATTTAAGAAACATGATTATTATCAATGTCGAAAACAGTTGAGCTGCTTAATATTTTTGTAGATTTCATGTCACACTTTTTAGTATTATTTGATGAATGAAAAGTTGGAATAGAAAGAGGAATCTTTTGTAACATTATAAATGTCTTTAATTTCTAAATTGTTTTATTTAACTGATCAATTTTTTTGCATCCCTATTCAATGAAGCTATTAGCTTTCAAAAATAAATAAAATACTGACCCCAAACTTTCAAATGGTAGTGTAAAATGGTGTAATTTGCAGTGATTTTGTTAAAATAAATCAATTATGGTGTTTTTTTTTTTTTTTACACAGCTCCTGCCAAAATCCTCACCTTCAGTGGTACTGTTACAACGCCATGGATGAGGGATGTTGTTTTACCCTGCAGGGCAGTCGGAGACCCGCCTCCTGCCATTAAATGGCTGAAAGAGAGGTAAATAAACCTGTTATTTACATAATTTATAAATATAAATAAACATTGGATGCACATTTTCCACAAGTTGGTATGATTCTTTATGAAATCTCTCCAACATGCTATGGTTAAAACTCTTCAATGGTCATGTAAAACAGCACCCTTTTTACCTTGTCAAAAACAGCTCTGTTTCAGTGCATGTCTCTTTAAATGATAATGAGCTCTGCTCACCCCACCCTTCTCTTCCGTTTTTTGTGTATTTTGTGGCGCATTACCATTAAAAACAAAACTAATCCACTGCGTCCTCAGTGGCTCTGATGTCAGGAGAAAATGATGACGTATGTTCACTTTCACATCCAAACACAAAACACCTGCATTGCTTACAAGACATTGTTGTCGCTACAGCTGCTCGAGCATGGAAAAATGGCGGACATGTACAACTGGTTGAGGATGGAAATATGCTAATACGGGACAGTCCATCAATGGTCATGGGCGGGGCCTGAGCAGTATGACGTCATACTGCTCAGAAAATCAAAACGGCTTGATAACTGAGACTGTTTAGTTTTTCTGAAGCTTAAAAAAAGGGGGTAAATGGATTTTTATCATTGTAGGGTGGTTGTGTCCACACACTGCTAAGATACACTTGTATGCAAACACCACATAAAAGTGAATTTTGTATCCAGTGTCCCCTTTAAAGATAAACATAACAATGTATATGCTGAATTCAGTATAATATAGTGAAAAACATGCTGCATTGCAGCTCTAGCCTTTCGTTAAGAGCAAACACAAGCATCTGAATACCTATGAGAAGAATCAGTCACTGGGGAATGCTAGGAAATGTCAAACTCTGCCCTCTTCATTGACGATTCACACTGTTTCTCGCCAGTGGGAGCCCGGCCCCTGCGGTCATTGATGGAAGACGCAGTATCCATGGAAATGGCAGCTTTGTCATTAAGACCGTGAAAGCAGAGGATTCTGGGTATTACACATGTGTTGCCAGCAATAACTGGGGAACGGACGAAATAATTCTGAACCTTCAGGTTCAAGGTGAGATGTGCGAGTTGGGCAGGATTGTCACTTTCTGTATAGCCTCCTCTGTGTGTCAGTTTCTTTTTCTCTGAGTTATTGCGCAGTGTTTCTCACTGTATAAATATCATCTTCAGTCCCCCCTGACCAACCTCGTCTCACTGTGACCAAGACAACCACCACATCCATTACTGTGTCCTGGATACCAGGAGACAATGGTGGGAGCTCCATTAGAGGTGAGCCACTTCCACCATCAGCTGTTTTCCTGTTGGAGAAAAACAAAACAGAAAAAAAGAGAATAAAACTCAATCACTGATTATGATTTAAGCAAAAATCTTAGATTTTTTGGCATATTCTATTCAAATCCATTTAGTATGTTGTACCCTGAATGGCAAAAAGGTATTTTCCCCTAAATCAATATAAAATTCAATTAATGTGTGATTACAGATAATTAATGTGTGATTACAGCACAGGTTTATTTGTAGCAATAGCCAACAATGCATTGTATGGGTCAAAATGATCAATTTTTCTTTTATGCCAAAATCATTAGGATTTTAAGTAAAGATCATGTTTCATGAAGATTTTTTGTAAATTTCCTACCATAAATATATCCAAACTTAATTTTTGATTAGTAATATGCAGTGCTAAGAACTTCATTTGGACAAAGGCAATTTTCTCAATATCTTTAGATTCCAGATTTTCAGATAGTTGTATCTCGGCCAGATATTGTCCTAATAAGCCATACATCAGTGAAAAGCTTATTTATTCAGCTTTCAGATGATGTATACATTTCAATTTCAAAAAATTTACCCATATGACTGGTTTTGTGGTCCAGAATCAAATATGATTACATTTGATTTGTAAAGTATTTAAATTGCTGGATTGTCCAAAAAAACAGCATTAGGCTATGTTCACACTTGGCGTCTTTTTTAAGGGTGCTTTTTTAGTAAAAAAAAAATCTGGCAGCGTTGCAGCCGATGACGTCTTTTGTTGCTATAACAACAGCTGCAACATTATGAATGTCAAAAAAAGAGGAAGCTCGCTCTTGTGCTGGTGTTTTATTTTTTGGCATTTTTGCCCTTTATTTGATAGGACAGTAATTAGACAGGAAGCAAAGTGGGATAGAAAGATCGGGAAGTGTCTGCAAGTCGGGACTCGAAAAAGGGACGCCCGAAGCGCAATGGTGTTCATGTCGACGCACTGCCCACAAGTCTATTGGAGCTGCGCAACGGTTTTTGAAGTTAACGGGGAGGAGAATGACGGTTCACAATTTTTTCCATTTTTCCATTTTTTCATCAGTTCTGACTACTCACTTGTTATTGATCAGCTGTCAAAAAGGCGCTTGATATAGGCCGTTTCTTTCAGAAAAGTTGGACTTTTTTCAACTTGAAAAGACGCTGCAGAAAAAGACGCCGGCGGTGGCGTTTAAAAAAAACGCTCAGGACTTTTTTGAAAACACGGTTTACTCCATAGGATTATAATGTAAAACAGACGCTGGCAGTTTAAAAAAAGACGCCAAGTGTGAACATAGCCTTACATGGTTGTATATGTATATAATATATACACTACTATTCAAAAGTTTGGGGTCAGTAATATTTTTTTTTTTTTTAAAGAAATTAGTACTTTTATTTAGCAAAGATGCATTAAAGTGTGTCATGGTTTCCATAAAAATATTAAGCAGGACAACTGTTTTTAACATTGATAATAATAAATGTTTCTTAAGCAGCAAATCAGCATATTAGAGTGATTTTGGAAGGATTATGTGACACTGAAAACTGAAGTAATGCTGCTGAAAAGACAAAACAATTTAGATGGTGTTAATATTCCACAAAATTTCTGTTTTTGATCAAATAAATGCAGCCTTGGTGAGCATAAGAGACTACTTTCAAAAACATTAAAATTATCTTATGGACCCCATATTTGAGTGGCAATGTAAATATAAACCATTTTACATAACTACTGTTATATAGCCTACTGTAAAGTCCCTCATATAATGATATTAGAACACATCTACATATTCCATGCCATTAGCAGCACCTGAAAATGAGTGTACACTTGCAAAAAACTCATGTTTTAATGTTTAAGATACAGCAGTGTCTACAATCCTTCCACCCTTGTCACACTAACAGCAACTCTGTTGGTGTGGAAGAAAAGTCATTACTATAGCAACTGATGTGGATGAGCTGGATATAAAGTGCACTGAACAAACTGATCCGATTGCATTGCTGTAAAAAAATGACAGTCAAGTTCAAAATCATAATTAAAACAGAGATTTGTTTTTATGAATTATTCTGTGCCTGTCTTCATGCAGGATATATTCTGCAATACTCAGAGGACAACAGTGAAAAGTGGGGAAGTATTTCTATCAGTCCTAGTGAGCGTTCCTACCGTCTAGAGAACCTCAATTGTGGCACCTGGTACAAGTTCACGTTAACAGCCCAGAACGCTGTTGGTCCAGGCCGAATCAGTGAGATAATCGAAGCAAAGACTCATGGGAAAGGTGCATTTTGTTTTATAAATCCAATTTCGTAAATAATGGTGTCTGATTGTTAAAAATAGTGATTCTGAACACTGTTCTTCTTCATCCTCTTCACAGAGCCACAGTTCTCCAAAGAGCAGGAGCTGTTTAATAGCATTAACGGAACGTGTGTCAAGCTCAATCTGATTGGCTGGAATGATGGCGGTTGTCCAATCACCTCCTTCACTCTGGAATACCGTCCTTTGGACAGCCCCGTGTGGACCAAAGTGAAGCGCACGTCTCTTACGAAGAGCTTCAACCTATTGGATCTGCAGGAAGCCACTTGGTACGAACTGCAGATGAAGGTGTACAACAGCGCGGGGTTGGCTGAGAAACGTGTCAAATTTGCTACTTTGAACTACGACGGCAGTAAGCAAAGTTTGATAACCTTTACAATAATTGTCAAATTGTTTGTTTGTGCTTTAAAGCATTAAATGTGTTTGCAAAAGGTACCATTCCTCCACTGGTGAAGACGGCGGTGAAGGATCCGGTGAAGAAAACAAACAACGAGGGGATGAAGATGATGGTGACGATCTCCTGCATTTTGGTGGGAATGGTGCTGCTATTCGTCCTGCTGATGGTGCTGAGGAGGAGGAGGAGAGAGCAGAGGCTGAAGCGGCTCAGGGGTCAGATGGTTTTTACAGCTCTTAGCTACAGATCAGAGCGTTTTCAAAGAGAAGGTGTAGATTCGTAGGCGTAAACACAGACAGCATATGTTGCCGTTTGAGATTTTACTCATATCAGCCTTATTTTTCATGACTCAATAGTACTTCCTTTTTCAGGTTATGTTAATAAAGCTTATTTTTTGCTCCACAGATGCAAAGAGTTTGGCTGAAATGCTTATGAGGTAAACAATTTGATGATTTTCAGTTTTGTTTTGTAAAACAGAAAGTCTGTAATTCGCCCACATTTAGTTCTGAGCCTGTATGATCTTTGTTCTTTCTATGCAACAGAAAATAAGATATTTTGAATAATCTCTGAGCTGCTCTCTATATAACTCTCTATATGCCAAATCTTCTGAAGCAAAACAACAAAATCACTTTCTTTGGACAGATTCATTGTAATGGACAGTACATGCACAAATAAATCAAACTTCCATGAATTAAACTCTATCTGCACTGTATTAAAAGCAAGCACCAAGTAGCTTGCTTGACTCAATATATTCCAGATCTTCGTAAACAAAACACTAGAATCAGTTTCTTTAAACAGATTGACTGAAGCCATACAGTAGAATCAGTGTTTTGAACAGATTCATTCTAACGGTTACAAAGCATATTATGCACAAGTGAATCAAACTCAACCTTTTTTCAAAAAAGTACCATCAAGTCATTCATACGACTCACTATATGCCAGATCTTCTGAAGCAAAACAACAGAATCAGTTTCTTTGAACAGATTCATTGTAATGGACAGTTAATGCACCAAGTAGTTCATCTTAACCAAGTTGTACCTTCTTAAACAAAACAAGAGAATCATTTTCTTTGAACAGATCTTCTGAAGCCATACAATAGAATCAGTGTTTTAAACAGATTCATTGTAACTTTTCATTGTTTCAGATTCATTGTTTCAAAGCATTTTATGTGCAAATGAATCGATCTTAAGTGAATCAAACTCAATATTACGTTCAAAAGTATGCTCAAGTCATTCATATGACTCACTATGTGGTAGATCTTCTGAAGCAAAACAGCAGAATCATTTTCTTTGAACAGATTCATTGTAATGGACAGTTCATGCATGAATGAATCAAACTCTATTAGCACTGAATTAAAAAGCAAGCACCAAGTAGTTCATGTGACTCAATATATTCCAGATCTTCTTAAAAGACTAAAAGACTAGAATCAGTATCTTTGTACAGATTCATTCTAATGATTACAGAGCATATTATGCACAAATGAATCAAACTTAAGTGAATCAAACTCAACATTTTGTTCAACAAGTCATTCATATGACTCACTATATGTCAAATATTCTGTCATTCCAGATCTTCTGAATCAGTTTCTTTGAACAGATTCACTGTAATAGACAGTTTTAAAGAATATTATGCACAAATGAATCTAACTGTATCGAGCAGTTCATATGATTTGCTATATACCAGATCTTCTTAAGCAAATTAATAGAATCATTTTTTTTAACAGATTCATTGTGCAGACAGTTCTAAAACATTACAGAGATTTGTGTGATGAATAAACCACAAAAGGCTGTTGCTTCATTAGATTTTAAGGATTTAGGATACTTTTTACAGTGACCCTCCTGTCCTTTATTGAGTTTGAAAGTCCTTGATTACCATATTGTTACATTATATGGAAACAGCAGCTGGGAAATTCTTCAAAATGTCTTATTTTGTGTTCCATAGAGAAAAGAAACCATATAGGTAGGTTAGCAAATAATGAACTATTCCTCTGATGGCTCACACATCATGCTGACCTTGTACAAGCGGAGATGTTATTCACAGGCTTGTTTGTGTTCTCCTCCAGTAAGAACACAAGGCCTTCAGATACCATGAACAAACAACAGCAGACCCTCCGCATGCACATCGACATTCCCAGAGCGCAGCTGCTCATCGAAGAGAGAGACACCATGGAAACAGTGGGTGAGTCGTGTTCGCTGAATCATATTCAAACCTAAACATTCATCTGAGAAAGAATGATACTATAGGGATCTCTAATAGTTCCATCTCTTCCTTCCCTGTTAGACGACAGATCAACAGTGCTACTGACGGATAACGATTTCGGAGAAACTGCCAAACAGAAGTCGGCCACTGTCACGCACTCCGTCCACTATCAGTCTCTGTCGCAGGCCACCGGCCCACTGGTAGACGTCTCTGACGTCCGACCTGGGACGAGCAAGAGCAGTCTTTCGAGTAAGACAGAAACTTCTTAACATACCAACAACAGAGTGATTATTTAATCATGCTACTTAACCGAGAGTTTCGTAACCGTCCACAGATCCAACCGCTCGCCGTACAGCTAAAGCTGGTCCTGCGGCCCGTAATCGCTATGCCAGTCAGTGGACGCTGAATCGCCCGCACCCTCCTGTCTCTGTCCATACTCTCAGCACGGACTGGAGGCTGGGAACGCCCAGAGTGGCCGGTTCGGTGGACAAAGAAAGTGACAGCTATAGTGTCAGTCCATCACAAGATACAGGTCAGTCTACTACTAGCCTACACTATATGTATCTTAAGCTTTTTTTTTTGGCTTGACACATTGTTATAGTTGGGTACCTAAGATATTTAAAACATATTATATTATATTATATATTTACATCAGTAACATAATTATATCAAGTATCATATCAAACCTAATACAAGCTAGAAGTGCCAGTTGTTAATGATGAATTCTGACCCACTGTGTTTAGACCGAGCTCGCAGCAGCATGGTCTCCACTGAGAGCGCGTCTTCTACGTACGAGGAGCTGGCCAGAGCCTATGAACATGCCAAGATGGAGGAACAGCTACGACACGCCAAGTTCACCATCACTGAGTGCTTCATCTCAGACACATCCTCAGAGCAGATGACCGCCGGCACCAACGATTACACGGACAGTCTGACCTCCAGTACACCGTCAGAATCAGGCATCTGCAGGTTCACTGCCTCACCACCCAAACCCCAGGACGTCTGCAGGGTGATAAACATGGCTGTTCCCAAGGCCCACAGACCAGGTGAGACTACTGGTAGGAGGTAATGACTCTTAACTCAATTTCAGCCAATTGAAGCAGCTCTTAATAACATTAAGTTAATTGAAAAAAAGCAGTTGAAGCTAGCGTTTAATAAATTCTATGCACTCTGAAGGCAAAGACACATTTATGGTGAGTTTTTGTAAGCGAAAATCAGTCACTCCAATAGGAATTCATGCGATCTGAAATGATGTATGTGTGAGAATGATTTTCCAATGCAGACTTTGCAACAGTTTCAAGTTGGTTGCTGCTTGACCAACAGAAAGCAGCTTGGTTTGAAAGCGACTTCTTTGTGAGCTGTGCTTAATACTTTTCTAAATGATCAACAATGGATCTTTCTTCCCCACAAAATTTCACTAATTTGACCGCACATAAAGCCTAAATTAGGCTGCCTTCTGAGATTTAACCAAAATCTAAGGCATAATTGCATGTATCCTTTATGGATGAGGCAATATCAGAATAGATTTGTGAAATTGGTAATAAAAAAAACATAGCCCAATCTCAATAAAATGACAGTTTTACACAATATTTCTGTACGCTGTGTAATTTTAAGATAGTTAGAGTATTACATTGTTAGATTAGCTAAATTCTAACATTGAACTCCATTAAAAGTCAATTGTTGAGTAGAGTTTCTTATAGCGCTTCATGAGAAAAGCATGTTAATATTGTAATTTGACCCAATCTTGTTGGAAAAACATCCATGTTGAATATGCCTACTTCCATATTGTAGAACAAGTAAAAAACAGTACGC
This sequence comes from Cirrhinus mrigala, assembly GCA_036247105.1. Taxonomy (NCBI): domain Eukaryota; kingdom Metazoa; phylum Chordata; class Actinopteri; order Cypriniformes; family Cyprinidae; genus Cirrhinus; species Cirrhinus mrigala. Next base: position 23,024,334 of record CM070016.1, read on the forward strand.
CCAAAAGACAGTATGTCAGAATTCATAGTATTCAAAACTGGTTTTGGGCACTTACTACTTGTTCAGACTAGCTAAACCAGGTAAACAGCAGCTTGGCTAGACTCAGAGACCAGGTCAAACCATCTAAGACCAGCTAATGGGCTGGTTAAAGTGTATTTTTTGCAGGGAAAAAAATTAGGTGCTCATGCTGAAAGATGCTAAAAAACATCAGTGCAGCATTCAAATATGCCTACTTCCATACTATATGTGGCCCTGGACCAAAAAAAACAAAAAAAAATAGCATGGATATATTTGTAGCAATAGCCAACAATACATTGTATGGGGTCACAATTATCGATTTTTCTTTTATGCCAAAAATCAGATATTAGGTAAAAATCATGTTGCATGAAGGTATTTTGTAAATTTCCTACCGTAAATGTATCAAAACTTAATTTTTGATTAGTAATATGCATTGCTAACAACTTCATTTGGACAACTTTAAAGGGAACTTTCTTAATATTTAGTTTTTTTTTTTTTGGACCCTAGGATTCCAGATATTCAAATGGTTGTATCTCGGCCAAATATTGTCCTATCCTAACAGCTTAAAAAAAATTTGACCCTTATGGTTTTGTGGTCCAGGGTCATATATAGAATGTAAAAAACAGTACGTCCGAAAAACAGTATGTCAGAAAGTTCATAGTATTCAAAAACGGTTTTGGGCACCTCTTAGCTGTCCAGACTGGGAGACCAGCTAAACCAGGTAAACAGCAGCTTGGCTAGACTCAGAGACCAAGTTAAACCTTCTAAGACCAGCTAACGAGCTGGTTGAAGTGTATTTTTTACAGAGAGAAAAAGCTGTGCTTATGCTGAAAGATGCTAAAAAATCAATGCAGCATTAGAATATGCCTACTCCCAAAGTACCTTGATGGTCTACTACTTACGCCATGAGTTTGCATTTGTTGGATGCTCTACTATCCCATAATGCCACGGGAGAGGAGTTAGAACATGATAGAACATGCTTTTTAACCGTTCCATGCTAAAAAGTGTTTTTCTTGATCCTGCAGGAGGGGAGCTCGTACACCTGCCTCCGTACCTGCGGATGGACTTCCTTTTGAACCGGGGTGTGTCGGGAGGTTCTCGGGAAGCGGCGATGGGCCAGGCCTGTTTGGAGCCGCAGAAGACCCGCTCGCTGAAGCGCCCCGCCTTGCTGGAGCCGACGCCCATGGAGGTGCCGACCAGCAGGGACGTGCAGCAGTGGCAGCCGGGCACGGCCTCGACGCTTCCGCAGAGAGAGGCCGGAACGGACTTGGCGCAGGCTGCCAAAATCAGCACCTCCCAGGAATCACTGCTGGACTCCAGAGGACACTTAAAACAGAGCAACAATCCCTACGCAAAGTCCTACACACTGGTATAACAAAGATCGGACAAAAATAAAACATCGGGAGCAAAAAGCGAACTCTTCATGCGCGGTTGTATATACGTTTCCACTTCTACTCCTAACAGTTGCTTTATTTTATGCTTTTTTAAACAGTGAATTCACTTCTTAAAGACAGCTCCACACACCCAGAGATTGCCAAAATGATTTTATTATTATTCTTATTATTATTAATTACGATGACCATGATGATTTACTAATTTACTTATTTTAGCAGTTAGTGTGCACAAACTAATGAATGGGAACCTATTTTTGTTTTTTTTTTACTGAGATTTCTGTGTAATTAGTTTGAGATAAAGCGTGAGAGTGATTTCCATTGGTCCAAAGTCGTCACCGTTCCGTTTCGAAGAAATCCTGGGAGTGCATGAGGACGAACCAATTTAAGATGAAGATGACAGTATGAATACCGACCGCTGGAGGGTCCAGCCCAGAATTTTTTTGACTACGAAAATATTCAAATGTGAAGATTTCGTATTCTTATGAGTATAAATATATAAAAAAAATATATATATAAAATGAGAAATCACTTTTATTTGTGGGTATTACAGGGAAATTTTTTGATTTGGTTAATAAAGTCCTTTAGTCATGTTTGCACATATCTTGTTTAACCTAGAAAAGCAAGTCTTGATCGACGATTATTTGTGTTCCATTCTCTAATGGTGCAATATGAAAATCCATGAACCACGTTTGCTTTCTACTGTACTGTATCTCGCCCATGATGTGAGCTTTTGAGAGCCGGAGCGAATGAAATGCCAGATTCAGGTGTAAATCAGCTGCGGTGGAAGCAAAGGTTGATTTAGCATGCTGCATGGGGGGAGACCGGACCACCTACTGCAACGACAGTGTGGCTCTGTCACCTCCTGTGTGTAGTGCACTAGAAAGGTGTCTTCAGGGCACGCCCTCTCTTGTCTTCATTAGATTTATTTTTGCTGCATTGCAGACATGCTGCACTACAGGGAAACTGAGACAATCTAAAGAGATCCCCTAAATGAATAACAATTATGATAATATTCATAAAGAACCACAAGCAGTTCTGTATGATTATGGGCCGTATGGTAGCAATATGTTATTGTTGCCGCTCTGCACCAAACTGTCTTGCAGGGAGAGTTATGATGAAGAATTGTCAGATGATATTTCACTATATTTGATTAGATAAATCTATTGTCCTCACTATACTCATTTACGAATGCTTTTGTTGTTTTTCACATATTTTTTTCTATTTTTTTCTCTTTTTTTTTTTTTTCAACCGAGTGCTCACAGTTGTGACACTCCAGAAAAGATTTTCCATGATAATCCTGTCGACTAATAAAAGGTTGATCCCCAAACGAATCTGGCAGTTTGGTTAACGCTTTTCATTTTGCTGTGGGATATAAAGGGAGCTACGCGCATGTGATGAACGGTAAAAATGAACAGCTTAATATCCAAACTGAGATGGGATTCACTTCAGAGAGAACTTAACGCAATAATTCACCCCATTTATGTCGTTACAAAGCTTCAGCATTTCTTCTTTTGCGTTCCACAGAACAAAGAAAGTCTTACAGAGTTTGGAACGATATAAGGGTGAGTAAATGATTTTCATTTTGGGTGAACTATTGGTTTAATCACAGCAAAGACAGAATCACTGTTCACACTGGATCATCTGGATGAATACCGGAGACTTAGATTTAGATTTGGAAATCATACTCAAATGAAAGACAGCTCAGCGGGAACACAATGAAAGTAGAACCACACGTCCTCATGAGAGAAAGAAGAACTTTCCTTTTCTTGGTGTGCTGATTTTCCTCAGCTATGGTGGCCCAAGGGGGGACAACAAAAAATTAGCAATGCAAACCAAAGTTAGAAATAGTCACAACGAAACTGAAATAAACCACAATAGAAATAGTCCACATTACAATGGAAATAAACAGTGCAAAGGAAATAAGCCACAAATTGCTGAACTGAAAGTGATAACTTAAAGTCATAAATAGCACGGGTATATTTGTAGCAATATCCAACAATATATTGTATGGGTCACAGGGCTCAACGCTAAGGATTTTTTCTACTGGCCCGGTCGGGCCAGTGATTCAAATTTTTACTTGCCCGGTCAAAATTTTCACTGGCCCTACCACAAAAAAAATAAATAAATAAATAAAAAATTGTTGCTGTTATCATTGTTTTTGACTCATGTTATCTTTTATTTCAATAAATAAGCTTATATGACACCAACATTGTACATAGCAAAGAAAATTTTACAATTCTCGATTCCAATTTTGATACCACACCTAAACATATTAGCCTAACTAAAGTCCAAACAAACTATTTTTTTTTCCAAAAAAAAAATAAAATAAAATAAAATATTATTATTATTAATATTTTATTAAAAATGAAAAGATGCTTTAGGGAAAAACAGCAGGCAGACTCATTCTTTGCCAGCAGGTGGCGCTTTTGGAATAAGAGTAATATTAGGTTTCTATGGTTACCGCCGTAAACAAAGCAGCACCGTGCTTATGAACGCTACTTTTAATATATCATACATGGGCAAATGAAAAGAAAACTCCATGTAAACAGTCAGTTCCCCTCACAGATACATACAGATACCACAGTTTCAATATTTAGGATAATATTTCGCGCATTGTACACCATGATCTTTGTTTGCCTGCTACAGTATTTTTTTTCTCTTTGCGTTCGTCTTAACAGATGTCTAAAGAATTCGTCATATTTCTACACACATGAAATTTTGAAAGAAGATTGCATGCAGTTTGTGTGCAAGCCCAGAACAAGAGATCGGTTGAAATAAGTCCGGTCGATCCGTGCATCTGTCTCCACAGCATAAATTGTGTATTGATCACTGTTAAAGCTACAAAGCTAATACTTTTGTAGGCTATTTGTCCGTCAGAGACGCGTCTCTCTGTGAGCGCTTAAAAATTAAAATGACCAAGGTTAAAAAAAGAAAAAAACACGTACAAATGATAAACTTTCATGACGACGCGGCATTGGCCCCATCGGGCCAGTGACATATTCGGCAACTGTCCCGAGCGTCTTTCATGCTGGCCCCAGGCCATCGGGCACTCCTTATTGTCGAGCCCTGGGTCAAAATGATCGATTTTTTCTTTATGCCAAAAATCATTAGGATACTAAGTAAAGATCATGTTCCATGGAGATATTTTGTAAATTTCCTACAGTAAATATATCAAAACTTAATTTTTAATTAGTAATATGCATTGCTAAGAACTTCATTTGGACAACTTTACTGGCAATTTTCTTAATATTTTGATTCCCCCCCCCTCAGATTCCAGATTTTTAAATAGTTGCATCTCGGTCAAATATTGTCCTATCCTAACAGACCATACATCAATGGAAAGCTTATTTATTCATGATGTATAAATCTCAATTTCAAAAAAATTGACCTTTATGACACATATGATATATGCTGGCTTGTCAGGAGTAACAACTGCAGTTAAATATGGGAATCAGCCAAATTATCACTCACAAATTTCATGATGATTGACATAGAAATGGACTAGACATAAAAAAAAAAGTCTAAGTAGATGTGCAATAAATGAAGTATTCACCTAAAAATTAACATTTGCTGAAAATGAACTCACTCTCAGGCCATCCAAGATGTAGATGAGTTTGTGTCATCACCGAAAAAGATCTGAAGAAATTTAGCATTACATCACTTGCTCACCAATGGATAATCTGCAGTGAATGGGTGCCGTCAGAATGATTCCAAACAGCTGGTAAAAATAATCCACAATGTGACTCCAGTCCATCAGTTAACATCAGTTTTGTGAAGTGAAAAGAAATGTGTTTGTATGAACAAAGTACAAATTCAACTTTAAGGCATTTTAACGTTAAACTATCGCATCTTGCTAAAATACCCATAATACATAATCCTTAATAATGCTATAATATCCAACTTTTTGACTGTTTTCCTTTGTAAACAGTGTTATAACACTGCATATTTTTCTCCTGTTTCAGAGGAGATGACTTTTCACTGAACAAAGGAATATTATACTGTATATAGTATATTGTGACAATACTAATTTGTTATACAAAGTCAGCAACACATGCCCTCATAATATTTTTAAATGCTGTTGCCTATTTATTTGTAAAAATAAGTGATTTGATTCTGGATCCGGGCTTGTGGCATAATTTTATAATTCAATAATTTGCAACACACATGAAATTAAGCATGTATGTTAAGCAATATTGCAATACAGCAGAATTAACATAAAAACAGTGTTTTACAACTCATTTTGTAAAACTGTAAATCGTCGACCTAGTTTCTATCAAAATAGCAGTTAGCTGTTTACTAGTGTAAAATTATAATAATATGAAATCTTACTTAAACAGAAAGAAGGTTTAATAATCTTCCTAGCAATTTTTACCTTTCTTATTTAATGTGTTCTTATAAAAAAGCGTGGTAATAAAAAATAGCACAGATTTATTTTGATCACAACAGAGCTGTAAGTCTTATTTCTCATAGATTTTACAATAGCGATTTCGGAGTTAAATGTAAAATCAGGTCTGTGGTTAACGTTACATGAAGAAACTTAAAAACATAAATTATACCACCATTAGAAATTCCAGAGGGAACCTATGGCTTGAAAATGTTAATACTCTTCCGTAATTTAGGAGTACATTCTCTACCTGAAGTTAGTTGCCGGAAAAGCAATTAATTGCGTTGTTTTCATCTTTTGTTTACTACTCTAATTTTGCTGAGCCCCTCTAAACCACGTACCTCACAGTCTGTCGTTTGGCGAGCGAATTCCCGCGCGGCCTTCAAAGCGCGCGAGAGACTCTCTCAAATTGCTGTATTGATTCAGAGGCTTTAAGTGAAGAGCCGGAGACAGCCGCTGTTCCTGGAGCACTTGGACAGAAATTGGTTTTATAGTGCTATGTCAGCCCGGTGGGTAATGGGGAAACACGTTAGTCATTGTGACAACTATATTCTCCATCTTCGTCTTGAAGTGCGCAACAAATTAAGCGTTGCTGGCACATATTTATAGACGGCCTCGCTCAGCTGTTATTAACCACCGTCATAAATAAAGCTGCAGTGTGCTGAATTTTGATCTCCCTCAGAAACGCACAGCTGTCAGCAGCACAACACTGATGGCAAATGAATGAAAAGAACCTGGCTGAGTTCCTCGTTCTGTTTGGTTAATTTTCATTACATCAGCTTGAGAACAATTTGGCTGTGATCTCAATGGAATATTGGCAGGTTTATTAAAAAGTGTGAAAATGTGAAACCATATTGTGCAACTATTATTATTATTCTTTCTGAGGCTTTAAGACTAGTGTAGAATGAGACAGTCTAGTAAGTGTGCATGGCTATATAAATGTTTCAGACTCCGCGGTCATGGCACAAAAATACTATTAAAATTATACTTTGAAGAATACTTTGTAGTAAACTTGCATAACAATACAAGCTCAGTGTCATTGAACAAGCTCATTGAAAGATGAGAAACAAAGACTACCTACTAAACATCCTTCGCACACATTATGAGCATTAGCATAGCATTTCAGAAATTATTTTGCATTTTTAAACCTAGTTTTCTATATAAATAAAACACTAACTTGGCACTAACTTCATGGATACTGTGCAGTATACACTCCATAATGCCTACTATTTTTTTTTTTTTTTTTTAAATACACTCTAAAAATGCTGAGTTAAAAAAAAACAACAACAACTTGGGTTATTTGGCACCCAGCACTGGGTAAAAATTGGACAGAACACATGCTGGGTTATTTTGACCCAGCTGGTTGGGTTAAATGTTTTTACCCAACATGCTAGGTTGTTTTATTTAAGTCAACTATTGTTGAAAATCACATTCATAATTATAGAGGCAACAGCAATAATCAAAAGATGAATATTTATTATTAAGCAAGAGCACCCATGGACAAAAATAAAAGACAAATTGAATTTATTTTTGTTGGTAAATATAGTTTACTATATTATATACATTTAAACTTGTTTAACAAGAGTTAAGCATATTAAACCTTTTCTGCAATCACTTTTCACCAATATAGTGCTAATTCTCATGCCGGTGTGTTGGCGAATTCAAAGCTAGTGATGGGCTGCTGTTCGCCAGGGTAACTATGAACTTCAGACCGCCGCCTTGCATTTCACTTGTAGCTGAAAGATGCCGTGAATGACTCCATAACCGGCCCATAAACAAACAGTACTGAGATTAGAGAACATATGTGACCCTGGACCACAAAACCAGTCTTAAGTCGCTGGGGTATATTTGTAGCAATAGCCAAAAATACATTGTATGGGTCAAAATTTTTGATTTTTCTTTTATGGCAAAAATCATTAAGAAATTAAATAAAGATCATGTTCCATTAAGATATTTTGTAAAATTCCTACTGTAAATATATGAAAACTTAATTTTTGATTAGTAATATACATTGTTAAGAACTTTATTTGGCAATTTTCTCAATGTATTTTGTATCTAGACCAAATATCGTCCTATCCTAACAAACCATACATCAATTGAAAGCTTATTTGTTCAACTTTCAGATGATGTATAAATCTCAATTTTGAAAAATTGACTCTTATGACTAGTTTTGTGATCCAAGGTCACATATTTTAAATTCAATATTATATTGGATAAAATCAGTTTATGTTACGTAAGGCAAAAGGTGTTTCTATCATGCGAAATGACCGCTGCTGATGCAGCTGACTGACATCTCGTCTTTGTATGTTGCGTTTTGTAAAATAATATAATTTACAGCACAGTAAAGACATTATACTGAAATAAAATGTATACAAACCTTTATTTCGCTCTCTCTTGTGGAATGTGGAACGTGAAAGGCCCGCGCTCTGATTATAACTCAGCAGCTGGGTTGTTTCGATGGAGACAGGCTCAACCCAGCGGTTGGGTAGAAAAAATAACCCAATATTTAATAACCCATAAAAAATGACCCAGCAGCTTAGCTACAGAAAAACTATCCAGCACCTGGGTACAAATGTTAAAAATAACCCAATAAAATGACCCAGCAGGCTGAACCCAGCATTTGGGTTAAAAAAAAATAACCCAGCATTTTTTTTGTGTTTTATATATATATATATATATATATATTGAAAACTGATGAACTGAAATGTCAAATGGAGTCAATGTCAAGTTGAGCGCATTACATTATGGGATGCAATATTTCATGAGGTAGACTCTGTTGCATACTGCACATTTTGACAAATTTAGTAGGTCATCACTACATGTAAAACATTTGTGTACTGCGTACAACATACTGTGCAGCCTCACTCATGAAAAATGCAGGCTAATATTTACTTCCTGTTCATTACCCTCACTGGAAATGGAAGATCAAGTCAAGCACTTTGCCTTATGAGTATTCAGATGCAGTAATAGTAGTACAGTAATAGTAAGAACATCACTTTTGTATGTGGACTTGCAAAACTGATCTAGTTTTGTGTACACAGGCTGTTTGACTGCTCACATTATTTTCAGTGTGTATTTCACAGTTTGGTTGTGAGCAATACAGATTAATACGAGTTTTATCTCTATGTTTTTCCTGTGTGAGCAATAGCTTTTGGATCAGTATGAATCCCTCTGTGTTTCCTTTCCTTTACTGTGTACATCAGAGTGTAACACCCCCTCCCAGCTGAAACCTAATGAACCTGTCAGACCTCAGCATGTGGTTCTGAACAGAAAAACTACCATAATTAGACCCATGAGGGGGATTTTCTTTGAACCTCTTTCTAAACCATCTATACATGACTCACAGAGCTCAGCGTTTGCTGCATATACTGGAATGACACCACAAAACAATCAAATACAGCACAGTTTTATAAGATTATAGTGCTTAGCAAGCTGTTGATGAGATGGGCTTGTCGTCCCATTCTCTCTCTATTTTAAATGAGTGTTAATTCATTAAAGTAATTAATTGAATCACTTTCACAAATCAATACACCAAGACTTGGATCCAGAATGAATTCATCACAATGGCTGTGTCCGAAACAGAACCAGCTGCCTCACTGCCCAATCAATGACTTAACGGATAGCATTTTGAATGAAGGTGCCGCCTGAGGAAACTAGTTTTAGATTGGCTTCTACTCTAATGCACCAGTGAATTTTAAGGAGATACTGGAAACAGGATCATATGTTGAAAAAAAAAATAGAAATTAATTTTCGTATCTTTTAATATTTTTGTTTAAAGTATGGAAATCGTAAAGAATTGAGAAATTTCCTGAATTCTCTAAAATATTAGTTCACTAAAAAGAACTGCCTCATAATTCATTTGTCCTGTATTCTGACTAAACTTTTCCCATGCTATGTTGGTGAAACTTAAGCTACAAGCTACCCATTATTTAAATTAATAAATATCAGTCAGGCTACTCTTTTGTAAAAACTACTTATAAAAAAGTATCTTGTTACATTAACTGAACGTAAACAATGCCACTAAACCGAACGAAACTCGCATATTTTGCTGAAAATGATCAGAAGTCAATTATTGTCATGTTTTGGGCTGTACTAATCGGTTGGACCAGGAAAAACATTTGGAGTACTATAGACTGCCAAATATTATAACACATCAAGGAGTGGGTGCAAAAAACTGTCTGAGAAACAAAAGGTGTTTGTGGTAATTGGACAAACTGAACCAGGATTTCCAGGGAAAGAATTTTGACAACATTAGTATTTGTTCTTATAATTTCCTGTCAGGTAGGTGAAATAATAGGCTAATATCTTAATGCTCGTATGTATCTTTACCACCTATTAACTTTAGTTTGTCAAAATATTGTGGCCTTTCCTGCTTACTAAGTCCTTCTCTATATGATTTAGCAGCTTCCACGTTTTTTTCCGTGGCTTAGACAGCATAAATTAGCAGAATAACATATTCAGTAGTGCATTAACCATGCAATCCATGCTGTTGTTTACATCCAAGTATCTCCAACATGGCCACGCATCCAGGTAACTAACCAAACCTTGACGTAAGTGCACACCCTCGATTCTGCCTAAACTTTTCCCATGCTACGTTGGTAAAAACGTTGGTGAAGCTACAAGCTACTCACTATTTCAATAAAATGTACAATACAGGCTACAAAAAAGTATCCTACATTGGAGCTAATGGAGCAATATATGACTATACATTACATAATTCATAATTATATCAGGGATTTCGTATTAATAGCCAACCCCAATTAACACTATTAAACATAAAATTTACAGTAAATATAACTAAGAACTAGAAGCTTTCTGTTTTATTTCCAAAATATACTGATTTAAACTAAATCCAGTGATCGTTTGGAATGTATTCTTTTAGAACCGTCTAAAGAATCAATGCTATAGAATGAATCGCTCATTCCAAACACTAGAGAGGGAATCGTTTAGTACCAACTGATTCACTAAAATGAATTTGACTTTACCTCAGGATGCCACACGCTGAAGCAGTAAATAGGTCATCTCCTTGTCTTAAAGGAGATTATCTGCATAAAGTCTTTTTTACAGACCCCATTTATTATGAAAGAAATGAATGCAAGTGTGATTAAAAACTCCACGACCATGAGATCGTGTTACCTGCATGGATGAGTGAACGGCGCCTCACACTGCATTCATAAAAATAGCGCTGACTTGAAATCAACACCAAAACAAACTGTTTTGTGAGTATTTTTAGCTGTCTTTTCTGTGCATGTGTGTGTGTTTACGATATTATGTTTTGAGATTGTCCAATCTGTGGGAAAAATAAAGAATAAAGAAAAAAGAAAGTGGATAGGTCCGATCAGGGGTGCGTTCCTAAAAGCAACTATGGTCTCAAGTTCTGTCGTTATTTACTAATAGTTAAGTGTAACTTGCGACCATAGTTAGCTAACGATGCTTTTGGGAAACGCACCCCAGCTCCACAACTCTGTTGTAGTCAATTAGCAGCAACAGGGGGCGTTTACGTTCATTATATGCTAAAGACAGATAGTGAGCACGTGGGAGATTTGTAGAAGAGAAATGGCTGAGGAAGAGGTCAGAGGAATGTAATTGGAAAAAGAAGGGTTAATCGCTGGAGAGGCAAGCGGAAGGCCTGAAAACGGATGTCGAGGTTGTTATGTTTCTGCTCAACACGTGAGTAACATCAGTTTTGCTGTGTTTCACAGAACTAATATTTTTAGCTATAGTAACAGGACAGTTTTGACAGGGAGTTGCCTGTGTTTTATAGGACGTTTGTGAATTTTGAATTTAGTGGAATGAAGGGAGGTGTATGTTTGTTTGGGTGTCCATTTCAAAAATCGATTTTTGCACTTGACTACTTAACGTTAGTCATTTGGCGCAAGTGTTTAAGACTGTGTGTCGAACTTTTGATTAACAAATGTGACATGCTTACAATATAGTGTTGTTAAGATGAAAGTAAAGTTTTATTTATACAGTACATTTTGTACACTTGTACTTATCCACCTTATTTAAGAGTGGGCGCAGCCATTTGCAAATTTTATGTGTCTTGCTTCCATTCTTATCCACATCCAGCTATTTTTAGCTGTACAAAACAGCTTGTTTTGCTGCTTGGTGTCTCTTACCCTATTATTTTAATTTACTATCTTAATTATGAACACACTGATTTGTAGTGCAAACAGTTTTACCATTTACTGCATGCTGTTATTCTCCTCATTATTTCCCTGTCTTGCCCATAGGCTTAATTCCACATTTAAGAATAAGATGGATACATTTCTGTTTAGTAGTCCCTATGAATGGCAATTTAATTGATGTTTCTAATTAAGTGATAAGAAGCAGCTGCAAACATTTTACAAAATACACGTATCCATTTCCGTACCAATAAATGCGCAACACTTTGTACATAAATTATATGTGATATCTAATAAATTACCTTAAATTAACCAAGATTTTGTTCCATGAAGATAGTTTTTAAGTTTCCTACCGTAAATATATCAAAACGTAATTTTTTATTAGTAATTTGCATTGTAGAACTTCATTTGAACAACTTTAAAAGTGATTTTCTTAATATTTAGATTTTTTTTGCACCCTTAGTTTCCAGATTTTCAAATAGTTATATCTCAGACAAAAATTGTCCTATACCAACAAACCGTACATCATTGGAAAGCTTATTTATTCATTCAGTAATTATTTATTAATAATTCATTTATTTTAGATTATGTAAAAATTGTCAGTTTTAATATACATTAATTTTTAATATACATATAAATGAATTTGAATAGGTTATTCTGCTTTCAAAAACCAGATGAAATATGATGTTATGCAAACATTGGACAACCTCTTGTTATATCTGAGGTTTTGGGGACAGCCAGTGTTGGACGGTAAACCAATTGTACTAAAAATATGGTAAAATAATCCATCAGTCATTGAGGTCATCCCAATATTTATTGAGTTTACATATGATTATTTCCAACAGTTTGGTGTCAGGAATATTACAATACACTGCTTTCTGACAAAAACATTGGGTAATGGTAAATAATGATAAACCACAAACACAATATCAGTTCATCTATACAGACAAAAAACAACACAACAGGTGAAAGATTAAATAAGTCTGTGTGAATCTTAATGATCTTAGTTTCAGACGCCATACAGGATGTTTTCCTTGAGCAACATTCTTGATCATTTGGCAATAAATACCCCTTGTTTCTGGTTTTAAACCAGAGGAAATACTCTCACACAAGTGGTTAACACTTTAAGGTGGATATTTTTTTAAACACCATGACATTGAAACGAGTCTGTTCATATTTATCAAAAAATAACAAAAGTATTTTAAAAGGAAAGTACTATATTGAAAAAACCTATGTACTGGGGGGGAACCAAAATATTACATTTTATTCCTGACAGATGATAGCAAAAGGCAAACTGCCTCTTCACCTCTCATCTGCCCCCACCCTCACCCCAAATCAACCCATGACCCCCCACCCGAGAACAGTGCAGTTTATCAGACATGCAACTCCCTGCCCTAATGGTGCCGTTGGGCCCGCTCGGGGCCAGGGACGCCCTGCATGGGCGCAATTATGATTTCACCGTCTGCTTCTTCTTCTGGAACTTTCTGAACTGCGATTGGATGGCGACAGCCGCCTTCTCCGTCTCGGGGGCGCCCATGTCGATGTCAAAGTCCTCAGCTGGGACGTCCTTCTTGGAAGGGTCTGTGGGAATGACACATTTTGTATTGGATCGATATTATGCACTGCATTTCTGCTGCAGTTCTGCAGTCAGGCTTGACTTTTATGGTTGATCAGGTTTGACCTTTACTTAGACCTTTGTGCTCTGCAGTAGCTGTATAACATGAAAAGCTGTACACTCTTAAAAATACAGGTTCTTTAGTGACATCGATGGTTTCATGACGAACCTTTAACATGCATAAAAGCTTTCCATTACACAAAAGGATCTTTATAGTCAAAATATGTTTCCTTAGATTATTATACATGTTGTTCCAAACCAGTAAGACGTTTGTTGTTGTCTTCAGAACACAAATTAAGGTATTCAAGACCAGAAACGTAGTAAGGACATCGTTAAAAAAGGCCATGTGACATCAGTGGTTCACCGTAATGTTATAAAGCTACGACAATACTTTTGTGTGTAAAGAAAACAAAAATAACAACTTTATCCACCAATTTCTTCTTTGCCATGTCAATCTTCAACGTACGTTCACGAGAGTACCACGACTATTCTGGACTGTTTTATCGTTGTCCTTGCTGTGTTGCTGTCTATGCAGGTGTATTGCTGTCAGAAAGCTCTCAGATTTCATCAAAAATATCTTAATTCGTAACTTTGGAAAGAGTCAGTAGACCTGAGCTAAAGTGACCTAACAATGAACAGATGTATTTATTACCGTTAACGTTAACGTTAATAAAAATGATTAAATACTAAAACAGATGTCTCAAATGTCAAATTGCTCTCAAGCTAACAAATGTCAAATTGCTCTTAAGTAAATGTTAGTTAATGCATTAAAAGTTTTAAAGTGTTTCCAACATTACTCATGAGTTTAAAACAACATCATGATGATGAAGTGTTACCATTATCATAAAAAACAGTAATTTAAAATGACACCAGGGTGAGTAAATATTGTAAATTCATTTTTTGTGAGATCTATTCCTTTAATTGCACACTTTATTAAATGACTATAATTCTTTACTAATCTACATTTACCTTCAAACATAAAATCATATTTCTACAAATACGGTTGAGGTCAAAAGTTTACATACATCCTACAGAATCTGCAAAATGTTAATTATTTTACCAAAATAAGAGGAATCATACAAATTGCATGTTGCTGTTTTTTATTTAGTACTGACCTGAATACGATACTTCACATAAAAGACAATTACATATAGTCCACAAAACAAAATAATAGTTGAATTTATAAAAATGACCCTGTTCTAAAGTTTACATACACTTGAGTCTTAATACTGTGTTGTTACCTGAATGATCCAGAGCTGTTTTTGTTGTTGTTGTTGTTGTTGTTGATCACTGTTCATGAGTCCTTTGTTTGTCCTGAACAGTTAAACTGCCCACTGTTATTCAGAAAAATCCTTCAGGTCCCACAAATTCTTTGGTATTTCAGCATTTTTGTGTATTTGCAACTTTCCAACAATGACTGTAGATTTTGAAATCCATCTTTTCACACTGAGGACAACTGAGGGACTCATATGCAACGATTACAGAAGGTTCAAATGCTGACGCTGGTGTAAACTTTTGGACAGAATGAAGATGTGTACATTTTTTCTTATTTTGCCTAAATATCTTTTTTTTCCATTTAGTACTGCCCTTCAGAAGCTACAAAAGATACTTACATGTTTCCCAGAAGACAAAATAAGTTACATTTACCCTGATCTTCAAATTCAAAAAGTTTTCACCCCTGGCTCTTAAAGCATTGTGTTTCCTTCTGGAGCATCAGTGAGCATTTGAAGCCTTCTGTAATAGTTGCATGTGAGTCCCTCAGCTGTCCTCAGTGAGGGACTCATGAACAACTATCACTAAACAAAAAATTCACAGCTGTGTATCATTCAGGTAACGACACAGTATTAAGAATCAAGTGTATGTAAACTTTTGAACAGGGTAATTTTTATAAATTCAACTATTATTTTTTTCTTGTAGACTATAAACGTCTTTTATGTGAAATATCCTATTCAGGTCAGTACTAAATAAAAAAAGAACACATTTTGCATTATACCCTCTCATTTTGGTAAGATATTGAACATTATGCATATTCTGCAAGGTGTATGTAAACTTTTGACCTCAACTGTATTGTTTGCACTGTGTAAGGGAGAAGGAGAAAGAAATGCAAACTTGCAAAAGACACTGTTATGGCTTCATAATCCTGATAACAAAATGCACAGTTCCAATGTGGTGTGTTCCAATTCAGTAGTGAATTATACCTTGTCCACCTGAGGGTTTGATGTTTCCAGCTGATCCGGATTCTTGCCTCTGTAAACAAACAAAAATAGAACAGAAATGAATGTCTGCGGATATATTCTGGAAAAATCCCATATAGCCAAAGAATGATGAGACAGGCATTGAAGATGTCAGTTTTCTGTCTCATTAGCTGATCACAATTTAGTGCTTCATATCCTGAATTAATAACTCGGTGTGTACAATGAATTTCAAACACTTCAGAAGAGCTTTGATGCTCTGACGCTAAAGCAATCTTCCTCGGCGTGTGTGTGTGTGTGTGTGTGTGTGTGTGTGTGCGTGCGTGCTGCTCGTTTTCTGCTGATGGCATTCTGTATGGATCTGGTTACAGTGGAAAGCGTGTCATTATATGCAGAAGGATTATTTCACACACACACACACACACACACACACATATATACTGGCACAATTTAATCATATTAGTCTCTCTCTCCTTCTACCTTAATCAATCCTCTTGCGTTCAGTTCTATCTTTGTCTTACAGGCTCTGATAAACGTGTGGAATTTGCATAAGAATGTTTGGCAGGGGAAAATCTGCGAACGCTTCAAGTCGCCCAAATACAAAGTGCTGGGTTATTGCTTTGCATTAAGGAGCCAATGCAAAGAAGTCATCCTGCTGGATGGTGTAGCGTATAGTTTCGTGGCTGTTGTGAGGATGGTGAAGGGCGCTGCTGCATAAATTACAGTCATTTGAAATGTCATACAGCATAGAGAGTTGAATGCACAGGCACTCTGTTCTATATTTTGCACGATTAAAGCTTGAGAAATTAAATGGATGCTAAAATGTGAGCACAAACTCAGTCAAGTCAAGGTGGTTCAAAGAAGCTGCACTACATTGAACAGGAAAATAACAGAATCAATCATAAAGCTTCATTTAATTTCAGACGGAATTCTGCTGTAAAGCAGCTCTAAAAAGACAATATTGTCATTTAGGGCTGTCATGATTCCTCAATTAAATTTGTGTATTCAATTTTTAAAAATCCTTGATTCAGTTTTACTTGTTAATTAACCGGCAAAATACTGGTAGTGGCGCTTTCCACTGATAAGATTCCATGAAATTCATTATTAGATCGTTTTCCAAGGCTGCCTGATATATTAAACCCATTTAAATTCATAATAAAGCATAATGCTATTGTGAATCCATAAACACTACAATTCAATTAAATAAATATATGTGATGCAGGTTTACTATATGCGCTTAATTATCTGCATGCGTGTAGGTTACATGCGTGCATCTCAGAGTGGCTCTGTTCAGAGTTAATGCTGCTGCACACAAACTGTTATCATTTACATGTGTGGAGCGTCTCGAATTCCATCTCTGCATATTGCTGTGAATTTGGGTTTATTATAACATTCATCTGGGAATTCAATGACTGCCATTTCATCAGATTTGTAAGGTAAATCATTTATAAACCTACACAAGCACAGGAGAATACATCAATATCTTTCTCAGTATGCTAACTGTTAATCGTGATTTCAAAATAAAAGTTTAAACCCTCGCTTTGAGTTTTGATGTCCACATATTCAAGAAATAACAGCGGCTATAGCATATCTGTCGTAAAGAAATGGACAAATTTTAAATGTTAAGTAGGCATTTAAATTAAATGCCGTTCAGTCAATATTAAACGATTATATCGGGCAGTAAAGTTTAAAAACAATCATCAGGCTATTGGTGCCCTCTGCAGTCATTTGTTGAAATGCTTAATGTACATTAGCTCTATTGTTCATAATACATTGTGTTTTGTTTAGTAAAACTATATGATTACTTGCTTTTGATAATTTATTTGAACTAATTATTGTTACCTCATTGCTATTATATGTATTTTAAGTCATTTTTTAACAAAGGTTATTGTTCGCTTAATTGTATTTTTAACGTTACCACAAAAAAATGTATTATAATTATTCGATGTACTCGATTAATCATTACAATAATTGATAGATTACTCGATTACCAAGTAATCCAAGTGACTTATGGTCCTAGAGGTCTGTGAGAAGTTTGAAAGAAAGCTATCGTGTTTTACGCCTTGTATATCAGGTTTCACGCATGCACACAATATTCATATCATATGTTAGATCTCCTCATTCTAAATAGCTTTGCCTCTAGAACCACTCCTGTCAATCACACTGTTCGTTAAGTATTTGACTTTATATAAAAAGGATACCTTTTCGAATATGCCGAAAAACTCGACAGATTACTTGATTACCAAAATAATCGTTAGTGACAGCCCAAGTGTCATTAACGCATTTCACGCAAAAATACTGGAACGACTTTACCGTAAATACAAAAATGTGCTTTTCACACAGGCAATGACATTCCGTCTTTTTACTGGTAAAGCACCATTCACACATCAGTTTCAAAATACTGGTAAATTCTGTGACATCATCAACCAGAAATGACCTCTAAATGGCTGCGCCTTCTGGTGTTGTGTGTGTAAACATGGAGGGGTATACGTGGTCAGTTGTTTTTTTTTGTTTTTTTTTTTGTGTTTTTATTTTTGTGTCAAACATTCACATTTATACTGCTGCTTTTGGCCGCATACATGGTACTCTCTTGAACGCATGTCGAAGACTGACATGGAAGAGAAGAAATTGTTGAATAAAGTCATTATTTTTGTTTTCTTTGCGTGCAAAACGTATTCTTGTAGCTTCATAAAATTTAAGGTTGAACCACTGATGTCACATGGAGTATTTTAACAATGTCCTTACTACCTTTCAGGGCCTTGATGTGTGAGTTGCAGGGTCAGAAAGCTCTCGGATTTCATCAAAAACATCTTAATTGTTAAAAGGTGAAATAAAGGTCTTACGGGTTTGGAACGCGATGAGGGTGAGTAATTAATTTTCATTTTGCGGTGAACTATCCCTTCAAAACCATCCCTTTATTGTATAGTCACGCAGAGCAGAATTTTGGACCAATCAGATTTTACCATGGGTAGGGCTACCCAGTATACCACTGCAGATCTAGAAAAGCTGCTGACAAAGTGTCCTGTGACTCATTGGTCATGGCTGGTTAGAACAAAAATCACTTTTCGTGGTGTAAAGGTCAGGATAAATTCATGTATGTCTTCTTCTCCGACACTTCTTATTTTCAAACGCATTTCTATCCACGGTGTAGGTACAAACCCGCAGTGAGACCCCCGCCCTGCTTCGGTTTCTGCTTGGAAAGGGGTGAAATGAGGGAAATCTCCTCACTGCAGAGGAACGCTCTCCTGTTTCTAATCCTGTTTATGTGAGGAAACTCTGGAGTGAGGAGCAGGGGGAGACATTTTCTGGCAGCATCAATATCAGCAGGGTTACATCCCTCCGTCCTGACAGTCTCAAACCACACAGACTTTGAGCTAATGCCATTAAACTTGGATTATTACATTAGGCTCCGGGGAGGCACAAACAAACGCATTAATTGGAGTGAAGTGTCAGTCAGTGGTGTGGCATGAAAGATGCGAGCCTGAGTGTGGTCAAATAAGGGCGAGAAAGAGATTTTATGTAATTTATTTAGATAATTAGATGGACATCTGAGCATAGCCACTTTAAGACAAGTCAGTTCACTCGGTGCCCAGCCATCTATGTAGGCAAGGAGGATTTACTTTATTTACAGAACTGTTATTCAAAATTATGTTTTCAGTTATTTTAATATAATTTATAAACTATTATAAGCTAATACTATTAATGAATAATTTGAATTTGTCTTTATTTTTTTAAATTTCTGTTTTCATTTTAAATTAGTTTCAGTAATTCTAAGTGCTTTTGACATTTTTTTATTTGTTTTTTTTTTTTCTTAAATCTTTCTATATAGCTTCGGTGTATCTTGAAAAACACGGCCGCCATCAGCCAATCAAATTTGAGCACCTGTTAGACAAGATTAATGAAGGCTGATTTTAATGAAACTTAATGGGCCTGTTTGACTTATGGCCCTAGAGGTCTGTGAGAAGTTTGAAAGAAATCGGCCACTATGTAGAGCTATCATGTTTTACGCCATATGTTTTACACCATGTGTATCACGTTTCACACATACACACAATATTCATATATGTTAGATCTCCTCATTCTGAACAACTTTGCCTCTAGAATCACTCCTGCCAGTCAAACTGTTCATTAAATATTTGACGTTATATAAAAAAGCTGCTTTTTCGAACTCGTCCTAGATGGTTCCTCCGGGTTTCACACATTTTTTTTGTCCTAAAAAAAAGTCATCAAAAACTTATTGATAGACCCAACCATTCTCAAATAACGCACAAATGAATTTGACGACAAGCTTGCTAAACTGGACATGAGGCTATATCTTCTCAAAATTTCTTGGAGTTTGTTACGACAAGCATGTCCTGAGGTTACCTGCACATTTTTTGCACAAGGCCACCTAGTGGTCTGGAGGTATGAAAATGCCAAAATGCATCTAAGCCTGTTTTTCTGTAAATCTTTCTTATACCACATCGATTTGGGATCAGCGCCACCTATTGGTAAAAAGTGATAGATCATTAAACAATATTTCTAATGATTTTATTTATGATTTTCCAGTCTTTTTGGGTAAAATAATCATAAAATGTTTATAATTGCTCAAGGGTCTTTAAATGCTTGAACCCTGGTAATTGCTGCTTGCAGCTATATTTAGGGGTTCAAGCTCATAGAAATTTTCGGTAATTTTGCGTTTTTTAAAAAACCTACTTTTGCAAGCTAGTCCTAGTTTTTTTGCCCGTTCGAACCTAAAGCAGTGCAGAATTATTCTCTGGAGAGTGAATATCAAGAATTATGAAAAAAAAATCGAGCTTTTAACTCAGTGTTGCAAAGGGGCGCCAAAACGCTCAAAAGGGGCAGGGCCACTGCCCCAAATGCTTATAACTCCTGAACGGAATGAGATATATTTGTCAAACTCAGAACACTTATTTAAGAGCTCAATCTGAGGTCACAGGAAACTATTGCAGAGCTTGGACACTTGGTGGCGCTATAAGAGGGAAAAAAAAACATAAAAATAGCTATAACTGCCTAACCATTTGTCCTATCAACATGAAAATCGCTGTGCACAGTCTTGGTCAGAAGTGCCACAAGTGTCTACAAGGACATTTGCGTATAACAGTCATAAATGTTAAAACACAATATTTCTATGGTAAATTAACTTCTTTTAATCATTCATTTGGTGGTTAAATGTCTTTTTTCATATGTGCTTAAATGCCTTAAAGTGCTTGAACCCCAGTAATTGCTGCTTGGAGCTATATATTTTTTTAATTAAAATTTTAGTAATTTTAATATGTACATTTAAAACTTTACATTTTTAATAGTTTTAATTTTGGTTAACAATAACACTGATATCATATTCAGTATCATATTTCAAATCAGCAGTAATGCAACAGTTGTAACATATTTAGCTCCTTTCAAATTATGAAAATGTTATTTCTGAATGTTCTCGGAATGTTCAAAATGTCCAGTTTAAATGTTTTTTCCTGGTTATGTGAACATTAAGAAGAAAACATTCCATTTTATCATTTTGCAAACATTGAGAACATTACTACTGAATGTTCTCTGAATGTTCAAAACATCCATTTTGTTTTTTGTTTTTTTTAAAGGGATAGTTCACCCAAAAATAAACATTTTTATTTCACCCTCATGTCATTCCAAACCCATAAGACCTTTGTTCATCTTTGGAACACAAATTAAGATATTGTGGTTCTCAGACAGCAATGGTACTACCACGCTCAAAGCCCAGAAAGGTAGTAAGGACACCATTAAATTTTATTAAAAAAATCTTAATTTGTGTTCCGAAGGCGAACGAAGGTCTTACAGGTTTGGGACGACATGAGGGTGAGTAATTAATGACAGATTTTTTATTTTTGGGTGAACTATCCCTTCAAATGTTTCAAAAATGTTTTTCCTGGTTATGCGAACATTAAGGAAACATTCCGTTTTATCATTTTGCAAACTACATGGGAATGTTACTTTTGAATGTTCTCTGAACATTCTAAAAAAGTAGTAATATTTCAAAAATGTCAGATGATTGTTCAACTAAAACGTTTTAGAAAAAAAACAAAAACCATGAACAATGTTTAAACAAAGTTTATGTCAGAACGTGTTGAGAACATTATTAAAGACCAGATAACTTTGAATGAACATTCTATTAATGTTACTAGAAGAACATTTCTTCATAACTTTGAAAGAACCTTGCCAGAAAGTTAGCCAAAATTTGAAGAACATTCCCTGTCAGCTGGCACTCCCGGGCTCACCTCTGCAGTCCAACTATATAAACGACAATCTTAGTTATCCAAAAGAAAAGCAGGGACACAAAATCACATTAATGAGAGAATGACTGCAGGAAATAATTAGTTAATGCATAAACACCGGCTCCATTTGGAAGTGGCGAGCAGAGAGGAGCCGTTTTGGATAAAGCGTTTTCACTCTCCTCTCTCTCTCTCTCTCTACTGCCATATGCCTCCCCCATATTGTGTGTTCATTATGAACAATGATGAAAATGATGATTGTAATCATAAACTTCATTAGCTGCAGTGAAGCAAGGATTGGCCATGAAACTCATGTGTACATCATGGGGCAATTAAAATTTTAAGAGAACAGGATGTTTGCAGCTTCTCGCTTTGACCCAAAGGGCTGCAGCGGATGAGAATTACGGCACGTAAAAACAAATAAAAACCCTTTTGCTTGGCCTTTACTGTCAGGGGTGGAAAATAAATCTCATGTTGTGTCGCAACGCATCCTAAACTCACAGACTTCTGCAGATGCACTGCAGAAACAAGATGCCAGACTTATTGCCACAGAGATGCCCTGAGCTCAGCACACCAGTGCCCTTCAGAGCAGCGCTTGGCATTGCCACCCGACGCCGCAACAGCATCCCTCTCCTCGGAGTTTGAGCATGCACTGCTGTGACGCTAATGAAGAACCTCATTTATTTCCACTCACTCTGACAGCTGGATTCACTAATTAATAGAAATGCATTTTAAACCCCATTTACAGACGATCATTTAACCTTACACTGACAGCTTCCTGCTCAAAGGTGATTTATGGACATTCTTGTGGTTTCCAAAAAGCTTCTTTCAACCAGTAGTGAGTACAAATCATGCAGCGGATAGTTGCATCTATAAAAATCCACTAAAGCTTCACACTCAAAAAAAAGACAAATTTTACACCTCTCCCAAATTCTTGTTGTGTTGAACGTCTGAGGAATTTACCAAAAAATACTGTATTCTGTCTTTTATTTTATTCGAAGCCATTTGGAGAGCTATTTTAGATTCATTTGGCAGCTCGCGATCTTGGAAAGGCTTCCGTGCTGTTCTCAACGTCTATTAAGAATTTAAGGGAGAAACACACAACTAGGACACAGACGGCTAAAGAGGAAAAAACTGGGAAGGCTAACAGATGCTCGACTGAGTGTAGGAAACAGGCTGGAGGATGGGAACTCAAACGGTGGCTTTTATTTGAGCGCCTCGCCACCAGAAAACACTGCTGGAACTGATGAATGTGTGAAGCCACATGCTGATGATTCCATAAATGATTATCTCCGAGCAGATCTCGCTGCTGGAGTGAATCGCAACTTTTTTTTGGCACAGAAACTTCTTGTGTTGCACAGCATTCATGTTATATGCCATCCAAAATCTTTAATGAATGTGTGCAGGATTTGCTAGTCGCTAGTTGCCAGTGGTTAAAGAAGGATTTCTGGCACAGAAACATCTTGTGTTTCACAGTATTCATAATCAATGCTGCTTTGACACAATCTGTATTGTAAAAAGCGCTATATAAATAACAGGGGGGAAAAAAAAAAAATTGAACAAAGGTACCCTAAAACCCTTTTCAGATAGTAATTGTTTCTCATGTGGATGTCTGTAAAAATAAATTTACATGGCTTCTCAGTAATAAAACTGAGATGGCGATTTTTTTTTTCACAGTGGCCAGATTGTCTGCTGTAAATAAAGTGTCTCATGCTTGGAATTATAAGAATAAATTCATATTTAATAATATCCAGTTTATTATTTGATTATTTAAATCTGTTTAAAACCATCCTGGTTTTTTGTCTTGCATTTTATCTCTCAAAATGATGGATGTCTTTAAAATTGTGGAGATGAGCAGAAATAATAATAATGAAGTTGCTTGGTTTATATTTTTATGTAATTTATGTAATAATACTATTATTATTATTATTATTATTATTATATTGCATACCTGTTGCTGCCACAATAGTGACCCATTTCAAATGACATGCTTTTCTTCTCTTTCTTCTTCTTTTTGTTCTTAACAACTCCCACTTGCTGTGGTGGAGCAAATGAAATATTGTTCTTGTAAATACGTCCTTTTTTTCAGGAATAAATATGCATGTGAAGTGCAACAGTTACGGTACAGTGTTCAGTATTTAAACTAGTGCTGTCAAACAATTAATCGCGATTAATCACATTCAAAATTAAAGCTTTTGTGTACATAATATATGTGTGTGGACTGTACATTTATTATGTATATATAAATACACACATGTATGTGTATATTTAAGAAAAATCTGTTGTTTATATAACAAAAATATATATAATATCAGTTATATGAATATAAGTAACTACATGTAAATATTTTCAAAATATATACTATATATATATATAATTTATTTTAATTTATTTATTTTTGTATTTATTTTTGTAATTATATATATATAAACTTATTTTGGATGCGATTAATTGTTTGACAGCACTAATTTAAACGGTGTGTTAAAAAGGTGTAAAAATCAAAATTCTGACAATTCTGACAGAGCTCTGACAAAAACTTTCTCTGAATGCTTTTTATTTTATTGGCAAATAAATTTTGAAAATGACAGATATAAAATATATACATTTATACAACAGTTCTTTCTGGTCCTTGAATCTGATTGGCTGATAAGAGTGCGATATTAGAGTGATATCAGAACTCCAACAGCCATTTCACAGTTTGTAATTGTACTTCTTACAGCAAGTGTCATAGTGGACGCCCTAATTCAGTATCATTTTATAAATATTACTGCTTCTGTGTCACAGAATGTAGTTTTAAGAGGTTTTCATGTGAGAATGTACTTGTTCAGATAAGCACTTTGTTAATAAAGATAACGTCTATTTGAAAATTTGCTTGGACATTTTCTGACATGGTCAGAGGCCGTTCAGCGCTCATGTATCTGCCCGAGAGCGCCTCACCTCGGCCAGATCTTCTGAAATTTACCACTGGCTCTGATGTCTCTTGTAGTGGTTAAACATGAGAGATAATTAGTTTTCGGCAAATCTAAATCTTTGGTCTCATTAATCTATTGTTTGTTTCAGAGAAGATAGTTTTGGCAAAATCTCGTGTTTATGTAAATTCATTGCTGGATATCAGAACCTTTGTACTTTTGACTGAATTGCCTAGCAAATTTTTTTTTGATGGCTGTTTTTTTGTTGTTGTTGTTATTAAATATTCAATAAATAATATTTTATATAAACAATATTTTATATACATGATATATTTAATTGTGTTTAGTACTGAGAAACAGTGTGTGTTCGTAATGGTGATTTTAGTTACATTGTTCTGCCATTAGATGGTGACAAGAGACTGTTTTTAATGACTGAGTCAGCAGGAAAGACTTTTACATTGAAATGTTATAAAGGCTGTAAGCGGAAGTTATTTTTAGTTTCAACAACAGCTTGACGTAGCGAACAAATCACCGTTAACAGACGAAAGGATATTAACGTTACGACAAAGCTTTCCTCAGCAGACATTCAAACTAATGTTTATTGTGGAGAGTTTATCTGAAAAATGTATGATGTATCAGATGCAGGTACGTTAATCACACTCGCTCAGTCCATCTCTCTCTCACAATGCTCTACATAATACAGTGAGCTTTTACTGCAGTGATACAATAAGCTTTCAATGAAACAACTCAGCATTCCTTCGTCTAAAGTGATGTTTTGGAATTAGTAACGGAGGCTTGGGTTCAGCTGTTAAACTGTCAAACTGATTTGAATCCGTGGCGGAAAGGAGAAGTTCTGCACAAAAGTTCATTCAAAGTTCTGTGCCATCAAACTGTTGTATAAACGCTATATATATATATATATATATATATATATATATATATATATATATATATATATATATATATATATATATATACAGGGGTTGGACAATGAAACTGAAACACTCGCCAATATAGTATTGGAGGTTTCATGGCTATATTTGCGCTGTCTGGTGCCCAATCTTCACTTATTGTACATTACACCAGTTAGAGCAGAGTGTAAAGTTTCATTATGTGCACCCAATGGTTCAAACATTGTACCTTGAAGGTAGTGCTCTGTATCAGGATAATAATGCACCAATACACACAGCAAGACTGGTGACAGACTGGTTTAATGAACATGAAAATTAAGTTGAACATCTCCCATGGCCTGCATAGTCACCAGATCTGAATATTATTGAGCCACTTTGGGGTGTTTTGGAGGAGCGAGTCAGGAAACGTTTTCCCACATCAGCATCACATAGTGACCTGGCCACTGTTCTGCAAGAGGAAAATGGCTCAAAATCCCTCTGGCTGCTTTGCAGGACTTGTATTTGTCACTCCCACGATGAAATGATGTTGTATTAGCTGCGAAAGGAGGCCCAATATCATACTAATTGTGATCTAAAACCAGGTGTTTCAGTTTCATTGTCCAACCCCTGTATATACGACAAAACCAGTCATAAGGGTAAATTTTTCGAAATTGAGATTTATATATCATCTGAAAGCTGAATAAATAAGCTTTCCACTGATATATGGTTGTTAGGATAGAACAATATTTGGCCGAGATACGACTATTTCAATATGTGCAATCTGAGGGTGCAAAAAAATCAAAATATTGAGAAAATCGCCTTTAAAGTTGTCCAAATGAAGTTCTTAAAAACGCATATTACTAATAAAAAATTAAGTTTTGATATATTTACAGTAGGAATTTTACAAAATATCTTAATGGAACGTGATCTTTACTTAATTTCTTAATGATTTTCGGCATAAAAGAAAAATCAATAATTTTGACCCATACAATGTATTTTTGGCTATTGCTACAAATATACCCCAGCGACTTAAGACTGGTTTTGTGGTCCAGGGTCACATTTTATGGCTCTCCAAGTGAACATTGTATCTGCTATATATTCCTAATATTTCGACTAGGTGTCCATACACTCTCAGAAAAAAAGGTACAGTTCTGTCGCTGGGGTGGTACCCCAAGGTACAAAAGGGAAAAGGTACATTTTTGTACCTTACCTACCCCTAAACGGTACATATTAGTACCTTAAAGGTACATTTTAGTATTTTGAAAGTACATATTGGTACCTTAAAGGTACATATTGGTACCTTAAAAGTACATATTAGTACTTTAAAAGTACATATTTGTACCTTTTCACTTTGTACCTTACGGTACCGCCCCAGCGACAGAACTGTACCTTTTTTCTGACAGTGTATATCAGTTTTCAATCCAATTCATTGACTAACTTTTTGAAAGGTCAGTTATTCTTGTGCTGGAGCAAATTTGCATATTGATATGAACTCGTATATCTTGACGTTTTACTCTGGTGTCTTCTGAGCTCAGTTTATGACTAGACTAAAATAATATGCTGCACAATGCAGAAGAGTTTGTGTGATTTACAGCATTATCTCCAGGAATCTCTCTAGCACTGAAGTAACACTCTGTTCTAGAAAGCTGCGCCTCTGTTTTATTGTTCAGCAAGCCTAATGAATAAACATTACGATGGGGAAAACAGAACAAGAGCACGAAATCAGAATCTACACTGGGAAAGACAGGTGAATAGCTAAACACACTTGAGGAAACGAGTATGAAATGATTGGCAGCTGTTTTTATTGGCCATCTTGTTACATGTACGTGCTGTTTCATAGGCTTGCTTCATTTTCCACCATCCTGTACATGAATTTTGCGATAATGGAATCTATTTTTCCTGCTGAGATAATCCAAGCAAGACTAATGACGGCGAGTGCATGGTCTCCTCATCAAATATTTAGCGACATTAGTGGTGGCAGCAGCCTGCCTTCAGGCGCCTCCCACCAGGCGCCTCCCTTTCCCAGCAGAAGAGGAGGACACCACTGCAGGGGTATTTCCTTCTGCCCCGACACGTGGAATGCCTTCCCCCTTCACGCGGCACACTTCTGTGGGCAGGAAGATTCGACCACCAGGCAGAGCAAGTTAGAAAAAAATTAGCCCTTTCCGCCAAAATTTAGTTTACAATCATGTTTAATTCGACGTAAGAGCATTTTTTTTTTTTTTTTTTTAAATTGTAAATGTAGTTAAGTGTGTGTAATGTAATATAATATAATATAATATAATATAATATAATATAATATAATATAATATGATATAATAAAAGCAGTTAATGAATCTGCTTTCAAAAACGTGTTTTATATATTTCATATTTTCATGTTATATTTTTAAACATTTTTACAAATAATTTTATATATAATACAATAGTAATAATATAGAATGACATATTATCATATCTATTATATATATGTATATATATATATATATATATGTGTGTGTGTGTGTGTGTGTACACATACAAAAATGTTTGAATTTTCTTACGGATAAACACGTTTTATATTTTGATTTTAATTAAATCATTTTAAAAAGTGTTTTTATATTATTTAGAAATTACAGTTATTTAAAGCAATTATAGCAATTACATTATAAAAAGTGTGTATATATATATATATATTATAAAAATATAATACAACTAATTAACCAATTATAACAGTTATTATATTCTTGTAATTAAATCATTTTAAAAAGTATATTTTTATATAAGCATATAGTACAACTATTTAAACAACAATAACAATAATTATATGAAGTATTTTATTTAAATTATTTAAAAATTATATATTTTTATATGATATAAAAATATATTACAACTATTTAAACAATTATTACAATTATATTATTGTAATTAAATAATTTTAAAAAGTATTTATTTTTATATTTTATAAAAATTACAACTATTTATAATAATTATAGCAATTATATTAAGGTATTGTAATTATTTTAAAAAGTATATATTTTATATTATAAACAATATAATACAACTAGTTAAACAATTCTAACGATAATATTTAAGTACTGTAATTAAATAATTTTAAAATGTATTTTAATATTATATAAAAATATAGTACAACTATATAACCAATTCTAACAATTATGTTAAAGTATTGTAATTAATTTTAAAAACTATATTATTCTATTATTGTAGTACAACTATTTAAACAATTATTACAATTATATTATTGTAATTAAATAATTTAAAAAATATATATATTTTTATATTGTATAAAAATTACAACTATTTAAAATAATTATAGCAATTACATTAAGGTATTGTAATTATTTTAAAAAGTATATATTCATAAAAAAATATATATAAGTACTGTAATTAAATAATTTTAAAATGTATTTTAATATTATATAAAAATATAGCTAAATATATATAGCTAAAAATATAACTATTTAACCAATTGTAATTGTTAAAGTATTGTCATTTTTAAAAACTATATTATTTTATATTATAGTAACTATTTAAACAATTATAACAATAAAGTACTGCAATTAAATAATTTTAAAAAGTATATATTTTATATTATATAAACATATAGTACAACTATTTAAACAATAACAATAATTATATTAAAGTATTTTAAATTATAGTAAAAATTATATATCTTTATATTATATAAAATATAGTACAACTATTTAGACAATAATAACTATATTAAACAATTGTAACAATAATTATGTAATTGTAATTTATTATAAAATGTGTGTATTAAATTACAATTATTTAAACAACTAACAATTATATTAAAGTACTGTAATGAAATAATTTTATGTATTTTAATAATATATAAACATAGTACAACTATTAATACAATAAAGTATTATTTTTTTTAAAAATTATATATATATATATATATATAATATTACTTAAAATTCCAAACAACCAAGTTCTGTCAACTCCTACTGATATCCACTTCTCAGTGTGCAGGGAGCAGTGAATGCTGTGTAGAAACCAGAGTGCAGCCAGACACTAGAAGTGTTCGGTACAATCTTCTTCATGGACTCTTTAATGGTCTATTTTTTTCTCTCTATCCACATCTAATCCTCCTCTTGCCCTAATATGCCTGCTTTCATTCATTCATCCCTCTTTCTATCCTGTTCAGTGACATTTCCCTTTCAGAGCGGCTGCAGGGATTACCGCTCAACCGGTGAGGCTGGACAGAGAGCTGCAGTCGGACTCTCTCTGACAGTTTAGAGGGATTACCGGGGATCCGAGCAGAATCTGTGCGTGTTGTCAGAATGATTATGGTTTGAGGGGATGGTGAATCACAAACATGACTGTGATAAACAGCAGACACATTACAGTGGACGTAATTCATCACACAGCGGATGCAGGTGATGCGTCAGACATCATGAAGCAGGCGCACAGATACATGGACCATTTCATGAGCTGTAAAGCGGAACGTATCACATCCGACACTGTACCATTTGACATGTTGGGAGATATTTATACAGCCTATCATATAACAGCCCTAAAGCCAGGTGCACGTCATACAGTTTTTATGCAATGGCTGATTAATTGCTTTTGCAACAAATCAAATCCTCATTTTACAGCAATGCCACTGAAGAACCATTTTTGGTTCCACAAAGAACCATCTCTTTCTTACCTTTCATAATCTGAAGAACCTTCTTTCACCACAAAGAACCTTTTATAAAACAGAAAGGTTCTTCAGATGTTTTTTATGGAACCATTTAAAAAAAAAAAGGCATTCTTCTATGGCATCGTGAAGCACCTTTATTTTTAAGAGTGTACCATGAAATGAGACAGTCTGTGGTAAGAAAAACTGACATTATACAAGATTTATGTGCAGTTTATGTAAGTAGTCTCTTATACTGCTATGAAGCAGTGTTATTTATTATTAGTTGGGTTTTTTTATATAAAGTTGCGAATTTAACTTTTGCCAAAATTGAAATATTGCATAAAACATTTGCGAATAAGCACTATTTCCATCCATCAAGTCAAAGAGAACAAAATCATTACTTCCTGATAAACTGGCTTCAAATATCAACAGGAGAAGCCACTGAATATTAAAGCAGACAAATAATTTGACAACAGACTTATATCCATAACATTTCAGTCAGCTGGTTAGTCAGGTTAATCCATTCCATCCTGCAAAGTCACATGACTTTTTTGATGCACATTCAGGAATTTGTTCGCAAATGCGTTTCCATTTTCCATTATTCGCATTAACCCTTTTTCGCACAAGTCAAAAACCACCTCAAGGGAGCGTTAAATATGAATGCTCCATGTTTCACTTGGCTCTGTATGAATGTAAGGTGGAGATGTTACACAAATACTGAAGCACACGTGAAGCACACGTGACGTCTCATTATATGACGACATAAACGCATGAACTTAATCTCCAGAACTGCTGTGAGAGTCACTTCATGTAAATTTTACCGTTTCATTTGAGAAAATTAGCATCATATCATAGTGTATACACACAAAAACTAATCGGCAACCTGTCAAAATAAAAGTAATGTTTAACATGTAGCAGAAATGTATTAGTCTTGTATTACTTTTGTACAGTATAATGTAGGTGTTTAAATATTCCTATTTCTGGCAAATTTAAATAAAACAATTAAATGCAGAAATTCTAACAGAATATATTATAACAGAATAATAACAGAAAAAATTTGTTTGGCAGCAAATAAAAGGGTTTAATCTTCATTTCATTGAAATAAATAAATGTTTAATGCCTGTATCTGATTACAAGAAAAATTAAAACAAGAATTTCTGAAAAAAAAAAAAAAAAAAGATTGTAGGGCCCTTTTGTTAAAACTTTTGAAACTGAAATTTTTAGACTTATTTTTTCACTAAAATAAATGTTTTTATTATTACACAGAGAGTAATGTACTGAAAAAAAAAAGTAGCATACCGTTTGTATCCCCCGTTGGGAAATAAAATCTGAATTCTGATATAAGAACTCGCAATTGCGAGTTATAAAGTTAGAACTGTGAGATGAACTCAGAATTCCTATTATTAATTTATTTATTTTTATCTCAGAATTGCGTGATATAAACTCACAGTTGTGAGAAATAAAGTCAGAATTGCGAGATAAAAACTCGCAATTGCGAGTTACAAAGTCAGAATTGCAAGATATAAACTCAAAATTCCTACTTTATCTCAGAACTGCTTGATATAAACTCACAACTGTAAGAAATAACGTCAGAACTCAGATTTAAACTCAAAATTTCACTTTTTTTCTCAGAATCGGGCGATATAAACTCACAAATGTAAGAAATAACGTCAGAACTGAGATATAAACTCAAAATTTCACTTTTTTTCTCAGAATCGGGTGATATAAACTCACAATTGTAAAAAATAGCCAGAACTGAAAGATATAAACTCAAAATTCGTCCCGTTTTTTTCTCAGAATTGTGTGATATAAACTCACAATTGTGAGAAATAAAGTGCGAGATAAAAACTTCTGATTCTGACCTTTTTTCTCAGAATCGCGTGATATAAACTCACAATTGTGAGAAATAAAGTCAGAATTGCTTTTATCTCGCAATTCTGACTTTGTACTCGCAATTTGGACCTTTTTTCTCAGAATTGTGCAATAAACTCGCAGTTGCGAGAAATAAAGTCATAATTGCACAATAAAAACTCCTAATCGCTAGCTATAAAGTCGAAGAAGAATTGCAAAATATAAACTCAAAATTCCTACTTTTTTTCTCAGAATCACATGATATAAACTTACAGTTGTGAGAAAGTCAAAATTGCGAGATTAATTCTGACTTTTTTCTCACAGATGCAAGTTTATGTCTTGCAATTCGAACTTTTGTACTCGCATTTCAGACTTTTTTTCTCAGAATTGTGCAATATAAACTCGCAATTGCGAGATATAAACTCACAATTTGTACTTTCTGTCCTCAGAATCGCGATATAAACTCACAATTGTGAAAAAAGTCATAATTCTATATAAAGTCAGAGTTTATATCTCGCAATTCAGACTTTTGTACTCGCAACTGCAACTATGTCACTCAATTCAGAAAAAAAAAGTCAGAATTGCAAAATTAAAAAGTCACAATGACCTTTTTTATTTTTTATTTAGTAGTGGAAATAGGATTTTACAGGGTTAATATTTAAAAATTTTGTTTCTCAAGAAAATTTCTTTATACATTTCTTTATTTTTAATAAATATGTTATTTTAACATAGATTTCAGGCATTTGCTTCATCCTTTGGAGGCACAACGCTTTATCATCTGGTGAACGTTACAGCCCCTCTGGTGGTTGAGTAGTTTTGTAGGCGGTTGGCATAAGAACTGGTCTTGTCTTCTGGTGTCAGCAACTAGATCAAATTTGCATGTGAGCGTCTGTCTCAGAATTGCTGTATGCTCAAATTTGTCTATCACTGTTTGCCAAGAGTGGATGTAATTCACTTACAGATGCTTTAATCTGCAAATTGGGCGTTCAAAAAGGTGAGACGGACACAGTCAGCCAACCATCCTTTCTTATGCCACTATTTCAACATTGCCGCCTTCCATGAATCAATAACCCTTCAGACTCCAAGCCTCTTCTGAGGAGCGAGCGGCACAAATCCCTTTCTGCCGATAATGGCTCCAGGTTCTGACAGGCGGTTCAATACTGTGTACACATTGCTGATACATCAGGGAAACAAGTGCAGTGCTGAGTTGCAGGAGAGTTTGCTCTGGAGTCTGCTCAGGGCAACTGACCAAGGAAATAAACAGTAAATCTGCTCCCGTGCAATGCGGGATCCGAGATCTAGTGCCGCGCAGTCTGATGTTTAATGCAGCGAGAGGAAGATGAAGACGTAAACGAGCAGGAGGAAAAGAACCGTGTGCCCGGGACTGCCGCGTGCAGCACGTTTGGGGGGTCGTTGTTTATGCGTGTGCGATCTGGTTCCCCCATGCGCACAGTCGAGCGCACATTTCCTCTTTATCCGTGTGGAAGATGCAGAAGCGCTGGGCCGTAATGTATAAAAATCAATTGTCAGGCCTGATTACATCCAGTGTTTGCACCTCCAGGGCCATAAGTTGCTTTTGATCTCCATCAAGTTCATAGCTGCGTTCACCACAGCACATGGAGCTGCTCAGTTCAGATGTAGCTCCAAATAGATCAAGCGCATTGTTTAGGTTTACGAGGGTAACCAAGATATTTTGTGTTATTTCGCTTATGGTAACCCTCATTCTGTAAAATGTCTTGCAACGTTGTTTTGAGCCCTGCAGCAACTCCAATATCAAAATCACCTTTCAGTCCAAACAGTGAGCACAGATGTACACTTTAACCAGCCATGAAAGACTGCAAATATTAGCAACATGGCCCTAAGCTAAGACTGTATTTCACACAGTATCACAAAAGATAAAAAGCTGTACAATCTGCCATGACTTCAATTTTAAAATATCACTATGGAGTCATATTGTACAATCCCTCCAAAAACAACCAATCAATCTGCTTCAATCAGTCATTTAACTGTATTAACTTAAGAAATTGAAATAAATCAGACAACAGCTATTTGAAGTGCAAACCACTGTAAAAATGTATATATATGAACATATATATGTGTGTGTGTGTGTATGTATATTATTCATATTATATATATCTTATTATATATATTTAAAGGCTTTGTAAGCAAATAAAATAAATATAATTTATAAAACTATATACTATTTATAAAAAATATATTACTTTTATCCATCAAAACTTTTTTTCTCCTAAACTGTTTTTTTTTTTTTTCAAATTCTGTTTAAATTTTTCTGAATTCTGTTTTCATGGTTAATTAAATTTTATTTAATAAAAAAAGCATGTATAACTCACTGAAATTGTGAAACTCGCGCAGTTTAATAGCAACCATGAAACACACACAATTTAATAGCAATTTATTAAAAGTTTCACAAAATTTTATTTTTAAGGCACTATAAAAAAAATTCTTCTCAAATTCAGCTTGCTTTCTTTCTTTCTATCTTTCTTTTTTTTTAACCAAATTCTGTTTTTCATTAATTTCCTGGATTCCATTTTAATGGTTTCATTAACTTTTAAGAACCAAAAGCATAATTAATTAATTGATTTTATTAAAAAAATTAATTTATTATTATTATTTTATTTATTTATTTATTTATTTATTTTTCAGAAATACCGTGTGTGTTTATTTACATTTTTCTGCTAAATAAATTCTAGTAAATAATTTTTCAGGTAAATATTCCTTTAAAAATAATGTTTTAACAAAATTGTATTAGTAGTAGTAGTATTTTCAATACATTAAGTAGTATATTTCTGTCACAGTTTCTTCACGGTAATCAAACTTTTATTTTGACAGTTTGTTGTGAACCCCTTAAATTGTCTGTTTGTATATGATAATGACAGTAGTTTTCTAATGGTAAAATGCTCATGAAGTGATTCTCAGAGTAGTTCTAGAGATTGTTTATGTGTTTAAGTACTCATATATTGAGGCGACAGAGACTGAAAACATGCGTCACATGTATCAGTATGTGTGTAGTAAACAAGACCGCGCATCTGACACGCAGAACATCCAGAATTCATATTTAAATTGTCTTTTTGCGGTTTAATATTCACAGACGTAGTTTTCTGCATCACGGACATCATAGGACCCTACATTTATTATGACAAAAACCGCCTTTTACACTGAAATTACAACATCCAGTCCACGCGCAAGAACTTCCCAGGAGCGCATGAAGACGGCCTTAATGCCAGATGTCAGAAGACCCCTATTATGGTTTAGATCCAAATCCATCCTGCATTACATAATCCTACACAGCAACAAAAGTCATCTACAAATCCGCTTAATATATCGGACAGCGGTTCAATCTCTGGTCTGCCCTCCAAATCTGGACCTTTTGGATTTAGTACCATGCTCTCGTTCTGTAGATCTATGTATAGATTTGCTCACCAATGCACAGCAGTAGCTTCTCTGGGAATAATGGGAATACAAAGAGAAAAAGTGATTTGTCCACTCTCAAATGTCGGAAAGACCAATCAATCCATACGAACATCAGTGGAGGTCACAGCTGATCGTGCCTAATCCTGATCTCTTTGTCTGAGCTCATCAGTCTGTGCGGTGTATATATGAAATCCCTGTTCAAGCAATGACTCAGATACCTAATCAGGTAAATGTGTCACAGAGCCTATTTCAGGCATAAGAGATTACACTCCAAAACAACAACAAATCCTAATGCTCCTGACGCTCCCCCTCAAATTGTAAACAGGACAGCTGTTTTGTTTTGCAGTCTCATTTTTTCATGTTATTTAAATGTGTATTGCTTTGTTTCCAACTTGAAACTGAGGCTATCAAACCCCAAAATGAGAAACCCCTTTAAGTATAAATGTTAACAGCTATCATGTTAACATGTTGTAGTGTTATGAGACCATTATGAACATATCTATTCTGTCCACCTGCGTTTTCCCTCATTCCCACCCACATCGCTGGAATTCCAGCAATATTTCTGGACATGCAAACACTTCAGCCAGTCTAAATTAGCAAGAGACCATGAAAATCTTTCCTTTGGCTCTTTATACTAAGAAAGTACTGCTGGGACGGGTCAAGGGAATATCTTAAATTATTCAACAGTGTTGTATGAAGTCCATACTCTACTAGCACCTGCATGGAGGATTTTCCATCTTTTTCTATCCAGCATTTCTGGATTCAATGTGCTTCCACTGTTCATTCGTTTGGATATGTGCAGTGCACCACAAGCCTTATTAATCTCTTTTAGCGAATACTACATTCAGGCATGTTTTTAATGGAGACCATAATGATCGTTTATATAACATTCCTACATTTCCTGTTCATGCTGTGAGAGAACCAGCTTCTCATCGACGTCTGCTGCTGCAGTGGGTCGGCGTGCACTATGCACAAACGCACTCGCACTATCAAAGACAAGACGTGCACGCTTCGGGCATTTCGAGTGCGTGCAAAGCAGTAGTGATGGCGAGAATCATTTCTGGAATCGGTTCTTTCAAACACTCAAAACAAAAACAAATCAGTGGTTATTTCCAGTAGTCTTGACTAACATTCCAGTAGTAATATTGTCGTTTTATGTGCTATGATTAAAGGGGTCATGACTTGAGAAACCAAAAATCCCTTGATCTTTTGACATAGAAGAGGTCTTTGGATGCTTAATGCGTCCTGCAAGTTTCAAAGCTTTTTTAGCGTTTTTCTCCATATAATGGACTGATATGGTGCCCCGATTTTGAACTTCCAAAATGTAGTTTAAATGCGGCTTCAAATGATCCCAAATGCGGCTGTAAACGGTCCCAGCCGAGAAAGAAGAGTCTTATCTAGTGAAAGGATCCGTTATTTTCATGAAAATTATACAATTTATATACTTTTTAATGTCAAACGCTCGTCTTGTCTTTCTCTGCCTAGACTGTTTTTTCCGGTTTATGACAGTTAAGGTATGTTGAAAAACTCCCATCTCATGTTCTCCCTCAACTTCAAAATCGTCCTATATCACTGTTTTACCTTTTTTGTTAAGGGTGTTTGATGATCTTTGCATGTTTACTATGCAAAGACTGGGTCGGTCCTTCTGCAGTGATGTAGGATGACTTTGAAATGATTTTTGAAGTTGAGGGAGAAAATACAACATACCCTAACTGTCTTGAGCCAGAATACACAGAGTTCAACGAGAGCAAGGCAAGACGAGCATTTGAAAATAAAAAGTATTTAAATTGTATTTTTTAAATGAAAATAACAGATCGTTTCGCTAGATAAGACCGTTCTTCCTCGGCTGGGATAGTTTACAACTGCATTTAAGATCGTTTGAAGCTGCATTTAAACTGCATTTTAGAAGTTCAAAATCGGGGCACCATGTAGAAATATGCTGTAATGTTTTCCTCAAAAAACATAATTTCTTTGACTGAAGAAAGAAAGACATGAACGTCTTGGACGACAAGGGGGTGAGTACATTATATGTGAATCTTTGTTTTGGAAGTGGACTTCTCTTTTAACATTTGACATGATTACGCTGAATGCGAGTGTTGTTGCGTCAAAAGCAAATAGAAATTACAATTACTGCCGCAATCTTGTCTACACTGGATACAGATGTGCGTTTGTTTTCTGACAGTCGTCATTAGAACAAATGGAGTGAAAGAACGTTCGCTTTGACGCATTTGGTTTAAACAGCTCGTTCACATCTTCGTACAGATATCTGAATGGATCCCAGCGTAAGGAAAAAGTGGATAGTTTATTTTTAATGGCATGTTTTTTTTAGGATTTTGTTTTGGAAACTAGGCACAGTGTCATGGAGAGTTCACAAAGAAACATTTGTTGAAAAGCAGTACTAGATATGATATGTACAGTACTAGATATTTTTTGTGTGTGTGTGTGTATGCAAAAAACTGTATTAACATTATAAGTAAACCTCAAAGAACATATTAAAATAACAAAAATGGCCCCTTTAAAGGGATAGTTCACCCAAAAATAAATATTCTATCATTAATTATTCACTCTCATGTCGTTCCAAACCTGTAAGACCTTTGTTCATCTTCAGAACACAAATATGGATATTTTTAATGAAATCCGAGAGCTTTCTGACCCTGAATAGACAGTAAGGGTCCTTCCATGTTCAATGTCCAGAAAGGTAGTAAAGACATAGTTAAAATAGTCCATGTGACATCAGTCGTTCAATCGTAATTTTATGAAGCTGTGAGAATACTTTTTGTGCACAAAGAAAACCAAAATAACTTTATTCAACAATTATTTTCTTTTGCGTCACCCTAGCGCCATTTTGGAGAGTATCACGACACATGCGCACGCTTT
This sequence comes from Cirrhinus mrigala, assembly GCA_036247105.1. Lineage (NCBI taxonomy): Eukaryota > Metazoa > Chordata > Actinopteri > Cypriniformes > Cyprinidae > Cirrhinus > Cirrhinus mrigala. Next base: position 23,062,905 of record CM070016.1, read on the forward strand.
CCTTGCATATAAACAACGCTTTGTTTACATTTAGAGGAAAGCGCACGCATGCAGCATGATACTCTACAAAATGGCTCTAGGATTTTGGGGTTTTTTGGGGGGGTTTTTTTTCACACAAATAGTATTCTGGCAGCTTTAAAAAATGAACCACTGAGTTCTTGATGCCTTTCTGTACCTTGAACGTGGAAGGACACTTGCTGTCTATGGAGGGTCAGAAAGCGCTCGGATTTCATTTGTGTTTCGAAGATGAACAAAGGTCTTACAGGTTTGAAACGACATGAGGGTGAGTAATTAATGACAAAATGTTCATTTTTGGGTGGACTAACCTCCTTTAAGCTTATAAAATATATAAATATAATTAGCATGTAATTCGAGAGCAAATGGTATTTTTATTTAGATAATTTTAGATATAGTTTATTAAAACGTTGTTATTAAAACCAACTCTGTTTATAAAACTGTCCTAATCTACTTTTATCGGTTAACACTGCTGCTTTTCGTCATATCAGTTCAATCGGTGAGCTGCGTGAATCACGGATCATCGCGAATCTAACAAGTCTGATGTTTTTCGGTTGTCAGTGGGGATACATACGGGAATTTTACGGGAATAACAATCGAAAGAGACGATTCTCGATTCAATGATTTTAGTCAGGTAACTGGAATCCTTACGAGTCGGACATGTTCACAAGAAACCGTTCTCGGTTCAGTGAATCAAATTGTTCACTCGAGAAGAGCTCAGGGGTGCGTTTCCCAAAAGCATCGTTAGCTAACTATGGTGGTTAGGTCCATTGAACTCTATTGGTAACGACGGAACTTGCGACCATAGTTGGTTTTGGGAAACGCACCCCAGATCGACTCAGTTCGTTTTTTGAAAGAATCGTTTTGACCTGTTCTGTAAGCCAAATCATTTTATTTATTAAAGATCCCAACGAATTCCTAAGCGGCTGTTTAAGTTTTAGACACACATGTTTTTAATTCAGCCCTAATTGAAAGATAAATCCTAAAAAGCTCTGCCAAAAAAAAAAAAAAAAAAAAAAAACTACGCAAAAATGCGTAAAAACGCTATTTGTGATCCTTTCATGTGCACAGTAAGCAAAAACTTATTAGAATTATAAACGTACGTGCATAGTTTATGCATCATCACGTTAATTCAAAAGCATTTGGTGCATAGCCTACTAATTCGAATTAAAAATCAAGAGTGCAAATTTACTAGTAGCTTATCATGCATAAACCGTCTCAGTGTCATCCCAGGTTAGTGTTGAGTCTTAAGTGACAGCTGTCATTTGTTGCATCATTAATCATCGCGTGGATAATGCTGATTCGACAATCTGCCAGCGCGCATAAATGCAACAGAAGAATATTCCCAGTCCGTCGCGCTCTTCTAAGCTTTCCTAAACATGTTGTTTTGATAAATGGATGCCATTTCATTTTTAACCCGATTTTCTGCGGCTGCAGTGAATAAAACACGCTCAAACTCAGCAAAACGGGAAAATATCTGACTGCAATCAATGTAAGTTCAAGGCATTGTCTTAATGTTGCATTTTCAGGTCTCCCCAACACTGAAAGAGAATTTCCTCCTAGGGAAACCCCATTAGCTCGTTACAGTAGTGAGATGCATCGTGCCCGGAGAGGGTTATAGTATATGAGGAAAGCTCACCTCACTCATGCTGGATGATGAGTATGATGATGAAGAGGGTGGATTCGGCAGAAGAGCAGCAGTGATGCAGTCCTTCAGTCCGTGCGCTGCGTGGGTTTGTGCGCCTGCTGGAGTTTTATACTTGGAGCTCCAACTCCCTTTCATGTCATCACGTTTGCACTAAACCAATGGAAAGCTGCCGGTGTCAACGTTTCTGATGTCACCACTTTAATCTTCCGAATAATCACTGAAGCGCACAACTGCAGCCTATACGAGTTCTATAGAAATGTAGAGTATGATAAATTACATATTTTGATGCATATGAATGTACTTACAACCATGTGTACGCAGCGTTCAATGCATTGCTTGTACTATATATTTTTATCAATTTATTCAAGATCATCCAAATATTTTAATGCACTAAATAAATGCACCTGCATTGCATTGAAACATTTTGATATACTGTAAAGGAATATATATGCAAAAATAAAAAGTAAATAAATAATAGTAATAATTTTAATACGTAATGTACATATACAGCCAAGTAAATGAATGTATTCCCCACTAAATGTATTCAGTTTGTAGAAATGAGACTGTTTTAAGGTATTCCCTCCACAACCTGACAGCAAATGTGTTTGTGCTCCTCAGTGCAGATAGAGAGTCAGAATGCAGCCCTCGACTCGCTTAGATTCAGATGAACACCGGTGCAAAAGCTTCACTGCAGCAGTGGTTCTTGGCATAAATGAAGTCTGGATCAATGTAATCTTTAAAAGGCAGCAGGAAGATGCCTCACCAGCAAAAGACCTAGTCCCAGCCGTGATGAACAGAATGGTCCTTGATAAGAGGATATCTTAATAAATCATTTGTGTATTAGCATATGCATTCATCAGTTGAAAGCGTGCAGTTTTCCTCCTTCACTGCAGCATGTGAGCTTGGGGAGAATTCCTGTTTGCGTGCTGCCACCCACAAACTAAGACAATTTCGAACCGTTTTGGGGCTTGGTGCATCACATAAGGTCTTTATAATCGCTGAGCAGCGAGTTTGGTTATCACAGATGTTATCATCTCTCTAAACAGATGAGCTCCATTAAACACAAGCTATTTCTCTGGTGCCATGCAGGGTAAAATCAGCTCGAGCGACGCAGAACGCAATACAGCCAGATCAGAATTGTGTGACATCTCTGTCTTTGTTCTGTGAATTCCCATAACATTTTTTATTTGCTGGCTTGTTAAATGACAATCGATGGCCTTCCTTTAATGCGAGCTGGAAGACCAGTTTTAACAGAGACGTTTTAATGGAGATTGGAAATTTAAAGGCTGTCAGTGTTCTCTATTGACTCACACTTGGCCAAACAGGCCTTACAGGGCACTCGTCACCATGAATTTCATGATGAACTGTGTATAAATGAAAGAAAATGCTTTTTATCTTCTTGTTTTTGCATTTCCACCACTATAAAAGAACAGTTTTATTGCTGAAAATGTACTTACTCTCAGGCCATCCAAGAACAGATTTGGAGAAAATTACCATTACATCATTTCCTCACCAATGGATCCTTTGCAGTGAATGGGTGCCGTCACAATGAGAGTCAAAACAGCTCATAAAAACATCAATAATCCACAACGCATCTTTAGTCCAGAAATTAAAGTCTTGTGAAAAGCTGTGTTTGTATGAAACAAATCCATCATTAAGGCGTTTTGACTTTAAAACCATCACTTCCAGCCTAAATATGAGTCGATAATCCACACTTTCTTTTGTGAAAACCATCTGTTTAGAACTGTTTTGGACTGTTTTTGCTTGTAAACAGTGCTTGATCTGTGCATACAGTTGAAGCCAAAAATTTAAATACACGTTGCAGAATCTGCAAAATGTTAATTATTTTACCAAAATGAGAGATCATACAAAAGATCAGACAAAATGTAAAATCATACAAAATGCATGTTATTTTTTTATTTAGTACTGATCTGAATAAAATATTTCACATAAAAGATGTTTACATATAGTCCACAAGAGAAAATAATAGTTGAATTTATAAAGTTTACATACACTTGATTACTGTGTTGTTACCGGAATGATCCACAGCTGTTTTTTTGTTTAGTGATAGTTGTTTATGAGTCCCTTGTTTGTCTTGAACAGTTAAACTGTCCGCTGTTCTTCAGCAAAATTTTAAATTTACTTTAGGTCTCACAAATGATTTGTTTTTTTAGCATTTTTATGTATTTGAACCCTTTCCAACGATGACTGTATGATTTTAAGATCCATCTTTTCACACTGAGGACAACTAAGGGAGTCATATGCAACTATTACAGAAGATTCAAACACTCGATGCTCCAGAAGGAGAAAAAATGCATTAAGAGCCAGCGGTGTAAACTTTTGAACAGAAGATGTGTACATTTTTTTTCTTATTTTGCCCAAATATCATATTTTTTTTCATTTAGTACTGCCTTTCAGAAGCTACAGAAGATACTTACATGTTTCGCAGAAGACAAAATATAGCATCAGTGAGTGTTTGAACCTTCTGTAATAGTTGCATATGAGTCCCTCAGTTGTCCTCAATGTGAAAAGATGGATCTCAAAATCATACAGTCATTGTTGGAAAGGGTTCAAATACACAATAATGCTTAAAAAAAACCAAATAATTTGGTTTTTCTGAAGAACAGCTCATAACCAGCTCATGACCAACTAAAGACATCTTAAACCAGCTCAAATCAGCTGCCATGCTTCAAAACATCCCTAACCAGCATATGCTGTTTTTTTTACAACAGGGACGTAATGGATAAAGGACTCATATTTTAGCAGGAAGCAATGGTTTGAAGTTAAAAACGCTGTAATGATAAATTTGTTTTTATTACAAACGCTCAGCTTTTCACATCGGAAGAAATTAATTGATGGACTGCAGTGGTGTGGTTGACTTGTGGATCGCTGTGATGTTTTTATCAGCAGTTTGAACTCTCATTCATGCCATAGGATCCACTGGTGAGCAAGTGATGTAATGCTAGATTTCTCCAAATCTGTTCTGATGAAGAAACTCATCTTCATCTTGGATAGCCTAATGGTGAGTATGTTTTTAGCTTTTTTCGGGTGAACTATTCCTTTAATTCAAATCACAGCCCTGCAGAAGGTCACTGCTCTTTTCTTTACATAAGAGAATCGTTTTTGGTCTTCCCTGAGTAAACAGTGCCGCAGACAGTCCCTGTTTAATGGCGCTGCCTGGTGTCATATAATGTCTCTGCTGCCCCCGAGCTCTGAATTTGATAATGACCCACACTGCTTCAGAGTTACACTGCAACACTTTAGTAAGATCCGCAGAAACCTCTGGCTGTGTTTTTCAAAGCAGTCTCTAGAATTTTCCTGGTTGATGTTGAGACATAAGAGTCTTCTAGGCAAACCTGACGGCAATGGCACATTACTGTACATATTCAAGCAAATGCTTAATTAAAGTCTACTTCTTGTGATTACTTTTCAGCTATTCATTACACTGACAAGTCTTTGAGAATGCTTAAGCCTTAATTAAGGCTATTCCTGACAGACTATCAATGACCATTAGGAGAATCCTATGAATCATCTCCAATGCATTGCTGGCACAGAAACTGCCTACACTAAGATGAGCGCAGGAGATAGTGGTGGAGGAGGAGGAACGTTTATTGGCATTGATACAGCTTGGCTTATAGTGAACCTACTTATATCTGAGCCCTGTTAACTATAGAGGAAAGCCCTCTCAGACCGTCTGCCCAGTGTTATTCTGTCATTGCTTATGATCATATGTGCATATACTGACTGTGACAATCTAATTGAGCCATCAATCGAACTGACCCTTTGCAAAGGCCCACCCCCTTTCGTTGCTGTTGCTATGTCTGACAAGCCATGCCACTCTCACGATCGCATCATGGTCTCACACAATGAACAATACATTAAGGAGCAAAAAGGAAACTTACAACGTGCTGAGAGACAAAACAGAGCAGGTTACTTGTATGAAATGTCTCCGCTTTTAAATTTTGTCATTTTGTAAGAAATTCAAACAATAAATATAGCTGCAAGCAACGATTACCAGGATTCAAGCGTTTTAAGGCATTTAAGCACATATAAAAAAAGCATTACATTTTATTTAGCAAGCCTGTAACCACCTAAATCAGTGATTTTAAAAAAGCATTTTTGGCAAATACAGGTAATTTGCCATAGAAATATGATGATTTTTAACGTTTATGACTGCATGTGCTCACCAGGTTTTGTGAAGTTTTGAGTTTTCGTTAAGGCTTTTGGGTATATTTGGACAGGCCCCTTTTCAGGCCAAAAACCTAGGACTAGTTCGCAAAAGTATGTTTTTAACATTTTCTCCATCATTTAACAAACGGTTTGATAGACAACAGTGGTTCTAGAGGCAAAGTTTTTTGGAATGAGGAGTTCTATCGTATGATATGACTATTGTGCGTATGTGTGAAAAACCGTGCAATGTACAATGATTTACACGCTTAAAAAAATGCAATATCGCCCCCAATTCTTTTTCAAATTTAAAATTTTACAGACCTTTTTAAAGGCCATAAGTCAATTAGTCCATTAACCTTGTCTAACATGTGCTCAAAGTTCATCGGCCAATGTTGGCCATGATTTTTGAGATGTGCAAATGTCCTTATAGCCACTTGTGGCACTTTGGAACAAAACTGTGCATACCAATTTTCATGTTGATAGGACAAACAGTTGCATAGTTATGTGTATTTTCCCCTTGTACTGTGCCCTTACATACTCGTGAGTTTGGCGAAGATCTCATTCCGTTCAAAAGTTATAGCCAGGCAGCCCTGCCCCTTTCGAACATTTTGGCGTTCCTTTGTGACACAGAGAGTCAAAAGGTTTTTTTGATAGTTATTGATTGATATTCACTCTCCAGAGAATTGATTGTGATCTGGCAAAAAACCTCAGACTAGTTCGCAAAAGTAGGTTTTTCAAAAAATGTCAAAATACCTAAAAATTTCGCCACGGACGAATCTGAGCATCGTGCATTTTGTCCAACGTGAGCCAAGGATTCCATCGACATAAGAATCCTGAGCCTGCGACCAATGGTTTAAGAGATGAGAGTGATTTCGTACTTTTGATCGCTGTAGTGCCCCCGTCTGGCTGATTGGGGTGAGCCTTGGTGACGTTGTAGACAGTGTTGAGTACTACCATCACTCCAAGTTTCAAGTCTCTACGACTACACGGAGATTGCTGATCCTTGGCCATTCTATCAATTATAATAGGGTTTCAGCGCCACGCACTTGAACCCCTGAATACCAGTTTTTTTGTGGTTCTTTAATGTGTCATGACAGGTCGCTCATGCAGCATAAGATTATTGTTCTTCAGTAAAATGGCAAAGAACTTACATTGAAAAAGAGATCCAAAACACCCTAGCAACTGCATAGCAATGCACTAAAAACTATTCAGAACATGTTCGGAACCACATAATAACACCCTGAAATCATGGTGGTGAGTTCTGCCTTGACAAATATCACTTATGTTCTTTAAAAATCTAAATTATAATTATACAATTATACAAATTGTTTTAAGCCTTATAATTAATAATTATCCTAAATTATTCAGTGAGGACTTCACAGTGACCTCACCATAGTACACTTGTCATGCACTTGCACCTCTCTTTGCCTTTCATTAGCTGCCTGCTGTAATGAAGTGTTCAATTCACAGTGGGCTCATTTGAAGTAAATGGCTCTCTGACACTAAATCACGCTGAATTATTACTGGCCTCCTGGAAAACTTGAACATTTTGCTGGAAGAGCAAGAGTTGCTGCTAGCTCCAAATAGCTCCATGGAAACAAGTACAATACAGTTTTAATTGGCACTAACTACTAATGCAAATTATTGATTGGAAAATGGTGGAGATGTGTACATGGATCTTCAGTACTGATGAGAGGAAGATATTGTTTATAGTATGCCTGTGTTTATTGGACTAGAAAATTTAGATTAAAACATAAGAATTAACATCTCTCTTAATACAAATGATGCACTGCATGAATACTAATCACAAACAGGCCAATAAGATCAGTGCAATTCAGAAATGTATTCTGTACCTCAACTGAACCACTGACATAAAAGCTGAAATCTACCTGACTATTCATTAAATAAATTCATTCTGGTTATATACCAAATCTAAATACACTTAACAAAAGCTAAAAGAGCTTATGAAAATGGATTGGCGGGGCTTTAGGATGCATTAGTGATTGTTAGGAGGTTAGCCCACCATTATGCATCAAATTCCAACCACATAAAGCAATATTTGAACTCAGCATTAAACCTTAAAGGAACAGTTCACCCAAAAATGCACATTTGAAGATTTGGAAAAATTGAGCATTACATCACTTGCTCAAAAATGGATCCTCTGCAGTGAATGGGTGCCGTCAAAATGAAAGCCACAACTCCAATTTATCAATTAACATCTTTTGAAGTGAAAAGCTGTGTTTGTAAGAAATAAATCCATCTTTAAGATGTTTTTAAAGATGTTTTTAAATTCAAACGGTTGCTTTCGGTTAAAAAAAACAGAGTACTCTATCCATAATATGGCGTTCTCCAGTGGAAAAAGTTGCACAGATCAAGCACTGTTTACAAGCAAAAATTATGGTTAATTGATGGACTGGAGCTATGTGGATTACTTGTGGATTATTGTGATGTTTTTATCAGCTGTTTGGACTCTCATGCTGACGGCACCCATTCACTGCAGAGGATTTATTGGTGAGCAAGTGATGCAATGCTAAATTTCTCCAAATCTGTTCCATGAAGAAACAAACTCGTCTACATATTGGATGGTCAGAGAGAGTAAATTTTAAGCAAATGTTCATTTTTTTAAGGCATAATATGAAGAATCTGTCATTAATTTCACTAATGAATTTATTTGCATTGGCCTGGTGATCAGCTTTGCTTTTTCTGCTGGAAGTACAAAAATAGCATGTTATTTTAAATAATAGGCAGACAGAAATGGGTCTCGAGTGATTATCCACCATGTAACCACAACAGAAGCATTTCCATCAGCTTGTAGGGGTATATATAGAGAGGACAGACAGTTTTGCTACTCTCTGGAGGTTTTATTGTGAGAAAGTGATAAATCTTTAAAAGCAAGGTTGTGAGCAAAGGTGATAATATTTCCTCTCCGATCATTAGCTCCTAAATTTTGCCTGAGACCAGGCTTTGTCTTCTGGCAAGACCACCCTGGTGTATCAGTTTTAGAGGTTGCCGTATTTCTGTCTGGTTTTTCCGAAACACAACGGTGGTTCATTAACTCCCAGAGCGCCTTTAGCAAAAGATCCCGCTAGATTGTGTGGACAAATAAACTGTGTAGTCTGGCTGACCTTTACGCTTCTCACATCCATGATCATTTGCTTCAGGAGGAGACAGTCATTCAAACCAACTGCATTAAGCAGCTATTCTGAGAGGTTGTTAATAGTGTGCCAAGATCTGTGGAGAACTTTACTTCTGCTCACACTCTGAATATTTCATGACAGCAACTCTGAAGGTCCGTGTTCTTTAAGTCAGAATGCTTTTGAAAAAGGTTCGACTTTAAAGGGATAGTTCATCCAAATATGTCGATCCAAATTCATCCTCGGAACACAAATTAAGATGTTTTTGATGAAATCCCAGAGCTTTCTGACCCTCCATAGACAGCAATGCAACTACCACATTCAAGGCCCAGAAAGGTTGTATATCGTTAAAATAGTCCATGTGACATCAGTGGTTTAACCTTAATTTTATAAAGGTACAAGAATACTTTTTGTGTGTGAAGAAAACAGCAATTCACGAGAGTAGCATGACGCATGTGTAAGTGGCACCACATGCGTACATCGTGGTACTCTTGTCAATATGCAGTGAAGACGATAGAGAAGAAATTGTTGAATGAAGTCATTATTTATGTTTTCTTTGCGAACAAAAAGTATTCTAGTATAGGGCTGTCACTATTATTTTGGTAATCGAGTAAACTGTCAATTATTCTGATGATTAATTGCGTAATTGGATAATTATTCTTAATTTTTTAAGTAATAAAAAGACCTAAGTGAACAATATAATAACTTAAAATACATATGAGAACAAAACAGTTAAAGTACACAATGTATTAAAACAACATAATTATAACTTATGTACATTATGTGTTAAATGAAATGCCTGCAGAGGGCGCAAACAGCCTGACGATTGTTTCTACACTTTACAAAGCTATCTAATCTTTGTTTAATATTGACTCAACAAAACTGAATTCAAATGTCCACTTAATCTTTAATATTTGGCCATTTCTTTATGACAGAAAAGCTACAGTCACTGTAATTTCTTGAATATGTGGACATCAAAACGTGTAAACTCAGAGCGAGGGTTTCAGCCACTGATCTATAATAGAGAACACTGTCATATATAGATCAGTGGTTTCAGCTTTTATTTTGAAATCGCGATGACGAGTTAACGTTAGCAACAATCATAATATGATTATAATATAATAATAATAATAATAATAATAATAATAATAATAATAATAAAACAATCAAAAAATAAAACAATAAAATAATATAATTATAATGAAACAATCATAATATGATTATATTCTTCTGTAATTGCGTAGGTTTATAAATGATTTACCTTAGAAATCTGATGAAGCAGCGCACGGTGCGTTCCCAGATGAACGTTATAATAAACCCAGGCTCACAGGAATATGCAGAGATGGAGTTTGAGAAGCTCCACACATGTAACTTCAAATTAAAAACCGTTTGTGTAGCACCATTTATTGTGAACTGAGCCGTTCTGAAACGCATGTACGTAACCTACACGCATGTAAATAAAGCGCATATATTACACCTGCATCACATATATTTATGTAATTGAATCATAACGTTTGTGAATTCTTAATAGTAGTATGCTTTATGATTTTTAAATGGGTTTAATATGTGGAATGCGCCACCTCCGGTATTTTGCCGATTACTTGACACAGGCAAAATGCAATCGAGGATTTTTAAAAATCAAATACTGGAATAGAATCGAGGAATCGTTGCAGCCCTAACTTCGTAGCTTCATAACAGTACGGTTGAACCACTGATGCATGGACCATTTTAAGGATATCCTTTCAGAAAGCTCTTGAATTACATCAAAAATATCTTAATTTGTGTCCTGAAGATGAACGAAGGTCTTACGTGTTTGTAACGACATGAGAATGAGTAATTAATGACAGAATTTTCATTTCTAGGTTAACAATACCTTTAATGCTCATTTCAGGACTGAACAAGATAATATTCAACAGTTATTTTGGTGCTTTAGCAAAGTAAAATGAGATGCAAGAAATGCCAAATCATTTTATGAATTCAAAATATCTCTTGCTTTATTAGATCATTAATTATCTAATTATTAACCAGCTAATACCAATCACTCTACCACGGCATCACCACAGGGTTTTACCATGATATTTTGCTTCATATTAGAATGAAACTGGAGATGTTCCATATCTGTGTCTTGGAGGTACACAGTGCCGGTTACATAACAGGAAGTGTCTTTGGTGTGGTCGTAATGAGTGGGAGAATATCAGCTGCTCGCCCAGCTCAGAGCTGGGTGGAGTGAGGCGTGAGGAAGAGGAAGACTCCACAGCTCATAACAAGCCACGGGGGAATAGATGCCAGCCTACAGCTGGCCATTAACCGCGCTTTATTTATTTATTTATGAGCATTCATTATTTTTTAAGGGAAAAGATGAAAGCGGGCTAATATTCACACACACTGACTGCAGAGCGCTTGGATAAGAATGTCAGATACACACTGCAGCGAGATGTTCTACTAAACTAAAGGAACGCTTGAAAAGAGCAGCAGAGCGTTTCTGTCTGTTATCTATATGTCTGTTCTTTGATTTAAAATGTTCTCCAGCTTTGCGGCTTCTGAAAGTATTTTTGAAATATACTGAAAGCAGAATAGTAAATTCAACTAAGATAGAGAGATAAATCATTGAATTTCAACATATCAAAATTAATTGTGTAAAAAAGCTTTTATTACATACATAAGAATTTAGGGACACATTGTCAGACAAAAAAAGAAAAGCTAAAAATAATTATTGTAATCTGGTCTTTGTCCCTTTTTTCAGAATAAAATAAACAAATATTCTTAAAATGAGTAGAAAAATAAAACGTTGAATAGTTGAGAATTAGGTATAATACATTTTTCTTATTTCACAAACATATTTTTCTTGGTTTAGGCATAAAAAGTGAGGTTCATGCATAAAACGACGAAAAATACAAATAATTTTGTAAAACGTAATAGAAATGCAAAAAAAGAAAAACAGATCAAAAATTCATTTTATATATATATATATATATATATATATATATATATATATATATATATATATATATATATATATAATATATAAAAACATTTGTTCAAAATGCTTATCCATTTAATGGATTTTAGTGCCATTAAAAGGTGTGAAACACAGATAAGTGAAAACTACATAAAAGGTCTTTATAAATTTGATATTTTTGAAATTTGAAGTGATTGATGTATTAATAAGCATCACATAGTTCCAGTTAATTTCATAACACTTTTAACACAGTTTTCTCTATGTGGGAAGTTAAAGATTAGTAGTTTAGATTAATTGTTTAGCCGCATCATGCTTCATGAAGCGTGATGTGTCATATGAGATGATTTTTTTTTAAACACTTCTCATGGAAAATCTTTGGTTTAATTGTAAGCAGCTATAAAAACAGGAAGCAAAACTCCTGTGGGGTGTGTTGTGCCATATGTTGACGATTTATGATTCTGGTGAAAACAGGAAGATGTTAATTCAAACAAACCTGCTGTGGAAATAAGCATCTGATGAATGCATTATGCACATGCAAGGATTTTCAAATGAATCAACAATTCTGTCACACCAGTTTGTTTACCTAAACAGACAAGTGATTCACGTTGGAAAGGTCACACATGACCATCAAGAAAATCCTTCAGTGTTCCAATAAATAATCCAGTGGAGGTGAACCAGATCACCTTAAGTGCTGATATGAAGTCCTTTAGGCAGTCCTTCTGTAATCAAACCTAAAATGATGATTTTATGTGCAAGAAAGAAGACAGCCAGAACACCTGCTGTCTGTGAAGTCCAACATTTAGACGATGGTCATGTGTCTGTGATTCCTGTGACCATCATCAAAAAAGCCATCTGGCGTCTGAAAAAACAAAGATTTGTATTAGAACTGGAATAGATGTTCTTGACTTTCTTTCTTTATTTGAAAACATATTAAGGTTTTTGAGGAAATTTTTCTCCATGTAATGGGGTTCAATGGGTTGAAGGTCCAAACTGAAGTTTCAATGCAGCTTCAAAGGGCTCTACATGATCCCAGCCGAGGAATAAGGGTCTTCTCTAACAAAACGTTTGGTCATTCTCTAAAAGAAAATAAAAAATTTATATACTTTTTAACCACAATGCGCATCCGGGACTTTTTCCAGTGTGCAGAGGTTTTACGGGAGTATTTCGTTAATTTGTTGCAAAACAAAACAGTGGCAAGATATCAGAACCGAACGGAACCGAAAACTGTAGTTAAAAACCGAGGTACGTATTGAACCGTGGACTAACTGTCTTGTTGCATCCCTAGTTGTTACGGTGAGAAAATGTTCCCACCGGTTAATCAATGTGCGACAACACCGATAATACTGGTATCACTGTGGATGGGTGGGGGTTCCCTCTTTTAGAAATAGCTTAAAAGTGCCGTATGCATTTTACTTTCACGTTCAAATTAGCGACAATTCTGCATCAAAATACAACGTCGAACTCACTAAGCCTATATATAAATCATATAACTTTTATTAACAAAACAAATAAAAATACACCATGCTATAGGCTATGCCTAATACAAAATAACACATAACTTACACAAAGTTTAAATAGGTAGGCCTATACAAAACTGAAAATAAGTAAACACTGTGGAACCAAATAAATAAGAAACATAGAACATTTATTAGCAAAACGAATAAGAAAGCTTGGAGTCACGACATACACCTTGATGTCAAATAAAATAAATAAATTACACAAAGTTTTAATAAATTAAAAATCAGCAAACACAGTGGAACCAATTAAATAAAAAAACGGATGTTTAAAGAACTTCCAATATCACCTTAGATAAGTCTAGAGGCTTTTCAAAATCCAAAATACTGCCAAACAGGGGCTTTTGCATTTAATTTCAAAACTAAATTTTTTTTTTTTGTCTTTTTCATCTCCCTCTTTTTGTCAGTTAGCTCGATGTGATGCGGATGTCGTTCGGCACACTGCATTGAGCAGCCACGTTCAGTTTGAAATTGTAGTGTCTGTTCTTTAACTGAACTAAATGATTTTTATTGCGGCTTCACACCTGTATCACCGTCCTCACTGTCTACCACAGCAAGCCTAATTTGGACCTTCAACTCAATGGCTCCCATTGAAGTCCACTATATAGAGAAAAACCCTGGAATGTTTTCTTCAAAAACCTTAATTTATTTTCAACTGAAGACAGAAAGACATGACAATCTTGGATGACATGGGGGTGAGTAAACTTAATTTGAGGCGTCACCTGATGTTTGTTAGAGTGGTTTGTGTACCAGACTCCACTGTTGGTGCTTCCTGCAGTAAAAAGAAGCACATGACAGTACAAAGTTCATTCATGCTTTCCTGAATCATCACATTATAACAGATGGTGGTAAAGGAAAGTAAAATCAGACCATCATGTTCATCTCCATTATACACATTTTCTGTGGCAGGCGTCCTATTCTGGGACTGGATTTGTGCCCTGAAATGGGAGCCCAGACCTGTTAGCAAGCACTCACAGTAATAAAAGCTTATAAATAAAATGTTTTTCTTAATTTCACATTACTCCAGTTTTAATCACTCTGAAATGCAAAAGACACATTTGAGCTCTTTTTTCACCTCCTGATCTCCTCCTGGTAGCCTGACTCTGTAAAAAAGCAGAAATAAAATGAGCCGATTACAATTTAACACTAGAATTGCATCAATAATTTAAAAGGCTTGGCTAGTTAGCATGATCAAGTTAGCTTAACACATCAACACAACTGTAGGATGCACTAAAGCAAATAATCTGGGATTCATCCACACAAATACTCACTTTTCTTCCTTCTCTTGCAGAAGAAGAAAATTCCATAGATTATTAGAAACAATAGAGCCGCTGCACTGAAGGCCACAGTGACAGCGATCAACACCGTCTGGTCTCTTTTAGGGAGCTTTTCTTGAACGAAAAGAGATAAGGAAATCATGCATCCTCTTCATCTTGTGCCAAACAGGACAGCAAAGTTATGCAATTGGCTTTGATTATAATATTAAACATTATGTGGCTGGATTGGTGTTTGCAGTGCCCTCTACCTGTTGCTGAAAGCAACTGGAATTAAAAGTGATCCTATTTACTTTGTTGTACTATGTTTAGAATTCAGATTCTGTTTGTGTTTATCATTAGAATGGAATTTGGAACTTTTATATTTTTTGATCACTCATCAAATCAAAACATGTTTACTGTTCTTACCAACGGTCAGAAAGACAGTGCGGCTGTCTGGTGTGCTCAAGGCAGGTATCTTGACCAGACACTGAACAGAAGAATTTTTGATGGCACTGACCGTCAGCGTGCAGTTGGAGTCAAACACATTTCCCTGTGCTACAGAGCTTGAGTTGCAGGAATTCGCCTCTCCATTTACAGACCAGGACACGTTGGGTTCAGGAAACCAGCCCACGGCCCTGCACTGGAACTCTGTCTGAGTTCCTTCCGTTTTAGTTTGATTTCCACCTACGATCTCCACGCTGCCACGTTCTGAAAAAGAACAGAGCAGAATTATCTCTCAAACACACTCTCTGCCCTAATCACTATGGATTTGCGAGTTTGCTTTAATGACGACTGGGCCTGTCTTGAAACATGGTCCACTTTAATTAAGAAGTAGATTATTATTGATTATCTGCACTTTGAGATGTAATCGGATAATTTCCCATGGGACAGCAGGACAGGTGAAAGCTAGTAATGGCTAATAATATCTAGGTTTTGTTTTGCTTTGTGCTGCACTTTGTACTTTTTGTGGTCCGTCATAAAAGAACAGACAGATCTTGTAAGGCGAAACTACATTCACATACAATGCATCAAAGAATGCATTGTATGTGAGAGAAATTATTTTAAAAATGCTCGTAACTTTCCTGCATTTTTCTGTTGTAATTTTGGCCTTCTGTTGATACATTTTCAAGCTGAAACTTGATACTGAATATTCTTACACAATATATTATAAATAATCATAATATAAGATTTATTATTAAAGTTAAACAAGCAGAATTACTAGCAATATAATCTCATCCAGTAACAGTAAACCTGAAGAAAACATGGATCATGCATCCGACCAAAAAATAGCAAAATTAACTGCAACTGTTTAGATATTTAAACAAAAGGACTTGTTTTTCTAATAAATATTGCAAATAGGTGTGTCTTATCATGTTATTTTAATGTATTATCTTAATTATGCACACACTGGTTTATAGTACAAAGAGTTTTACTGTTTTTCTTTTTACTGCACGTCGTTATTTTCCTCATTATTTTCCAACAGCAGATAATGAACCCGGAAGTCTCATACATAGTCTTACTTCCGTGTTGCAGAAACAGGTGGATAGCATGAGTAGTTTTTGATGTAAATTAGATTGTATAATTTCAAAATTTAAAGCAAAGGAAGAATGGTCTGGCCTTAGCTTTGTGATATTATGCTATATAAAACATCCGAATGAAACAAAAACAGCAGATGGGCTAAATGAGACGCAGCCCTGCTGAAAACCCTAGGCTGGTCTTAGCTGGTCAGCAGGCTGGTTTTAGAGGGGTTTTGGCCACTTCCAGGCTGGTCTTAGTTGGTCAGGGTGGAACGACCAGCTAAAACCAGCCAACGAGCCTAGGCTGGTTTTAGCTGTTTTTTTTCAGCAGGGAGATTCACTCACTGACAGCAGGTGGCTGGGTTACCGTTGTAAACAAAGCAGCGTAACGCTTTTAAATACTACTAAACATTATACTGAGGTAAGATGAAAAGAAAATACCATCTAAACTTTTCTGAAGACAATCAGTTTCTCTCAGAGATACATTCATATAGGTCACGTACACACTGCAGCTAAATTCGGTGGTCAGTTCACTTTTTACTCCTTAATCGCGTTCTGTACACACATAATTCACTAAAATACGGGAGTGACAGCTACATTAAACAACCGCATTAACTCCCGAAAAATACAGGTAACGTTAGTGACAACCGCATTTACAGAAATTCTACGCAGTTTGTACGGAACTGAACTGAACAACTAGTTGTTAATGACATATTTAAACGCGCATCAGAAATGTGTTTTCGTCTGTATATGTGAGATGCAAGAAAATAACAGTAAAATAAGTCTTAATCTAGCATATTTTGACACAGGGCTAGTTACGCTCACGAGCGCTGTGGTAAAGTGTCAGTGTTGCCAGATCTTCATAGAAAAAAAAAACACAAACAAGGACAACCACAAAAAAACACTAAAACACCCAAATGCTTATGTTTTATAACGCGCGCACACACACACACACACACACACACACACACACACACACACAAACATATCTCATATCCGCAACAGACCACTTTATTAACTCCATAAAGTGGCTAGCTTTATGATCGAAGACTAGACAACATGCCTAAAAGCGCTTGTAAATATGAGGACATGGCAACACTCCAAGACAGCGCTTTCTAAAGCAGCCTCCCAAGCATAAACAAAACAGCACGTCTAACGGCGGTAGCTTAGTTAAAATCGACGGACAAACGAGTCTTTAGCCAAAACAGTGCAGATATCAAACGGCTAAATTCTTATTTACGCCCGCAAGACCATAGAATGTTGCTTAAATTGGTTACAAATACAGGAGTGACTGCTGTTCTGTGCACACATAGAACGAACATTTCCGGGACTCACTCCCGCATTTAAAGGCGGTTGTCACTTCTGAAACTTGCAGTGTGTATGTGGCCATAAACCCCTCACCTCCACTTCAGTGTTTATAATTTTCTATATTTTGCGTATTGTGAATATTGAGCTGATCTGCCTGCTACAGTATTTTCTTCAACTGCGTTCGTCTTAAGCGTCTCTGGCTTCGGTTAATGGCCGTTCATGTACAGTTCATTTATTTGGCCAGCTAAAGAATTGTGTTATTAATGGTTCTAAACGTTTTCGAACCATTAGTCAGAAGTGTATGCCGTGAACAGGAATCTCCTCACAATTAGGGACGCTGTGTAGGATGCTCATATAAAAACATTGTTTTCTTCAAATCTATATATTAATGTTTCGGCACAAAAAATAACCAAAACAGCCGTCTGAGACAATTATTTTATTTTGCACTGGAGGAAAATTTTATTGTCCAAAGGTTGCTCTTTCGTTGCTCAGGAGAGTTTTCTTAAGAAGTACAAAGAAATTTGACATACATAGAGTTATGAAAGTAACACTGAATATCATCTGCACTGGGAAGAATTTGGTGTGAAATATCTGAGTTCCTTTTAAGATCTTTTTCTTCATGCATCTTGGCAAATTTGAGCATATTGTTGAATTTTGTTTTAATTTCATTGTTGTTTAGGAGAAACAATTACTCCTGTTATGTAGTTGACAGATGTTTACTTGCTCCACAAAGGTTATTTTAGTGCTGATGAGGGCATTAGTTAGTGCAGATATATTTAAGGAGACAGTCTCTGGGAATGTTCTAGCCAAATTTTATGCTCTGTCATGCATAAAATTGCTGAGTAATGCTTAAAGGTTGTAAAACGGATCAGCATATGGATGTAGGTGCTGGAACTCACTTAGACTCAAAGATGAAGCCTGAAGGAAGAAGGCAGGCGCTGTTGAAGAGTGTAATTTAACATTCAACCCATGCCAAAAATCATTAAGGATGCAGCTTTGCATCTGAGAAGCAGTAGTTTGAACACAGAGCCTTTTAATAAACTGACTGTAAACCCAAAGGCAGCCTGTACAAAATGCAACCCAGGAATAAACAACACAGCGGAACTGAGAGTAAAATAATTATAAAGCTTAAGAGAGATCAAATCATGCATTTGTGTTTGTCTGCTTTTAATTGCTTACTTAAATCCATTGAATGTTCTAGATCAAGCAGTTAATAAACTTATTTTCTTTCTTTCATTTACTCTTGATGTTCAGAGTCAGTAAATTTTTTCAAATGTCTCTTATGCTCACCAAGGCTGCATTTATTTAATCAAAATCACAGTAAAAACAGTAATATTGTGAAATATCATTATGATTTCAAGTAAGTGTTTTATATTTAAAAATAATTTAAAGTTTTATTTATTCCTGTGATGTTAAAGCTGAATTTTCAGCATCATTACTTCAGTCTTCAGTGTCACCTGATCCTATAGAAATCATTTTAATACGCTGATTTGCTGCTCATTTCTTATTATTATCAATGTTAATAGAAATCTTGCAACATTTTAAAAGTTTTACTGTCGCTTTTAACCAGTTAGCATCCTTTTTTCATAAAAGTAAAAATTTCTGACCCCAAACTTTTGTCTTTATAAATAATTTTTTAAATGGTTTACTTTAATTATCTGTAGCTGTTCTGTCTTGTTCACTTTCTCTCACATAGCTGTATAGTCTAAACTTTTTATGTCACATGGCATGCATCAGTGAAAAGGAGTCACAATAGAACTTCAAACATTGCTCACCTTGTACAGACAGTGTGGCCGTTTGAGCCACTCCATCCAAAACGAGACAGGTGACTTTACCCGCATCGCCTCTCTGCACGTTGTTAATTGCAAACTCCCATTTGTAATCTCCAGGTGTGGTGAAATTCGTGGCTGAAAAACGATCTGTGCTGTTCAGCACCCCATTTCCTTCCAGAATGGTGATGACCAAGCGATCATTCACCAGCAAGTTCATGACGGATGGGGGCTGAGTTGTGCTGCAGTTGAACCGAGCCTTCGAACCACGGAGCACCACTGCATTTAGAGGCTGCAGCTGCACCTGCACCTGAGCGGACACCACTGCAGTCAAAGACACACAAGTAACAAATGATTCAAAAACAGCTGGTTTTGTTTAGATCCAGTTATTCAAAGCATGTTTTCTTGTTTTTCTTATCATCATATATATATATAGAGAGAGAGAGAGAGCTGAGCAAAACTAGATAATAAACAGACCGGGGCTAGTTGTCACAGTGGCTATCTCTAAGTAAATACGAGATACACATTATGAGTTACAAATTTAAATTAATTTATTAATTATAATACTTTTTATTTTGCTTTTTAATGACAGGTTTCATTATGTGAACTTAATTCATATAATGTGACAAAATCAAATATAAAACTATCCTGAGAAATATTGACAGGAATATAGTGTGACAACTTGCCCCGGTTTATATTCATATCAAAATTTCCAATACTTTGTAAAATTGCATGATTTGTAAGATTACAAATCATACCTCCACACTCCAAAAAAAAAAAAAAAAAAAAAATGTACTTAATCATTCATCCATTCATCCATGTGAGACTTGTTTTCAAATAATTTAATTTTAGAATACATGATTATTAGAATACATTACTATTAAAGAAAAACTGTCAGGTGAAACAAAAAAGCAAAAATGACAAAAATGCTCACTGAGAAAATAATTTTTTCAGTGCATGAGGGTAAAAAAGTGAATATGAAAACTCACCCATAGTCATCAGAAGAAAAAGACCCAGTCTGAAAACATCCATGTTTCCTCAGTTATTGTCACACCAGCATCCACAGCTCTAGAATAAATGCACATCATTGTAAAAAAGGCAGGGCAACTGATGGGACACAACCCTGTAATGAACAGTATGTTCAGCCGATTGTCTTCACGTGTTAGGAATTCCACTTTTGTTTTTGTAGGTGTGTCTTTGACATGAAGACTGTGGGCAAATATCTCATTGTCTTGTTTCCGTAAATAGTAACTTGTGAAATGCTTCCAGACATTCTATTAATTGTTTCAGCCGTTCAAACTTTTTTTATTAGATAATCAAACTTAGGCTTTTGTATTATATTATATATCAGACTACGAACTTCGGTATTATAAAAAATTCTATACTATACACGATCAGCAGAAAGTTTGGAATAATTCAGATTTGTTTTGTTTTGTTTTTGAAAAAAGGCTCTTATGTATGGAAGCCCGTTTCTGCCACTGTATAAAAGATACTAAAGGTAATTGCGACTTTTTATCTCACAATTCTTGACTTATTTTCTCACAATTGCAAGTTTACATCATTCAATTCTGACTTTTTTCTCAAAAAAATGCGAGCTCTAAATTCAGAATTGTAAGACATAAACTCACAAATCTGCCTTTTTTTATAAATAAAAATCTAAAATAGACTTTAGAACACGCAGTTGGGAGTTGTTAAGAAAGAATTGTGAGATATAAACTCGCAATTCAGAGAAAATGTCCTTTTTTCTTTCAAATTTGGACTTTGTAACTCGCAATTGCGAGTTAATATCTCACAATTCTGGGAAAAAAGTCAGTTGCACGAAAAAAGTTTTTATCTCGCAATTCTGACTTCATTTCTCACAACTGTGCGTGTATATTATGCAGCTTTGACTCGCAATTACAAGTTTATATCTCACAATTTTGAAAAAAGGTTTATATTTCACAATTCTGGCTTCATTTCTACCACAATTCTGACTTTATAACTTGCAATTGAAAAAACGTCAGAATTGTGAGTTTGTGTGACAATTCTGAGGAAAAAAAGGCAGAATTGAGAGATAGAAAGTCCATACTTATACTCATATTATCGATAACTAAAACTAAAAACATAAAAAAATGTTGCTTGAAATATTATAAACTTTAACTGAAATAATAGGAAATATATATAAAAAACCCCACAATTGTTTAATTCAGCTAGTTGCCAAGGAATCATTTCACATTTTCTTTTAGTTTAACTTGAAGCACTAAAATAACTAAAACTAAAACTGAAATTAAAATGAATAAAAGCTATACAGTGATGCAGATTACAGAAATGCAAAGCAAAAGTACTCATCTCAAACTAAAATTAAAATTAAAAATAACAAAAAATTCTAAATGTTTATAAAAAATATAATAAATCTAAACTAAAATTAAAAAACTAAAACCATTAAAAAAGTAACTGAAATATTACTGAAAAATTAATAAAAACACTACAGACGTATTTGGGTGGAAAAAAAAATACAAAAATACACAACAAAATGACTCAACTCTATCTGAAACAAAAATTAAAATGGAAAATAAAAACTAATTTAAAATATTTGTAAAAAACCATAATAGTATACCAGTTATACCTAAAATAACATTGCTTTCAAAGGCTGCATTGTTTGATCAAAAATACAGAAAAAACAGTAATATTGTAAAATAATATTGCAATTTAAAAGAACCTTTCTATTTTAATGGTAAATGCTCATTTTTAATTTAATATTCTGATTGAATATATATATATATATATATATATATGCTATCTTATCATGAGTATACACAATATTGTCTACATTTACTACACTGTTTATTCAGTACTCAGCCTACCGGCTTTCAGATTTAAATACGCACTGCTCCTTTAGTGACCATGAACTTAAATATTATTATAATAAGAGCTTAAACAACAACTTACCTCATAAAATTCTATTAATCCAGCAAAAATCAAGGAACACTGCCGTCCTTTGTCAGATCACCTGTATCACCCGTTGGCCTACGGAGAGACCAAAGTCCAGCTGGCTACCTGTCGTGTTATAAAATAGAGAGAGGGAGGCCATCTCCATGCAGTCGAAACCCATCAAGCCTGTCTGCTTTGCATACGTCTGCAGTTCTCGTGAGGATCTGATGTCACACAAGGCGGCCCGTCTATCTAAAAGATTACTTTTGGGGCACATGAGCCCATGATCCATCTGTTAGGGTTCATGCAAGACTGTGCTTGAATGCAGCTGATTTAAATCTAAAGCAGACACACCCAGTTTCACTGAAAAAAAAAAAATGTGCACAGTGTCAACAGCAGTCATTTCTGGAGCTTATTTTATCTACAAGTCTCTACATCCGTACAAAGCTACTTCTACAGGTGAAGTTCACTTACCTTAAGGTGTACAGATAAAAAAGCCTTTGAGAACATCTCAGGTTATTAAACAACTCTGTTTGCTTGGTAATCTTTTGTTACCTGGGCATGAACTACAGGAATAGTGTACGCAGAAGGACATTTGCAAACAGGTTACGATGACGTCAGGCCATCGTATTCTGTTTACACACAAAACTACATGCCCTGTGGCTCATGGATACACTGTATTCAGTTTCTTCACCTACTGCAAAGAAGACAAACGATAATAAATCAACTTTAACATGACTGTGTTTGTGCTACCAGCCACTCAATCACAGGCGTAAAAAGAAACCAAACACTGAAGTGGAATGTGCAAAGGTGAGAAACGTACATTTATAAAGATTTACACATTTGACAAAGGCCTTATACCTGGGGTGCCCAACCCTGGAGATCTACCTTCCTGCAGAGTTTAGATCCAACCCTTATCAAACACACCTGTCTGTAATTATCAATGCTCCTTCAGATCCTAATTAGTTGGTTCAGGTGTGTTTGATCAGGGTTGGAGCTGAACTTTGCAGGAAGGTAGATCTCCAGGAACAGGGTTGAGCACCCCTGCCTTATCCACTTTCATTTTTCAGTGTGGAAGTAAGCTGTTTTCTGGTAATGTGTTAGACGTCCGGTTCATAATCCGTCATAGGGAAATAATGAGAAGAATATCGAAGTGCAGTAAACGGTAAAACAGTTTGCACTACAAACCAGTGTGTTCATAATTAAAGCCGGGCTCACACTACAGGATTTTTAAAATCCTAACCGATTATGAAATCTGGTTGCAGCGCACACATAAGGAGAATCTTTGCAGATTATATTCCCTGAAATCTTAAACATGTACACCCTACAATATTTGAAAATTGTGACACATCACACACTACAAGATTTTATTAAGATTATCATGACGGAGGGAGCGCCTCACGTGATCTTACGGAACAGATCGTCATTTCAGCAACTAATATTTACATATGTTAATTAGGGTGCTAGCAGCTTTATGCACTCACCCGGTATTTTCAAAACTGAGACGATTTCACTCCAGAGCTTTCCTTGCTCTTTTTCTTCCTTGCGGTTATGGTATGTTTTAAACATATCATACAGACAGTGTTACTACAAAAACATAAAAAGCAGTTTCCTCCATCTCCACTATACAATGGACCGTACAGCAGCTGTTTTGCGGTCACGCATTGGCTGTTGTGAAAATACTGACGTAATCACAGCCGTGATCATCCCGATTTAAAATCCTGAATATCAAACATGTTTGATATGATCGGGGCAGCCCCGATTTGTGTGAGAGCAGATCGGGAGGTGCAAGATTCGATCTGTGAACGTCTCACAGATGTCCATGCTGAACATCGGGACCGATCAAGGTACTCGACAAGCTCCGATTCTCGGGAGGGGAAAATCGGGGCAAAATCGGGCTAAAAATCCTGTGGTGTGAGGCCGGCTTAAGATAATACATTAAAATAATATGGTAAGACACACCAGTTTGCAATATCAAGCATCAAAACGAGGTTTTTGTGCAGCTAAAAATAGCTGGAAGTGGATGAGACCGGAAGCCAGACACAAAAAATTTACAAATGGCTGCACCCACTCTTATGGGAAAAATAAGGTGAATACAATGCATTCAAGCTATTTGTACAGCTTTGTGTTTTCTGAGAATTAAATCGATTACTGCTGCTTATGCCATGTTTTTTTTTGTGACGTAATCACAATTTTAAAGTTCCATTATATTTACAAACTACAAAAAAAGTATTTTTGCATAAATAAAGGTAAAAAAGTGTCCCTTGAGAAGCAAAATTGGGTAAAGTATTCAGCCTTGATTTCAAGTAGTATAAATCTTTCACAAAATGTATGTTTAAAACAAGAAAATTTGCCAGTGGGTTGAATGATGTGAATTATTAAAACAATATTTGTTGTGCCGAAATCAACGACCTGGAGAAACCTGTTACTAGATTACTATTATTATATTTTTAACATACATATTTAATACTACCTTGTCAGATTTGGTGTATCGGTTTACCTCAGACCAAACAGCTTTCTAGCTTTATAAAACAGAGGAGGTTAGACACAGCCGGAGTGAATTTGCGAACATTAAAGCAATTCTGTGTGAAAATGAGGACGGTAATGGGTTTCTGTAACCTTTAATGCTGTGTTCTCGAATTTGGTGACCCTGCTGTATCTGTGTCAGTTCACATCAGACCAAAATGCATACTAAGATATAAAATACAGGACGTTAGATATCACCAGAGGGAATGTGGGTACCATTAAAGCCATTCTGTGTGAAAAAAGGGGATGTAACAGATTTGTGGTATCCTCTAATGTTGTGTTGTCGGATTTGGTGACCCTGCTGTATTTGGTGACCCTGCTGTATTTGTTTTCTGGTTTATAAAATAGAGGCAGACAGACATTACCAGAGTGAATTTGGGTGGGAAACAGAGGGTGGGAACAGATTTCGGAAACCTGTTGTGCTCCCTTGTTGGATTTGGTAACCCTGCTGCGCATCTGTGTCTGTTCATATCAGACCAAAAGCTTTTCTAGGATATAAAATACAGTTAGTCAAAGTTAGTCATCACCAGAGTGAATCTGGATTACATTAAAGCCATTCTGTGTGACAGATTTCAGTGCAGATTTCTGTATCCTCTAATGCTATGTTGTTGGATTTGCTGACCCCATGTACATCTGTGTCTGTTCATATCAGACCAAAATGTTTTCTAGGATATAAAATAGAAGTGTTAGACATAGCCAGAGTAAATTTGAGTAACATTACAGCAATAATTTGTGTCAAATAGAGGGGGTAACGGATTTCGGTAACCTTTAATGCTGTATGTTGGATTTGGTGACCCTGCTGTATCTGTGTCTGTTCACATCAGACTAAAATGCTTTATAGAGCATGAACCAGAGGAGAGAGCTGCTCAGAGACTGTGTGTATCAACAACTGTTTACACCAAACCAAAATATGTTGTAGGATATAAAACAGAGAAAATTAGACATCACCAGAATGAATTTGGGTAACATTCAAGCCATTCTGTGTGAAGCAATGTGGAAGGCAACAGAATTTGGCTCCTTTGTCATATTTGATGACCCTGCTGTATCCACCTGTTTCCGAGAGGCGCTACTGTAGAAAAGAAAGTGGGTGCAACTTCCGGTGAGGCGGCAGTAGTAGTATACCAATGGTATTTTGTGTGCTAATTAACGAGAGGCTAAGTGTTTTTCGGATCATTGTTTACTGTGTAAAGTTGCAAACCTTTATGAGGGATGTCGTTACGGCGCTCATGTGCTGTTTGAAGCTGTGCTCCCACATCGTTAGCAAGTTTAGATCGTTAAATCTTGAATGACTGTTAACTAGTGATGTGACATTTGAACTGAGGCATCGGAGCTTGTGTTAAGGGGTGTGCCAGATGAAGCCTCGATTCGAGGCTTGTGTTGTTAACGTGGAAATCAAGAAACCATACTTACCATTTTTAACTTATTCATTTATATTTTTAAATACCCAGTCATACAAGTAATATGAAAAATACAAATTATTTCAGGAAAATTAAATATTTGCCATATGCACTTCATGTGTACATTACTCTTCTATTATATCATATTCGTACTAGCATTTAATGCCACACTCTAATGGGTAAATGAATTTATCTGAGACAGAAATTCAACAGACAAACACACACATTGTTAGACTTATATTGTGCACGTAACATGAGTCGATCTGTGGAATGTGTGGTGAATATTTCATCCGACTGTGTTTCTTTCACGCGCTTCTGGCTGCTTTATTTTTTACTAACCACCAGATCACGCTGTTTTCAACACACTAGAAGCTTTGAATCTTTTCCCGAAACAGTCAGATGAAATGTCAGTGCATACAAGGCTTCATTTGCCCATCACTACTGTCAGCTGTTGAATGAATTAGTGTTACGTCCCACTTGTTGACTTCGAACCGGAAAATGATCCCACTTTTGACGCAAGGCCTCATGGGGCGTAGGAAGCTTGTGGATATAACTTTTCCATTAAGGGGCAATATTTGCCCCAGAATTGATTTCCAGGGGCACTTGTACATTGGTGAGGGCAATTTTATGGAGTGAATTTTGTGCCAATATTCATCAAACTAATCCAGCATTTTACAAATAAGCACAATCGGCTTTGCAAAGAAAAACTCAACTTTCAAAAAACACAAAGCGATTTGCAAATACAAACCTCTATCTGAAAGAAAATGCAGTGGTATGGATTGTGTGTTGTGTGTTGCAACAGTGAGACTCAGTTGCCATTTTATGAGGAAACTTGGCTTGATTTTCTCACAAATGCGTGCAGGCAGATTTTCTCACAAATGCAGTTTCTCACAAAAATCAGTAGTGACATGGCTAAACATTTAACTATGCAGTCTTTCCCTATAAAAACTGATCCATTCTCCATACTTTTTATCCTCTGTTGGATCACGGGATATAGAATATATACATATGTTGATACAATTGTTCAACATTCAAAACAACGCTGGAGTATATATATCAATATATCATGCCAGAATATATTGTAGTACTAAAATGCAAATATATTGTGGATAGCGACAACTGTGTACCAACAATAAAAGCGTTTTGAATTTTATTTTTACATTAGGTCAAGTAAGATTTATTGTCGTTCTGCTATATATCTTGAGACATAGCCTACAGTGGAGAGAAATATAATATAAAGTGTAAGTATAAAACTACACATAGACAACCTAGTAGGCTAATTTAATTATACAAATAGGCTACTATAATCAAACCAGTTTAAGTTCAGGCGAGCTTTATTGCTTTATTCAGCTTTATTATTAATATTCCTTATGAAAATTAACCATGTTCTAGTTGATCATTTGGAATCAGAAGTGGCTTATATGAAAGGCAAAGGCCTCTAGATTATGCTTATTTTACCAAAATAAAATCTTATCATGCCTTGATTTTTAATTATTTAATTAGGACAGAAAGATCAGACTTTGCTTAGACAAAAGTCTTGTCACTTAACAGAAATAATGTACAGTACAGAACATAAAGTCATGGTGCAGTGGAAAAAGAATTAATATTGTGTATGACTCCCATGAGCTTGGAGGACTGCATCCATACGTCTTGGCAATGACTCAAATAACTTATTAATGAAGTTATCTGGAATGGCAAAGACAGCATTCTTGCAGGACTCCCAGAGTTCATCAAGATTCTTTGGTTTCATCTTCAATGCCTCCTCCTTCATCTTACCCCAGACATGCTCAATAATGTTCATGTCTTGTGACTGGGCTGGCCAATATTGGAGCACCTTGACCTTCTTTGCTTTCAGGAACTTTGATGTGGAGGCTGAAGTATGAGAAGGACTGCCATCCTGCTGAAGAATTTGCCCTCTCCTGTGGTTTGGAATGTAATGGGCAGCAAGAATGTCTTGATACCTCAGGCTGTTGATGTTGCCATCCACTCTGCAGATCTCTCGCACGCCCCCATACTGAATGTAACCCCAAACCATGATTTTTCCTCCACCGAACTTGACTGTTTTCTGTGTGAATCTTGGGTCCATGCGGGTTCCAATAGGTCTTCTGCAGTATTTGCGACAATTGGGATGTAGTTCAATAGATGATTAATCGGAAAAAAAATCAACCTTCTGCCACTTTTCCACAGTCCATCCTTCCTGCAAGCTTTGGGCCCTGGCAAATGCAATAAGATTTTTTAGTTGTCTTCTGTTTAATGCTGGTTTCTGAGCACTAATTTGGCCATTGAGACCACTGCTTGAGAGAATTCAACAGACTGTTCTTGTAGATACAGGGGTTTCTGGTGACAAGTTGTTATGTAGCTCTGCTGCAGTTGAAAAGGGGCTGGCCCTGGACTGTCAAACCAACAAACGGTCCTCTCGAACAGCTGTCTTACGGGGTCTGCCTGACCTGGGCCTGTCATGAACTTAACCAGTTTCTTCAAATCTTTTTCTTTTCCTCTCCACTTGACGTTTAGATACATTAAAGATGTCTGCCGCCTCACCAGGAGACTTGGTCTTCAGGCTCTTGATGATCAGCACTTTGGTCTGTGGTTGAATCTTTGGCATGCTGTCAGGTCAGGATGCATTTCAAATGAAGGTTGGGTATGCTGGGGTTCTTCTTCTACACACCTGGGAATGTGTTAATTACAGTATTTGTCACAGGTGACGCTCTAATCTGTGATTGGTTGAATCCTTTAAAGATGTGACAAGACTTTTGTCTAAGCAAAGTCTGACCTTTCTGTCCTAATTAAATAATTAAAAATCACGGCATGATAAGATTTTATTTTGGTAAAATAAGCGTAATCTAGAGGCCTTTGCCTTTCATATAAGCCACTTCTGATTCCAAATGATCAACTAGAAGTCAAGTTATTATTTGTTGTTCCTACAACTTGGATAGGCGACAAGACTTTTGTCAGGGTGTGTACATGCAGGGTGTGTAAAAATGCTCCTGTAAGGAGGTATTTCATATTTCAACCAATATTTTACTCTGAATACAGATTTTAGTCTGACAATAGCCTGTTTGGAAAAATCCATCTAAACATATGAAGCTTTTTATATATATCCGTGCAACATTTTAACTCATGAAGTTAAGAATCAAAGGCTACTGTCAGGAATTATATTAGTGGCTCTTCAATGCAAACATTCGTCATCTGAGTCACTCCGAGAAGAGTCCTTGCTGTCCAGAGTGTGTCTTCACCCATGTAGGCATTTTAGTATTACAATATATTGTGACATGATACATTTTTATTATACCCCTGCGTTGTTTTGAATGTTGAACAGTTGTATCAACATATGTATATATTCTATATCCCGAATGGATCGGTTTTTATAGGGAAATACATCCTAGTTACATGTTTAGCCATGTCTCTACTGATTTTTTAGATAATCAATCACGTTAACAACTTTACAGCACTTATTGTGAATTTCACTGACATTGTAGTATAGGGTCACTTAGTGAAAACATCTAAATGGTTAATTATAGATACAGTAAGTATTCTGTATTCCCTGTATTCGCTGTATTCCCTGAAAAGGTAAAAGGGTGTTCCGGGTCTCAGGAGGCTACCGTAAAATGACCGACAGCGGCATCTGCTGTTTTTTGGAAAAGGAAGTTGCTCAATTGCATTTGTGAGAAAATCTGCCTGCATGCATTTGTGAAAAAAATCAAGGCAAGTTTCCCAATAAAAAGGCAACTGAGTCTCACAGTTGTAACACACAATACATATATTTGTCCATACCACTGCATTTTCTCTCAAATATAGTTTTGTATTTGCGAATCACTTTGCGTTTGTTTGAAAGTCGCAGTTTTTCTTTGCAAAGCATATTGTGTTTATTTGCAAAACGCTGGATTAGTTTGATGAATATTGGCACAAAATTCACTCCATACAATTTTTATAATCACCTTATTATAAAAACCATATGTTGTCTTTAATGTCAAATACGCCTACTTAAATTTACCCAGTTACTTTAATCAATATTTTAAACGGTTGTCAATAACTGTATAATAACTGTTGTAATAATATTATGACAAAAATCATAATTATACATTATTGTTCTTTATATTGTAATTATTCATATCAATACAGAAAACAATATAAAATGTTTTTGTTATGTTTTAGGCGATGTCACATTCTGGCTTCATAGATAAACATGTCGGTCCATGAGGTTAGCATGAGGTTAGCCAAGTGTAGCACATGCAAAACTCACGTTATAATCACTAAAGCTGGAAATTAATATTTTACTTACATTGTATCTGCACTGTGTTGTTTATGATGAGGTAATTCACAAGCGTGTGAACGCATCAATAGCTCCGTGTTTTCAGTGCTGACTAATCACTAATCTAACAGCCTCTGATTAATCCAAGCGCCTCTGATTGACCAATGCATTACTAAATTCAACAGAAACGCGTTTGATTGGTTATAAGGCTCAATGCTGCACAAAACAGCACGCAAAAGTAATCTGATGCAGTGTGAGCCAATCTAAATGTAATTCCAGGGATTGCACCTTTTTATTCATTTTTACTTTTAATTGCAACAGTTGTAGTATGTTGTTTATTTGTGCAGGGGCATTTTTTGCCCCTTTGTATTGAATTTATGAGGGGTTATCACTTTCTAAGATATAAAATAAAAGGAAGTCAGACATCACCAGAGTGAATCTGGGTAACATTCAAGCCATTCTTTGTGAAATAGAGGGGAAGGTAACAGATATTGGGAAACTGTTATGCTCCTTTCTCAGATTTAGTGACCCTACTGTATATAACTGTTCCATTAAGGAGCATATTTGCCCCAGAATTGATTTCCAGGGGTATTTTCTACATTGGTGAGGGCTTTTATATATATATATATATATATATATATATATATATATATATATATATATATATATAATCACCTTATTATTATAAGAACCATATGTCTTTAATGTCAAATACTTAAATTTACCCAGTTACTTTAATCAACATTTTAAACTGTTGTCAGTAACAGACTGTCTAAATTACACAGCAGCTAGGACTGCAATATTATGACAAAAATCATTATTGTATATTATTGCTCATTATACTGTAATAATGATTATTAATATCAATAAAACAATATAAAACGCTTCAGTTTCGTTTTGGGCACCACACATTCCGGGTTCATAGACAAACATGTCGGTCCATGAGTTTAGCCAAGTCTAGCACAATTATTCAAAACTTGCGTTATAATCACTTAAGTTTGAAATTAGTATTTTACTCACATCGTATCTGCACTGTGTTGTTTATGATGAGGGAATTTGCGAGCGTGCGAACTCATCAACAGCTCTGGCGTTTTTAGCGCTAACTAATCTAGGCGTCTCTGATTGATGCATTTTCAGCGGTGACTAATCTAAGCGCCTCTGATTGGCCAATACATTCCTAAGTTCAACAGAAACGCGTTTGATGTACAGGGGCATTTCTTCCCCTTTATATTGAATTTATGGGCTTATTTTTGCTCATTTTGGTGGCATTTTTGCCACAAGCCCTCATTAATTTCCTGATCTGCAGTGATTCACACTTTCTAAGATATAAAATAAAAGTCAGACATCACCAGAGTAAATTTGGCTAATGTTCAAGCTGAATTCTGTGTGAAATAAATGATAAAGAATGATGGTAAGTAATCTGTCATGCTGCCTTGAGGGATTTGATGGCCCTGCTGTAACAGTTTCTGTTCCTATCAGACCAAAACGCTTTCTAGGATATGAAATAAAGGAGGTAAGACGTCACCAGAAAGTGTAACATTAAAGCCATTATGAATTAAACATAGCTTAGGCAGCTTGTCTAAAAGATTAAGTAAATGAACCTGTTTGACAGCACCGCTGTTTCTCCTCAGCGCTTTAACGATAATGTGCACAAGCGCCAGGCGAGTTCTAGCACAGTAATTTGATGGAAAACGACTTGTAGTCACAGATTTCGTTAAAACGGCTGTGATTCTGTCAAAAATATATAGCAAAAGAAGTCTATATGACTCATGTTCTATATTCTGCGTTTTTTGAAGCCACGCGATAGCTTTTTGTGAAGAGCAGTCACATATTTAAACCATTATTCACTAAAAATCTTCCTGGTCTTTAAGATTCAACACATTAAATAACACTTGATGTTTCAGTAGAGCAGTTTTGTGATTATGTTGGAGAAGATCTACTGTATGAGGCTCACAGGGGAGTGAGTTAATGCGGAGAGGGCAGGTGCACATCAGCCTGCAGGGGGCAGAAGTGAGGCTCTATTAGTATTGAGTGTGAACCACGCCTGTGGAGAGCCAGAGATGGCAGGTCACACATTTGATTAGAGTCAATGGGAGGGAGGGAAACCACACAAGGTCAAAGACAAAGGCTACATGCAGGTGCACAACTGGCGGACAGGTCGGTCACTAGAATGGTGAACATAGAATTAGCATTGTTGGATATTACCTTTAGTTCGCTTTGCTTTTTCCCTATAGGCTACTATAAGAATATAATGTGAATCAAATGTAATGTTTTTGTAATCTTAATTATATTATAGTTTAAATTTATAGTAAATGAGATTAGTTGACCTTTTTTGGCCCATTTAAGTAGGACTTAAGTATATACATCATATATGTCACATTATAAAATTATATTTGACCACAGAATGCCGCAATTGACCAATTACTTCAGAAAGCAGGGTAATATTGTGACTTGTGAAAATGCGATCACTGAAACCTTGCTGTTGCACTGCAGATTTTCCTCTTGAGCTCCTCGGTTTTCCTGCACCAGTGAGTTGGGCTGCTTCATTCAGCAAAACTGAAGCAGGTTTGGCACAGGGACCCCGGTGGAGGCGTCATGGGGTTTGAGGTGTTACAGGTTTGGGAAAGTGTGACCTTACAGGGTCCTTCTCAAAAAAATGATTTTCTGGCTTGCAAAATGCTGACATTTTCTCCAACATGGAAAGTATTTATTAATATTTTTATATTATTTATTTTAATCTGCCACGTGGTCATTAAAAAATGGAACATTTAAATTACACGAGTGAAAAAAATACATTTAATTATATTTCATTTAAATATCTTTTGCAGTGTGGTGGGAAATCACTATATGTACATATTTGAACAATGTAGCTCATATAATTGTTTGTTTCTCTCTGGATTATCCCGTTTTTTCTGTACTTCTGCTCTGTCTTTTATCTTTCTCAACATTGTGTACATTACATTATTAATTAAAACTTAGCATTATAATGACATTATTAATTAAACATTAGCATTATCATTTATTTGATCCAAAATACGGCAAAAACAGTAAAAATTATAAATTATTTATACATTTAAAATTTTTTAGCATCATTACTCTCCAGTCACATTCTAATATTCAGATTTGCTGCTAAAAAAAACATTTATTATTATTATGTTGAAAATAGCTAAGCAGAATTTTTTCAGGTTTCTTTGATGAATAGAAAGTTCAGAGGAACAGCATTTATCTGAAATAGAAATCTTTTGTAACATTATAAATGTTTTTATCATCACCTTTGATCTAAAGCATATTTGCTAAACAAAAGTATCAATTTCTGTAATTTCTTTCCCCGCTCAAAAAAAAAAAAAAAAAAAAAAAAAACTGACTCCAAGCTTTTGAATAGTAAATGGTAGTGTTTAATGTTGCAAAAGCTTTTTGTTTCAGATTCACAATATTGCTGCTTTTGCTGCATTTTGGATCAATTAAATGGAGAGAATTCTTAAAAAAAAAAAAAAAAACACTAAAAATCTTACTGTTCAAAACTTTTGACTGGTAGTGTATATCAGTTTTGTTTAATTCATGTTTTTTTTTTTTTAATTAATTGTACATTTTGCTAAACTTTTTTTTACACTTTTTGTAAAATCAGCACTAATATTTAATGTTCATAATGCTCACTTAATGTTGGAAATACAAAATAAAATAATATAAAACAATTAAATATAATATAATTCAATATACACAATATAAATGATTACCACAAAAGTCTTTTCCATGTAATTTCTGAAAAAAAAAAAAAAATCCAATTCTAGTAAGTTCAGCATAACAATATAATGTTGAACAACTTCATATTATTTAATAAAATGTTAGGCTGTGAAAGTATCCCTTTCATATAAGATCACTTGGATATTTTCAGTCTTTTTCATGACTCAAGTATTATGTTTGTCACCATTTTTTTTTTTTTTTTTTCAGATAAATGCTGATCTTTGGATCTTTCTATTCATCAAAGAATCCTGAAAGAAATGACTAAACTGATTCAAAAATTGATAATAATGATAATAAAAATGTTTCTTGAACAGCAAATCAACATATTAGAATGAGTACAAACCGCAAAGACTAGCGTTTCCTCAAATATCTTTGCTTTTGTCGTCTCCTAGTGGTGAAACGCGCTCCTACATGAAAAATAGCAAATAAAACAGAAAATGGCGCTTTTTCGGTGTCTGTCGGGCAAAAGGAGCCTTTTCATTTGCAAATAGAGCTGTGTGTTAATTAAACACTAGGGCAATAAAATTCAAACAAAGCAGGAAGGAGAAAAAAACTTAAGCCAGATGTAGCCATGAGATTTGCCCTCCATGACTGACATTTCTGTCTGTATTTGAAGATTCTTGCTAAATTGCCTGTATATTTATTAGAATGTATAATTAAATCACCTTTGTAGGCTGACTGGGGGATGCTGTAGATCTAATACACAAACCGCAGCATTGTAGGCTATAAAGACCCTTGGTGCTCCAAACAGGAATATTGTATAGAATGGGGGAGGGGATCGAGCCCTCAAGACACTCTCCGGCCCTGACCATCATGTTTTAAGGCACTAATACCACTACACGGTCTTTAAATCCACTGCTGTGTCACTTATTATCATCTAAAGTTACTGACTTTCAAAAGTCCCTTGTTAATCTCTTTTCTTCACCCATGATTGAACCAATTGTGTGTTTTCACTGCAGTTTGAGACAATAAGCTTCATCACAAAAGAAAAGTTGGTCAGCCATGATGTCATTGTCTAAGACGCACCTCTAGGAAATCTGTTAAGCGAGTCAGTCGATTAGTTAAAGCGATACTCAGTCACAGCAGGTTCCTGAGCTTTACTGTAAATCAATCTCCAACACGTGGCCTCTGTTGACAACAGTAGTATTGTGTGTAGTGTGCATGTTTTTTTTTTCTCAAAATGCACATTGTTAGAATTTTTAACAGACTGTGTCATACAAATAGACATATTAATGATTGTTTGTGTATTTTAAAGTTAAAATAGTTATATATTCCACTAGAAAATGTAATAAAAGATATGAAGAAGGTGCATATATAAGCCTAAATATCAGTGAAACACATTTCCAGATAATAAGTCTATACCAGACTGAAGAGGAGCGCTGTCTGCTCCCCTCTCACTGACCCCTGCTGCATCACCATTACTCTGTGTAATCTGGGCTTTACGTGCACGTCCAGATGGGCAGGCAGCCATTCGCTCGAGGAGAAATCCACTTACTGATCCATATAGTCACTGGGTTACACTTGCACTTCCAAAGTGAGTGAGTTCACTAGAGCCGTCTGTCCTGACCACATCAGTGAAGCTTTACTAAATTAGTTTAATCTCGATGTTTGCATGATAACATTGCTGTATTTTTTTATCCAGTCTGATCACACTGCATCAACCTCTGCTAAAACCTTTTCTTAGTCAACTACTGGCAGGATTTTAGATTGCACCACAATTATGTTTTACATTTTTAGCATTCACCATCATCATCTTCTGCGTGCCTGTGCAGGTCTGGTTTTGACTGAAGCCAAACAGACATATTCAAACCAAATCGAAACTGGAGTCTTGTAGATTTTGCTATGAAACGAGTCTTAATTAAATATCTGTGTTCAGATTATATAATGATCAAGACTTTAATGTGAAGGCGGTTGAGTGAGTAAGATGTTGTGGCAGATGGTTGGATAGAACCATAGGAAGTGCTGCCCCTCAAAGAGGCTTTTGTTCAAGCTACTGGAAATACCTCAAGGTGACCTGGGTATCTTAATCTCACTCATCAAACGCATCCCACTGTAAACCTATTCATACTGATCCTCACAATGCATCTTTCAACATCACAGAACAACAAATGATTTCCTTGCACAAACGTACTATGGTAGTATTCGTTTCTAACAAAATACCATAGTTGTGGCTAAACTTAGCTTTAGCCACCATGTCATTAATAAATAAATAAATAAATATAACAATAATAAGAAAGAAAATCCATGCAAATACATAGCAAAACTCTAGAAACAAACAAGAACACCCTAGAAACACAGTAAAAACATTCACAATTCACATTTCAAATGCATAGCAACATCACTGAACCACCCAGAACATCCTATAAACCACAAAGCAACACACTAAAAATGGCTTAGAACGTCCTACAAAATGCATAGCAATGACCTAGAAGCCACACACAACATCCTATCAACCAATAGAACACAGTAATCCCACTCAGAAAACCCAAGCAAATTAATAGCAATGCCTTAAACCACCCAAAACAGCCTGACAACCACATACTGTAGCAATGGACTACAACTACTCAGAACTCTCTAGCAAATGCATAGCAACAAACACTAGAACAACAAAACAGTTAAAATATACAAATGTGTAGGAATGCCCTTGTAACCACATAGCACTCAAAAAAAACCCAAGCCCAAGAACACACTAAAACACTCACACTCTAGCAAATGTATAGCAACACCCTAGAAACCACCCAGAACACCTCAACAACCACATAACAACACACTAAAACCAATCACACCCTAGCAAATACATAGCAACACCCTAGAATCACTCAGAACACCTCAACAACCCCATAATAACACACTAAAAACACTCATACTCTAGCAAATGCATAGCAAAACCTTAGAAACCACCCAAAACACCTCAAGAACCACATAACAACACACTAAAACTACTCACACCCTAGAAACCACCCAGAACACCTCAACAACCCACAATAACACAGTAAAACCACTCACACCTTACCAAATGCATAATGACACCCTAGAAACCACCCAGAACACCTCAACAACCACATAATGACACACTAAAAGCACTTACACCCTAAATGCATTGCAATGCCATAGAAACCACCCAAAACACCTCAAAAACCACATAATACACTAAAAACCACTTACCCTAGAAAATTCATTACAACACCCTAGAAACCACCCAGAACACCTAGACAACCCACAATAACACACTGAAACCACTCACACCCTAAATGCATAGCAATGCCATAGAAACCACCCAAAACACCTCAAAAACCACATAATACACTAAAAAACACTTACCCTAGAAAATTCATTACAACACCCTAGAAACCACCCAGAACACCTCAACAACCCACAATAACACACTAAAACCACTCACACCTTAGCAAGTGCATATCGACAACCTAGAAACCACCCAGAAAACCTCAACAACCCACAATAACACACTAAAACCACTCACACCTTAGGAAGTGGATATCGACAACCTAGAAACCACCCAGAACACCTAAACAACCCACAATAACATACTAAAACCACTCACACCCGACCAAATGCATAGCTACACCCTAGAAACCACCCAGAACACCTCAACAACCCACAATAACACAGTAAAACCACTCACACCCTACCAAATGCATATCGACAACCTAGAAACCACCCAGAACACCTCAACAACCCACAATAACACAGTAAAACCACTCACACCCTACCAAATGCATATCGACAACCTAGAAACCACCCAGAACACCTCAACAACCCACAATAACAAAGTAAAACCACTCACACCCTACCAAATGCATATCGACAACCTAGAAACCACCCAGAACACCTCAACAACCACATAACCACACACTAAAAACCACTTACACCCTGGAAAATTCATTACATCACCCTAGAAACCACCCAGAACACCTAAACAACCCACAATAACACACTAAAACCACTCACACCCGACCAAATGCATAGCTACACCCTAGAAACCATCCAGAACACCTCAACAACCCACAATAACACAGTAAAACCACTCACACCCTACCAAATGCATATCGACAACCTAGAAACCACCCAGAACACCTCAACAACCCACAATAACACAGTAAAACCACTCACACCCTACCAAATGCATATCGACAACCTAGAAACCACCCAGAACACCTCAACAACCCACAATAACACAGTAAAACCACTCACACCCTACCAAATGCATATCGACAACCTAGAAACCACCCAGAACACCTCAACAACCCACAATAACACAGTAAAACCACTCACACCCTACCAAATGCATATCGACAACCTAGAAACCACCCAGAACACCTCAACAACCCACAATAACACAGTAAAAC
Source organism: Cirrhinus mrigala (assembly GCA_036247105.1). NCBI lineage: Eukaryota > Metazoa > Chordata > Actinopteri > Cypriniformes > Cyprinidae > Cirrhinus > Cirrhinus mrigala. Next base: position 23,101,388 of record CM070016.1, read on the forward strand.
CACTCACACCTTACCAAATGCATAATGACACCCTAGAAACCACCCAGAACACCTCAACAACCCACAATAACACAGTAAAACCAATCACACCCTACCAAATGCATATTGACAACCTAGAAACCACCCAGAACACCTCAACAACCCACAATAACACAGTAAAACCACTCACACCCTACCAAATGCATATCGACAACCTAGAAACCACCCAGAACACCTCAACAACCCACAATAACACAGTAAAACCACTCACACCTTACCAAATGCATATCGACAACCTAGAAACCACCCAGAACACCTCAACAACCAACAATAACACATTAAAACCACTCACATCCTACCAAATGCATATCGACAACCTAGAAACCACCCAGAACACCTCAACAACCACATAACCACACACTAAAAACCACTTACACTCTGGAAAATTCATTACAACACCCTAGAAACCAACAAGAACACCTAAACAACCCACAATAACATACTAAAACCACTCACACCCGACCAAATGCATAGCTACACCCTAGAAACCATCCAGAACACCTCAACAACCCACAATAACACACTAAAACCACTCACACCCTACCAAATGCATAGCTACACCCTAGAAACCATCCGGAACACCTCAACAACCCACAATAACACACTAAAACCACTCACACCCTACCAAATGCATATCGACAACCTAGAAACCACCCAGAACACCTCAACAACCCACAATAACACACTAAAACCACTCACACCCGACCAAATGCATAGCTACACCCTAGAAACCACCCAGAACACCTCAACAACCCATAATAACACAGTAAAACCACACACCCGACCAAATGCATAGCTACACCTCAACAACCACATAACAACACACTAAAACCATTCACAGCCTACCACATGCATAGTGACACCCTAGAAACCACCCAGAACACCTCAACAACCCCATAACAACACACTAAAAACACTCACACACTAAATGCCCTAGAAACACAGTAAAAACATTCACACAAGCCACACACAACATCCTATCAACCAATAGAATACAGTAATCCCACTCAGAAAACCCAAGCAAATTAATAGCAATGCCTTAAACAACCACCCAAAACAGCCTGACAACCACATACTGTAGCAATCCACTACAACTACTCAGAACTCTCTAGCAAATGCACAGCAACAAACACTAGAACAACAAAACAGTTAAAACATATGCGTAGGAATGCCCTTGTAAACACATAGCACTCAAAAAACCCAAGCCCAAGAACACACTAAAACACTCACACTCTAGAAAATGTATAGCAACACCCTAGAAACCACCCAGAACACCTCAACAATCACATAACAACACACTAAAACCAATCACATCCTAGCAAATGCATAGCAACACCCTAGAAATCACTCAGAACACCTCAACAACCCCATAATAACACACTAAAAACACTCATACTCTAGCAAATGCATAGCAAAACCGTAGAAACCACCCAAAACACCTCAAGAACCACATAACAACACACTAAAACTACTCACACCCTAGAAACCACCCAGAACACCTCAACAACCCACAATAACACACTAAAACCACTCACACCCTACCAAATGCATATTGACAACCTAGAAACCGTCCAGAACATCTTACAACACAGAAGAACACTGAATCCATTTAGATTCGATAATAAGCTACTAAGACTGTATAATTTGATTGTCTTTAGAAACATTGGAACTCTTCTGGAATTCTTTGTAAGTAAATACACACAGGTAGTGTGCAGTGTGTAGGTGTTTAGCATGTGATATAAACCAAACACTAAGAACATTCAGATGGGGCTCATGAGTTATAAGGATCTCATTGTACACTTGTGTTGTGTGTTTTCTCAGTGACGTGATCACACATGCACAATGATCTCACTCTCACGTGTATGTTTAGTTAGCAGCTTTGTAATCGTGCGCAGCACAGATCACTTCAGTGCCCCTTTCCTTCCTGTCTCAACTGAAGCTTAAGGTTGGCAACAGTCCTCAAATGAGACCTGTTATCTGAAACTCAGCAGCCACACCTACTACACCCACCCCCATTCTAGTTGTGCAGGAACATACAGACATGGGAGAACTTCACAAGCAGGACGCACAGACTTTCCCGCCTGAAAGAGCTGCCTATAGAAGGGGGTTTAATGTTTTCATGGGGGAGGGGACAGATGGGGAGGGACTTGCTGTGATCTGGTTGTGAAATCGCAAGGGTCTGGATAAGGAGATAGTGTGGTTGAGGACATGATTGATTTTCATTATGTTATGGACCAGGAGCCCTTGCTATGAGGACCTTAGACGTAAATGTTCCACTTATAACTGAGGAGGGTTTAAGGCTGATGTTCTATGAGATATTTTTAAGGTCCACAAACCACTTTTTTTTACTATATTCATTTAGAACTAACCATACTGGTGCTTTGGAGGAGCCAGATCTTCACAAGAACAGTCTGTAGTGTATCAAGACTTTTTAAAACCTCAAACGAATCCTATAGCAAACTCAAGAACATTATATAGGAAAAAAGGGTTCTTGATTAAAAAAAAAAAAAAAGTTCTTTGCTGCAAAGAACCATGAAGAACCATTTTTTTCCCCAAAGTGTATGATGACACCAAGCTGTTTAACACATGCTTTAGGCCATACACCATGACCGATTTCAGAGCATCGTTTATTGAAAGGCGTATCCTAGGTTACAGAGCTATTACACACATTTCTCCCAAAGGAATATTATGATATATACACTCTGAGGTGTTTTGAACTGCTGTGCATCTGTGTGTATGTTGGTAAAAACATCCTGTGCGTTGCTCAAGTTACAGTGAAACATAACATCTGTATGTATGTGATATTCACAATATGTGAGATGAATTTAAGTCATAAAAATACAAAGATAATACTTATTTACATTTTTAAATATTTATATATACTTAATATATTGGATATACTACTTAAATGTCATCAGCATTCTGATTTTTACTTTTGTTTTGTTTTTTACATATACTATAGACCATGGGTCTATAGTATAGTATTTCCATGGGTTTTCCAGGTCTAGAAATCACCGTTTTAAAATTTTCTTTTATGTTCATTTTCTTTCTCAGGTTTTCCTTATGAATATGATGATTGTTACTATTTTATGTCATTATTATTAATGTTCTGGTCATTATATTTGCTTACTGGTGTTTAAGACCCATTTCTGAGGTGATGTTTTGTGATATTTATGAATCCAAGTGTAGAGATAATTTTATAAAATGCTTATATAAGACAGTTCTTATATAACATGGATTTTCCACTTATTAATATTTAAATCGTTTTCACACTGAACTCAAAAACAAAATACCTAAACCAAATAATGAAAAATAATAAACAATGGCACTGAAATTGCAACTAGATTAATTTTGCACCATTCTTGCACTGTAGATTTCAGCAGTGGCAACATTTTGTTGTTGTGACACAAGTGAAATGTTTCTGTGCACAGTCGCCATTTTCTCCTGCAAAACCTTTGCACACACGCGGGGGCTTTAAAAGCCCAACAGCTCCGAGGTCCGTTTCAAATCCGGCTCCTAAAATAACTCGCACACATCTGGAAACCATAGAAAAAAAACGAAAAGCCGTAGATTGCGCAACATTTGTGATCTAATCGCATGGAAATTAAAATGGGAATATGACTTTGGATTTTAAAAACATTTTAAAATCGACAACAGAAGCACCAAAATCTCCCTTCAGCAGCTTTAAGTCATCAAAAACAAATAATCTTCCAAATGATTGGCATGCAAAAGTGTCCACACGGGTATCTTGCTATGATTTGAAAATGTGCAGTGAGTCTCCGCAGGCCAATCACCGGGAGCAGGAGGCGGAGAGACGGATTTGATAATCCTACTATGGTGAAGACGTGGATTATAAATATTAAATGACCAAAATTGCGTTCACTCTGATTGGCTTACAGGCAGTCGTTGGCAAGGGGACGCTAGTCTGCTGGCCAATAAACGAATCCTACTAGCAATATGGCATGGCTCATGAATATTAATCAAGGTTGGCGACTGGACGCTTACTAAGTAACGTCATCAGTGTCTCATTAATATTCATGAGAGGAGGCTTCGCCATAGTGGGAATGAAAAATTCACTGTCAGGTCGGCCTGTGATGAATTGAATAGGGAAGAAGAAGGAGGAGGAGGAGAATCCAATCCGGTTTGAGCAGGTTTTTGTTTCGGACGAGCGTTAACGTCTTCCTATACTGTGATCAAACCTACTGTGTGAATCTTTAACCGAGCTCAACACAGTGTCGACCGTTTTTCAGCGTTAAATCCGTGCATCTTGCATTTTTAACCGCTTTGATTTTTGCGCGTTGTACAAACCCACAGCCATGCCTAAAAGGAGCAAAGTAAGTAGCGCATTGGTTTCCTAATTTATCGAGACACCATCTTTAATAGAACATGCTGTATAAAGAAGCAAAAGAGGAATGAAAAGAATTGTGCATGTGCACTAGTGCACGTTGCATGCAAATATACTTATTTTTATCCAATTGCAGCAGCATTCGTGCATTTTTGTGTTTGCATATAATAAACGCGTGTTTTGATTTGAGAACGCGCGACTGAGATTTTTTTCTCCACCGGAGTTAATTAAAACCCAGCTTAATTTTCATGCATGCGCGGATGTGGAATATAATTTGTGCATATGTGTCGTGTTTTTGTTTACAAATACACGAAGTCTCTGTCGACATGCATCAGACAAAGGGGGTGTAACGTTATTAGTTTTCGTTTATGTGCAGCTTATACAGTCGGGCGACCTAAAGGCTGTTGCGCGCAGGTCATCAAATCAAATTGTTGCATTGAATATTTGTGTCTTTATTTATCTATCACACGCAGTTTTTATTTTCAGTATGGTTGGCTGTAATTGTACGTAAATGTCTTTGTAAAGGCTGGGGGTTTTTAGTGTCATGGCTGCCCTTACGCGCAACCCCGATCATTTAAACTCAATGTAGGTCTGAAAACACAGCGACAGACGGTGCAATATTTTATCCTATCGTGCAATAGGGATTTAATTCGTGCATTAGGGTTTTAGTGCACGATTGAGTCTCGATACATTTGATCGTGCAAGTGCCAGATTATGCAATGGCGGTATTCTTGCACATCATAGCGCCACTGTTTGGTGTTTCCTATTATTCTGGTATATTCTGTGGTGTGTGTGTGTGTGTGTGTGTTTTTCCTCGCGGCTGTGCACCTCGGGATGTTGTGTTTGAAAGCGAATGGCGGGAATGTCATGGAGCAGGGTCGGTGGGGCGAGAGCAAATCTCCATTAATCAGCGTTGAATGAGTCGGTGTACATGAAGGGGGCGGTGCGCGAAAGGCTGCAATAAAAACGGACCGAACGGCACAGTATTGGAGGACGGAGGCAGGACATAAACACTGATAAATTGCAGGCTGTATGTTTGGGAGTCGTTACTTTAAGAAATAATCCACACACAGTAAGAAACAAACAGCAGCCATGTCCGAACCCCGAGCGAATGACTCATATGATTCCGATTCTTTTTAGTGTATTGAAATATACTGCAAAACACGGGTAGTCTCATTCCCAAACGAATGATTCAAATGAGCCGATTCTTTTTAATGAATCAAAACCATACGTGGCGACCAGCGTAGTTCGGTTCTCGAACGAATGACTCGAATGAGCCGGTTCTTTTTTTAGTGAATCAATAACACACAACATGAATAGTTCGGTTCCCCAAGGGAATGGATTATATTTAGCCCGTTTTTAATTAACCTTATAAATCACTTTAGAGGCACTAAATTCGCGAATAAAGTTATTTACTTTGGTCATGTCTGACTAGAAAGGAGTCAAGAACAGTTTGTTATGTTTAAGGCTCGCTTAAATTATTGTAGTGCTGACTGGTTATTAATGTCAGCGTGGTATATTCACATTATGACACATTATGATTTGTAAAAAGTAATGTTTTATTAAAATGAATTGATGGAAGATGTTCAGTACCACGTGGTTTGTTTGTTTTGGTATTTTAACCAATTATAGACTGGGGTGTAAAACTATGAAAAGTCATTAAAAAGTCTGTAAACATCTAACATCTATTCTGTTAAAACCTACAGAACACATTTTTTTCCCCTCAAAAATGTCTTCTAAAGAGTACTAAAAGAATGTTTAAAGAGGAATCAGAATCAAAATAAGTGAAAAGATGATCCAGACTATTTTAGCTAATAAATTTAGCCATTTTATACATAGAAGTTGTGTTATAAAGGTGTATCTGTTATAAATTACTCATATATAATAACACTCTTTTTTTTTTTTTCTTTTTTCCCTCAAGGCGAACAATGATGCTGAAGTCACTGAGGTAAAGAGATCTTACTACTTATTGCATGGAAATACAGTTTAATAATAATTTTTAAAAATTATTGCATCAAAATAAGGTACATGTTTTTAACTGCTTGTTACTTTGCAGCCTAAAAGAAGGTCGGAGAGGTTGGTAAATGTGAGTATTCAAGTTCTGCTTTTATATACAGTTCTCATTCATTCAACTAATATTTATATTTCTTTATTTATTAATTGATGTATTATAACTTTTTCACTTTTAGAAACCTGCACCCCCAAAGGCAGAGCCTAAGCCAAAGGTAAGATAAATGTAAAAATAAAAACAATTATAAAAACATAAAATTATAACTTAGCAATAATGTAAACAAATAATTTAACACATTGTAGAAGGCGGCTGCCAAACCTAAGAAAACAAAGGAACCCAAGGAGCCCAAGGAGGAGGAGAAGAAAGAGGAGGTGCCCGCAGAAAACGGAGAAACAAAAGCTGACGAAGAGGTAACATAGTCATAAACTGGCAAATCTTACATTAAAACGGTCTAAAATGCTTTGTGGTCTTTCTATGTAATCTAACGGCATGTTTTTTCAGGCATCGGCAACAGAAGACGCCGACAAGAAGGGAGAAGACGGGGAATAACTTTGCTGAGGTCTCATCTTTTACCAGCACTCCCTGTACCTCTTTTCTTGTACAATTCAGGGGAATATTTTTATCTACTATTTTCTAAAGGCAGGTTTTTTAGTAGTTTGATTGTAGAGACACATTTTTTATGGAAGAAAAGAAACATTTTGAAAGTGATCTCATCATATCCAGCATTTTTACATTGGGCAGAAAAAACTACCGTCATCGTAAATGTCGACAGGCGTTTTTTTTTTTTTTTTTTCCGCCTCTCTGCTCTCGCTTTCAAAGCGTGAGGTAGAGGGGAAGGTTGCGGGCATGTCGTTTACAAAGACAGCTGGACATCTTACCGAGCTTGTCCGAATGACTAACATTCCATTGGCTCTATGAGGGATTTTGATTTTTTTGATTTTTTTTTTTGTTTTTTTTGTGTGTGTGTGTGTGTGTGTAACCTGTAATGTGTGTTCGGGGAGGGAGGGGTGGGCAAATAACTCATTGTTTATTGTTTATAAGGCGAAAGATTACTTGTAGAATGTTTGTAAGCTGTGTTCCATATGTTAACTGCAGTTCTCCATAATCATTTCTGCTAAATAAACATATTCTCTAGTACTGGAGTTCATGTCAGGCCTGTGCTTCGTGTGTATTGATTTTGTCTCTTCTGTGATAGTACCGCAATAAATTTGTTAAAACTGCTGTGAAAAATATTTTCGGGGCTTTAAGTCCAGTTTGTGTTATGGTACCGTTGGCAGACGTGCGATGAATATCTCTGCAAAAGCCAGCGATTCTTTAATATCCAAACGCATTATTAAAATGAACAATTGGAAACGAGTCATTACGTGTAAAATCTCTTTAGTTGTAAAGCGTTCTGACCAGCAGTAGCATTATTTTTGTGGGACTTAGATATCAAGTATAAATGTACAGTTTCTTTTGATCATTGTTTATAGATGTATCTCTGTGTGTTATGGTTCGATAAAACAAGCCAATAAAAAATCAGTTGTGATACCCTGTTCTCCCATTGATTTTGAAGTTACATTCATTACTGTAGGTTTAGGTATACTTGCATTGTTTTGAAAGATTGATATGTTCAATGAACTGGGCGATTAAAATGAGATTTCTGCACTTTCAAATGCTGCAATTTTTCTGCATGTACCATGGTTTTAAGGAAATATTTTTCAAATTTTCAAGGAAGTATTTCTCATTTTCACTTAGTTTATGTACTAAAATAATATTAAAATTTCACTACATGACTATAACTCCAACTATATCATTATAGAACTATATAAATATATTTAAAAAAAAAAATAAAACTTTAGTTTTTACTAAAACTTTAAAATAAAATGAGACGGAAAACAGAAAGTATATATATGTATTATGTACTGTATTAATAAAATCACACTGGTATTACCATGGTACATGCCCAAAAATAAAACATGTTAATACTATAGAACTTTTAGTTAGTCTGTATTTATTTCTACCTTTTTTCTAGTTAATTTAGGATTCAGGTAAAACACATTTATTTAGCTATATGTAGCCTAAGCACTCTTCAGAAGTGATTAATATTTGTGACCCTGGACCACAAAACCAGCCTTAAGTAGCACAGGTATATTTGTAGCAATAGCATGGGTCAAAATGATCAGTTTTCCTTTTGAGACAAAAATCATTAGGGTCTTAAGCAAAGATCATATTCCATGAAGATATTTTGTAAATTTCCTACTGTAAATATATCAAAACTCATTTTTAATTAGTAATCTGCATTGCTAAGAACTTCATCTGGACAACTTTGAAGGCGATTTTCTCAGTATTTTGATTTTTTTGCACCCTCAGATTCCAGATTTTCAAATAGTTCTATCTTGGACAAATATTGTCCTGTCCTAACAAACCATAAATCATTTGGAAAGCTTATTTATTCAGCTTTCAGATGACATATAAATCTCTGGTTTTGTGGTCCAGGGTCACATTTGTATTCATTTAATGTCAAAATAAGTCCTTTTATGGCTAAAATTACATTTCTTTGGCACAGTAAGTAACAATTTGACAAAAGTATTTGAAATCTGCTTGCTCAGTTTGCTTTAAGAACATTTCAGGTTGTATTTTGATTTGTCTGTCACTAGTTTTTATTTTTTATCATACAAAAGTCATTATTACACGTGTAGGGATTTAAATGCAATGGCAACAACTTTATGTCTGGGCCTTTTCTTTGTTTAATATAAAAGATGTATATGCATACATACAAAATCATTCAAATTTACATGTTATTAGTCAACAACAGCCTTGTACTGATGTGAAAATCTTAAATGACCAAATCAGATGTGGGGCAGATGGATCTGAGCTCATAAACAGCACCTGTTGGCACAGGAAGTGACATCAACAGTCGCTCCATTCCCACACGAAAACAGAGAAACTGCCTAATAAGATAAATGGATCAGCAGTTGCCCACCATATGTGATCTTAAACCCAACCCCCACCCGAACTTTTTCTGACTGTGATGACCTAGAAAATGTTTGCCATAAGGGTTTTTGTTTATATTCTAAGACACTTCAGCTTAAGGCAAGGGAGTGTCTGAGTTTTGTGTTTAGTGCCACATTCCTGCTATTTCTAATGTGGGTTTATAAAGGTAGTGCTGTTGGCCAGATTCCCTTATGAACATTTGTCAAACAGCTGAAAAACAAACCTATCTAACGTTACATAAAATATGAAGAAAGGTGGGAACTTGTTTGTCCTTGATTGACTGTGATTACATTTTTCAGAGCAGGTGAAGAGCATACATTTTAAATAATTGATTTGGTTGATCAAACTTTTCACAAACGAACAAAAAGAAAGAAAGAGTTATTTGTTGTTTGTCCAGTATATGTGACGTGTGTGATCTCTTTAAATTCAGATTCTGAACCAAAATTACTTCCACAGATTATTGAATAAACCGGTAATTGACTTAAATATCAAAGCTTAATCTTCGTGTGAAACATTTTCGCCAGTGTATTACTGGAGAACAAGGGCAGAGCGACCTTTTTCTTGGCTGCTTTGGATGGATTTATTTACGTCACACAGTATTTACCCAACGTCCGCGCAGTTTCGTTAGTGTATAAAAACAACAAACCCAAATAAACTATAGCATTGCTAAACACAACACAATACACTTCCGAAATATATAAATATAACAGAAATTTCTGGATTATGTTTCCTAAATTAAAGCGTTCGCGTTTTCATTTTTGATTATAGAAAGTGCTGAAGTGAAACGTAAACATTGCGTATTCACATGAGAGCTGAAATCCACAGCTGATCTTTGCAGATTTACAAGCTGGGAAACTTCTGTTAATTACTTATGTTTGCATAATACTTTGCAAGAGCCGAGCCAGCTTGGTTGTTTCACAGTGCGTTTTCTCAGGAGCTTATGCTGTAATGTTAAATAGTGTTGTGTGAGATGATCAACGATGCGCTTCTCGCGGCTCATGCTGCAGCGCTGGAACGCGCTCTACAGACGCAGTGTCAACACATGGTCTGCTGTTGGAGCAGCGTTTAATGTTCAGCACCATCGATTGGAACATTTACAGAAAAATGTGGTGAGACTTTTATTGCATATTATCAAAGGACTTTTATAATAGATTATAAAATATACTTGTGCTTTAACAGTAAAATAATTTAGGCAGGTGTATCTGTCTGTGTAAGTGATTATTTTTTATTAATTATTTATGTTTTATATTTTTTATTGTTTATAAAGGTTTATAAAGTATTTTCAATTTAATAATACAATTTAGCATATCTTTTATTGTTTACCTTGTGTTGTGATTATAATATCTCATTTTGTACTGGCATGACAAATCTATGGAAACCCGTTTCCACCACGGAATTTAAAAAAGAAAAGGTGATTCCACGTTTTTATCTCACAATTCTGAATTCTGACGATTTTTATCTCGCAGTTCTCACAATTTTGAGTTGATATTTCACAGTTGTTAGTTGATGATGATATCTTGCAATTCTGATTTTTCCGAATTGTGAGATATGAACTCAGAATTTCACAATATCAACTCAAAACGGTGAAATATAAACTCGCAGTTGTGAGATATAAACTTGCAAGTGAGAATTTCTGAGATAAAAAAGTTGCAATTACGCTTTTCATTTTTTAAATCTGTGGCAGAAACAATAAAAATGTGAGATGTAAACTCAGAATTCTGACAAAAACTGACAAAAAACTCGAGATTGCGAGATGTAGACTGAATTACAAGAAATGAAGTCAGAATTGCCAGATGTAAACTCAGAATTACAAGAAATAAAGTCAGAATTATGTGATGTAAACTCAGAATTACAGGAAAGAAAGTCAGAAATGTGAGATGTGAACTCAAAATTACAAGAAATAAACCAGAATTGCGAGACGTAATCTCAGAATTACAAGAAATAAAGTCAGAATTGTGCAATGTAAACTTAAAATTACAAGAAATACAGTCAGAATTGAGAGGTGTAAACTCAGAATCACAAGAAAAAAGTCCAAATTGAGAGATGTAAACAGAATTATAGGAAATAATGTCAGAAATGAGAGATGTTAACTCAGAATTACAAGAAATAAAGTCAGAAAAGCGAGATGTAAACTCAAAATTACAAGAAAAAAGTCAGAATTGAGAGATGTAAAATCAGAATTTAAATAAAAGTCAGAACTGAGAGATGTGAACTCAGAAATAAAAAGAAATAAAGTCAGAAATGCGAGATGTAAACTCAGAATTGAGAAAAAAAAGTCAGAATTGCGAGATGTAAACTCAGAATTGAGAAAAAAAAGTCAGAATTGCGAGATGTAAACTCAGAATTACAGAAAATAAAATCAGAATTGCGCAATGTAAACTCAAAATTTCAAGAAATTGTCAGAATTGCGAGATGTAAACCCAGAATTACAGGAAATAAAGTCAAAATTGCGAGATGTAAACTCAATTACAGAAAATAAAGTCAAAATTGCGAGATGTAAACTTAAAAATTAAAAAAATAAAATCAGAATTGCGAGATGTAAATTCAGAATTACATGAAATAAAATCAGAATTGCGCAATGTAAACTCAAAATTTCAAGAAATAGTCAGAATTGCGAGATGTAAACTTAAAATTTCAAGAAATAAAATCAGAATTTCGAGATGTAAATTCAGAATTACAAGAAATTAAATCAGAATTGTGAGATGTAAACTCAGAATTATAAGAAATAAAGTTAGAAATGTGAGACGTAAACTCAGAATTACAAGAAATAAAGTCAGAATTACAAGATGTAAACTCAGAATTGCGAAAAAAGTCAGAATTCTGAGTTTATATTTTGCAGTTATGACTTTTCTTCTCAGAATTGTGAAAAAAAAAAAGGTCAGAATTATGAGATAAACCATTTTTTTATTCTTTGGCATAAACAGGCTTCCATACAAATGACAGCAGTTGTACTGACCTTGTTTTTCTGTGCAAAATGAAACCAAGTCTCTTTATTTATGTCTTCAGGGTCTGTTTCGAGTATCAGAGCTCAGCGGTCCTGCCGGTTTCCAGATGGCTCAGCATCAGGCTCTCAGGGAAGCAGAGTTTCTGGTCCACAAGGCTTGCACACATCCTCCTGGTGCCGTCACTGTGGAAACATTTGATCAGCTGTCTGACAGCTTATGCAGAGTTGCAGACCTGGTAAACATAATTGTGTTGGCTTAACGCAAACTGTGATTCTTGTTAGGGGTCTGTTAAATCTCACAAGTGTTTCGTTGCAGGCAGATTTCATCAAAGTGGCTCATCCGGATGCTGCGTTCCGGGAGGCAGCGGAAAGGACCTGCATTGATATCGGCACTGTTGTGGAAAAGTGTGTATCTGTTGGCTGGTTATTCTGGCAGTACTGTTAAATGATATTTGTGTTTGATTTGTATTTGTTTGTGTATATTACAGACTAAATACAAATGTCGATTTGTGTCAGAGCCTGAAGAATTTGCTGGAAAACGAGGCTGTTTTGGCCACACTGGACCCAGACACAAGGCAGGTGAACTTTGAAAAATCCTGTTAAACATGATTTAAAAGTGAAAACAACTGTAGATTCAAAACTGTATTTATGTGTGTTCAAACTTTTGGAAATAGTCTCTTATGCTCACCAAGGTTGCATTTATTTGATTAAAGATAAACTAATATTGTAAAATATTATAATTTAATATAACAGTTTTCTGTTTTAATATATTTATATATTACATTTATATTCATATATTATATATTATATTTATATTTATATATATAAGGTTATTCCTATAATGTTCTAGTTGAATTTTCAGCATCATTACTCCAGTCTTCAATGTCACATGATCCTTCAGAAATAATTCTAATATTCTGATTTGCTGCTCAAAAATATTTCTTTTTATTATCAACAGCTTAATATACATTGCTGTTCAAAAGTTTGGGATCAGTAAGATTTTTAATGTTTTTTTGCTCATCAAAGTTACATTTATTTGATCAAAAATACTGAAAAAAAGCATGACATATTATTGCAATTTAAAATAACAGTTTTCTATTTTAATATACTTTAAAATATAGTTTATTTCTGTGATGCAAAGCTGAATTTTCATCAGCCATTACTCCAGTCTTCAGTGTCACACGGTCCTTCAGAAATCACTTTAATATGCTGATTTATTACTTTTATTATCAATGTTGGAAACAGTTGTGCTGCTTAATATTTGTAGAACCTGTGATTCTTTTTTCAGGTGTTTTTTTGATGAATAAAAAGTTAAAAAGAACAGCATTTATTCAAAATAAAAATCTTTTCTAACAATGTAAGTCTTTACTATCACTTTTTATCAATTTAACACATCGTTGCTGAGTAAAAGTATTAATTTCTTTCAAAGAAAGAAAGAAGGAAACAATGTACTGACCCCGAACTTTGAATGGTAGTGTATATTGTTACAAAAGATTTCTATTTTAAATAAATGCTGTTATTTTTAAATGTTTTATTCATCAAAGAATCTTGAAAAAAGTACCAAAGGTTCCAAAAAAAAAATTAAGAAGCACTGTTTCCAACATTGATAATAAATGAGTATATTAGAATGATTTCTGAAGGATCATTTGACACTGAAGACTGGAGTAATGATTCTGAAAATTCAGCTTTGCATCACAGAAATAAATTATATTCTAAAGTATATTAAAATAGAAAACCTCTATTCTATCAAATAAATGCAGAACAGAAAATACTTCTTTAAAAAAACATTAAAAATCTTACTAATCCCAAACTTTTGAATAGCAGTGTACATTAATATACAACTCTAGTAGATTATTTTCAGGATTTCTTCAAAATATCAGTATTTATTTAAAATACAAACCTTTTCAAATTATATAAAACATCTTTACTGTCACTTTTGATCAGTTTAATGCATCCTTGCTGAACAAACATTTATTTTAGTCATATGTTTCTGTTGCTTGTTTAGAAAAGTGGCAGAGCTCTTTATGTTTGATTTTGAGATCAGTGGAATACATCTGGATGAATCTAAGGTAAGAACAATCCTTTAAGCCCAAATACAAGCCCTTTTTTATTGCAATCGTAATGATTTTACATAGATATTTCTTTATGAATCCTCTCAGAGGAGCAAGGCTGTTGCTCTAAATGTGAAGCTACTGGATCTTTACCACGAGTTTCTAAGCGGCTCTCAGCTCCCAAACGCCATAGATAAGCAACTTCTACCAGAACACATCCGCCACTGCTTCTCCATAGACGGGAACCGCATTCAGATCGGCGGGTTGCATGCTGACTCTCCTAATGAGCTGGTGCGTGTGATCGTATTAATCTGTTTATATAGTTACCACCTCTCTGTTTGTTGCTTGAGCTTAAAGGTGGACGTAAATCCACCATATCCCTGTGGTGTGACGTGCTAATGGCTGTTTATGCAAGCTACATGGTTCGCTTTCATTTGCATGTTCCGTAAGCGTCTTTTTTTCTTCCCTCTGGTAGGTGCGGGAAGCTGCGTATAAAATCTTTCTGTACCCCAACGCTAGTCTCTTGCTTTGTCTGGATGAGCTTTTGGCTTGTAGACATGAGCTGGCAACATTAGTGGGCTATGAGTCGTTTGCACACAGGGCTTTGAAAGGAACGATGGCTAAAGCCCCAGGTAAAAAAATAATTAAGAGCATCATCTGCTTGCAACAGTCCTCATAGCTACTTTTATGTAGTGGCTGCAAATGAAGGTGAAACGAAAACGCATTTGCAAACGAATTTGTTTGTTTTACAGAGACAGTGATGAAGTTTTTGAAGCTGCTAACAGAAAAGCTCTCTGACAGGTATGTTTTGCACTAACTGCTGTTTTTGAATGGGAATCTTTGATGTGTTGTGAAGTTTACTCTGTTTGTTTGTCATAATACAGAACATCAAGGGACTTCAAGATGATGAAAGAAATGAAGAAGCAAACACATTCGACAAACCCTGTAAATGTTTATTTTGTGCTTTTGATTTGTTTTGTGAATGCTGCTTTTCCTCATCACAAATGCAGACAGATTTCCTAAATATTGTTTTTCGCATGTCAGGAAGTGATGCCGTGGGATCATGCGTACCTCAGCAGTGTCATACGAACAGAAAAGTAAGGCGTTTTCATGTATACATCCCTCTGGATATGCCATCTACTTTCTGTTTATCCTCATACACATTTTTGTATCTGTAGGTTTAACATTGATCCCAGCATCTACAGCCCTTACTTCTCATTGGGTGCTTGTATGGAGGGACTCAACCGTCTCTTCACGCAGCTTCTGGGTGTTTCTTTTCAAGCGGAGCAGCTGAAGATGGGCGAACTGTGGAGTGAAGATGTTCGAAAGCTTGTGAGATTTTCTCCCTTATTTTTGTTTGCTCAGTTTTGAAGACCAACTCAATCAGTTACAGATGTAGATGGGCAGCTGTATTTATTGTTTCCTGTGCAGGCTGTGGTCCATGAAACAGAGGGACTGCTGGGATACATCTACTGTGATTTCTTCCGTAGATGTGATAAACCTCACCAGGTACAGCTGACTGCTCTTGACTCATTCTGTACAATGCTGATATGTAATTAAACACACACATATACCAACAAGTTTGTGGTGCACAAATTAATAGTTCTATTCAGTAAAGATACATTAAATTTATCAAAAGTGACAGTAAAGAAAATTCTAATGTTACAAAAGATTTCTATTTTAAATGCTGTTCTTTCAACCTTTCTATTACAGTTTCCACAAAAAAAAAAAATAAAAAAAAAAAAATTCTCACAATTCTGACTTTTTTTCTCAGAATTGCATGATACAAACTTGCAATTTTGACTTTTCTTTCTCAGAATTGTGATGTATAAACTCGCAACTGGGAGTTATAAAGTCAAATTTTGAGGATATTTTCTCAGAATTATCTTAACTCGCAATTCTAAGAAAAAAAAAGTCAGAATTGTGAGTTTATGTCTCGGATTCTGACTTTATTTCTGAGAATTGTGAGTTTATGTCTCGCAATTTTGACTTCGTAACTTGAAATAGCGAGTTTTTTTTTTGTGCAGTTCTGAGAAAAAAAAAGTCAGAATTGTGAGATGTAAACTCACAATTGCGAGAAAAGTCAAAATTGTGAAAAAAAGTTATTTAAAAATGTAATAATATTTCACAGTATTATTGTTTTAGAAAAAATGTCAGAATTGTGAGACATAAACTTGCAGATAAAAAATAAAAAAGGTAATTGTGACTTTTTAAGTCACAGTTCTGATGTTTTTTCCTCTGTTTCACAATTCTGAGTATATATCTCTGACTTTTTCTCAGAATTGCAACATATAAAGTTTGAATTGTGAGATAAAAAGTCATTTTTTTTTGTTCAATAGCAGAAACAGGCTTCTATATATAATAGACTTCTTTCAAGAACATTAAAAAAATCCCCATACATTGAAGGGTAATGTGTGTACTTAGTTTTCTTTTTTATTTATACATTTCTTAAAAATGTACATTTATATCGCTTTATCAATATCGCTAAACCAGGAGTGCCCAAACTCCTGGAGAGCTGATGTCCTGCAGAGTTTAGCTCCAGCTTGTCTCAACACACCTGCCTGCAATTCTGAGTTTATATTGCAATTCGGAGGAAAAAAAAAGTCAGAATTCTGAGTTTATATCTCGGAATTCTGACTTCATAACTTGCAATTGTGAGTTTTTTACTGTGCAATTGCAAGAAAACTCTTGTGAGGAAAAAGTCGCAATTACTTTTTTATTGAGTGGTGGAAAAAGTGGTGGAAAAAGTATGAAAGCCTGTTTCCGCAATGGAATAAAAATGATTTTTTTTCTCATAAATTTTTTATTTTTTTTTCTGAATTCTGAGAAAAAAATGTCAGAATTGTGAGACATAAACTTGGAGATGTAAAAAACATCTGCGCTGCAGAATAAAAAAAAAATAAAAAAGGTAATTGTGACTTTTTAAGTCACATTTCTGACTTTTTTTCCTCTGTTTCACAATTCAGATTTTTTTCTCAGAATTGCAAGATATAAAGTTTGAATTATGAGATAAAAAGTCATTTTTTATTCAATAGCAGAAACAGGTTTCTATATATGAAAGACTTCTTTCAAGAACATTAAAAAAAATCCCAAATATTTGAAGGGTGATGTGTGTAAAATTCAGATATATATTGCTTTATCAATACCTCTAAACCAGGGGTGCCCAAACTCGGTCCTGGAGAGCCGATGTCCTGCAGAGTTTAGCTCCAGCTTGTCTCAACAACACACCTGCCTGGAAGATTCTAGCATGCCTAGTAAGAGCTTGATTAGCTGCTTCAGGTGTGTCTAATTGGGGTTGGAGCTAAACTCTGCAGGACACCGGCCCTCCAGGACCGAGTTTGGGCACCCCTGCTCTAAACATACTATTTCCAATATATGGCAGGACTGTCACTTCACCATCCGCGGTGGACGGCTTAGGGAAGATGGCGTTTACCAGCTGCCTGTTGTGGTGCTGATGCTGAGTTTACCTCCACCCAGTGGCAAAACCCCATCTCTGCTCACCCCCTCTATGGTGGAGAACCTCTTCCACGAGATGGGACATGCTATGCACTCCATGTTAGGCAGGACACGCTATCAGCATGTCACAGGTCAGACAGAGTTAAATGAATATTCAGGGTAATTTGGTTTTTAACAGATCTGAGTCTGATTTATGTTTCTATGAAGGAACCAGGTGCTCCACAGACTTTGCTGAAGTCCCTTCTATTCTGATGGAGTATTTCGCCTCAGATTATCGAGTTGTGAGCCAGTTTGCACGACATTATCAGACTGGAGAGGTGGGTTTGTGCACATAACTGCTTCAGAGATCATCATCTGCATATCTGAACCCCATTAGAAGAGCTGCATGTTGATGTAACATCTGTATTTTGTTCTCTTCAGCCTCTTCCAGAGAGCCTAGTGTCCCGTTTATGTGAATCTAAGAGGGTTTGTAGTGCAGCTGACACTCAACTACAGGTACTAACAACACATATCACTTCTCTGTGATGGAGAACTGTAATGCTGGTATGAATAAAGTCAGGAGTAATTGTGAGATTTGAACTACAGTTGAGTAGATACATCAGGCTTTTATGGCTCATGTATTATATGCGACACTCAAGCAGGAAAAAAAAACATCCACATTTTATTTAGAAGCCCAAACTGAGCAGAAACATGCAGTTTGGTGCAGTTGCTGATATTTATATGACCAAAAATAAATATGAAATTTTGATAGCTTGGTAAATCATTTATATTTTTAAGAGTCTAGCAGACTACATACATAAATTGCATATAAATATCAATATAACTTAATATCTCCTAATGATGTGTGTGTATATATATATAAATAAATAAATATATATTTATATGGATAATCATATACACCCAAGTTGCTTCCGTCTTGTTCATCTTGAAATAATACTATCAATATAAAATTTAAGATCGATCGATTTCACAGCAAAGAGACTCCTTAACCATGACCTGAAACATAAAATAAATTAAACTGAAATGCCTTTTATGTGAAATGACAGAAGGCATGTTTTTCAGCAAAGTTTTGATCACTTAGAGGCCTTAAAAATGTGCTTGACAAGTATGATACAGTAGGTTTTATATATAAACTCTACCAGTGATTCATTTATTTTTCAATGCAATTCTTCCTTTTACAGATTTTCTATGCAGCTTTGGACCAGGTTTATCATGGAAAACCACAGTATAAATCAACCACTGACATCCTTAGAGAAATTCAGGAGAAATTTTACGGGTTACCCTATGTTAATGACACAGTGAGTGGCAAAATCACAGACACATCACAGATTCAGCAGTTTTCTAATTAGTAAATTTTTTTAAATGTTTTTTTTGATCCATAATGTTAAAAGTAAAACCTTTATCTTGCATATCTTTGATGATGTAGGCTTGGCAGCTGAGATTTAGTCACCTGGTTGGCTATGGTGCCAAATATTATTCCTACCTCATGTCCAGGGCAGTTGCCTCGATGGTGTGGAGGCAGTGCTTTCTACAGGACCCCTTCAGCAGGTCAGTGTGGAGTTTTCAACTCCTCATACCATTTAGGATACCTTTGTCATGCATATGTTCTGTTGTTTTATCATGGATGCTGAGTGGTGACTGGAAATCCTTGTTTTTTCTTATTTTTGTTCAATTTCCATTTATTATTTTTTATTATTTTCTTTTTTATAGTGACTAGTGTTCACTATCAAAACATGCCTGATCGAATTAAAAAGTAAAGCAGATTGAACTATCATTTGCAGAGTGATGGGAGAGCGTTACCGCAGAGAGATGCTCGCTCACGGAGGCAGTAAAGAGCCCATGCTGATGGTCCAAGGTAAAAACAACACTTGAAATTAAATTTTTAGGAAGACCTCACTGTTAACGTTACAAGTAAATATTCACACACTCTCATTTTTGATCCTCAGGAATGCTACAGAAAACCCCTACTATTGAAGATTTTGTTGATGCATTAGTGTTGGACCTTGATGCAAATTTCAGATCCCCAGTTTAGATGCTGATTTCTTTAGTCTCATACACTGGGTATCACCTCACTACACGGTGTATTCCTTTTTAAGCCTTGTGAAAAATGTGAAAAGATAAAAATATGGTGTGACTTCTGTCTGTTTGTCCCTCAGTTGCATTTAACATTAAATACTGAACTTCAATGATGGATTTAAAGATGTTTATTAAAGTGATATTTTTGCAAATATAATCTTGAATTGATAAAATATTTCTACTGAGACAGGATGTAACAGTATTATCAATATCGTGGTATCACAATATCAAAACTCGATATTATCGTGGTCACATGACGGGTCTTCTTGGCATAAAGTGCAGATTTTTAAGATATTTATTCTAACATAAAAGTTCTTTAAAGTTGTGTTTTGGGCCATTATGCTTTGGCACAGTATCTCTCAAACTAACTAAAACGAAGCACAGCACAGTATGGCTTAATCCCTTCATCAAGTCTGTTTTCGTTGCACGTTTTAAAGAAGTTTTCCATCAAAATAAAAGCTTGAAAGTGCAGTATGAATTGCTGACAGCTAGTGGTTTAAATGGGTAACGTTACTGCACTCCAAATTCAAAATATCTCTTTCAAATTAGGAAATTAGGAAAGTAGTATTGTAATTTCCCTATTGTGGCTTAAAACAAATAATATACATATGAGATATTCATTTTTATTTGGATTACAGTGTAGTTGTTTTACAATATATAGCCATTACTGTCTTAGGAATAATAATAATAATAATATAAAATTGTTAATTATATTCTAATTTGTTTGGCCTCCTAAAACACTAATGTGAATGTAATTTAGACTGAAACAATATACCACAAATAAAAAGAGGGTTGTGTCCCCTTTAAAGTTCAGGTACAAGTCAATTCACTGACTTTTTCTTGTTTTCTTTCTTAAATCATGAAATACATTCTGCACATATTCTCAAATGCTTTGAATGTAGGTACATATTCACTTTGAAAATAAAGCACAAACACAAGATTCCAATTTGTGGTTGTTTATTTACCTATACAAAAGACCATAACTCAAGCCAAGGTGTGATCTGAAAAAGAGAGATAAATAAACATTCAATATAGGAGACCAGTAGAGGGCATCAAATATGAAAATGAAATATTCCAGATGGATAATCACCATATTATGCCTCCTTCTCTGGAGCAGCCTCATCTGTGCCCTTGGTGTTTCTGGTGTAGATGACCTGAGCTCTATGCTTGGACACCAACTTGATCAGACCTGATGGTGACAAACGCAAAATGTCACTTCATCATAAATCCAATATAAAACTCGAAACATCTCTGAATGTGTGGAGTTTGACATGCACGAATGCAATGTGTTCTAGGTTCAGTTTTTCAACACATTTGCAAAATTTTTAACATTTTCCTGAACAGCCTACAGAAGTTCACTTATAAAAGGCTTGACTGCTTCAACTTTATAGCACTGAAACCTTAAAGAATTTAAGACAAATATTGGCAGTGTACCTTGTAGTGTCCAATAAATAGTAGTTATACGTGTAAAACACATTTTTACAGTACAGCTGTACATGTGATGTACACAAACAGTTTGTGAATCAATCAAATTCATTGTTGGAGCATCAGATAATCACCTTTGCTGAGCAGCTCCAGCAGGGCAGCCCTGGCCAGTGAGCCCCTGATCTTCAGCCTCTCAGAAACCACAGCGGGTGTGATGAGCTTGTAGTTGGGAACTTCTTTGTACAGTTTATCATATGTGGCCTTGTCAAAGAGGACCAGGTTGTTCAGTTTGTCCCTCACCTTTCCTTTGGACCACTTCTACTCAAGACCAAATATAGAGAAAATTACAATCCATACATGCTTTTACAGCACAAAAATCACTTAAAAATGACTGTCACGGCTCTTAAGTGAGGTAAATACTTAAGTGTTTTACCTTCTTCTTCGCCTTGCCTCCGGATTTGTTAACGGGATCCTTGTCCTTTTTGGACTTGCCCGCATCTTTCTTCTGCTTGGTATCCTTGGGCGGCTAGACAGTTACAGAAAACTCATTTCAATCATATGCATAAATAAAAGCGTATTTTGATAATTACATGGTATGAGTTTAATAAATCAATGTGTGAACATGCGGTACGCGTGTGTTCAGGCCTGTCGCACGATGCGACACCAATTCATACAAAATAGTCATATACAAATGCTGAAATGGCCTAATAAAGCTGTATTATATTATTCATCATGCTTAAAAACATAGTACGCTGTTGTTATAATACGGCTATTACACGTGAGAAGTGGGTAAAAAGTGATATTTTCTAACATTATGGAGTCGCTCTAGCACTCACCATGCTGAGGCGTTGCGAGCTGCGGAAGAGAAAGGAAGTAGTGCACGCGCACGTCCGCTTTGTCTGCGTGCACTTCGTCTGGTGCAGCGCGCGCTGTCTTTGCGCTCAGTGGTTCGCAGTCGCCACCTGCAGGACCGGAGCGAGTGCGATTCTCATACAGAAACGTGAGGTAACTTTTTAGAGAACTAGTTTCCCACAAATATAATTTTTTTTTTGTGATTAATTAATCGCTTTAACCGTTTCAAAAGCGGCAGTTAAGAATTTTATAACGTTAAAAGTGATTTCTATTTAAAATAAATGCTGTTCTTTTGAACGCTGTATTCGTCAAAAGTATCCTGAAAAAAACAAACACGGCTTTTCACAAAACATCAAAGCCGCTTCAGTAATAAATCAGCATATTAGAATGATTTCTGAAGAATCATGTGACATTTAAGACTAGAGTAATCATGCTGAAAATTCAGCTTTGCACCACAGGAATTATTTTAATTAATATTTTAAAATGTATTAAAATAGAAGAGCTGTTTTAAATTTTAATAACATAATATTCATAATACTAGTGTTTTACAGAATTTTTAATCAAATAAATGCAACCTTGCCGAGCATAGGACACTTATACACTACCAGTCAAAAGTTTTTGACCAGTGAGTTTCTTAATGTTTTTTTTTAAATAAGCCTTTTCCGCTCACCAAGCCTGCATTTATTTGAAAGTGCAAAATACCGCAAAAGCAGTAATATTGTGAAGTATTTTTACTATTTAAAGTAACTGCTTTCTATCTGAATATATTTTAAAATGTAATTTATTCATGTGATCAAAGCTACATTTTCAACATCATTACTCAGCATCAGTGTCACATGATCCTTCAGAAATCATTCTAATATGCTGATTTGCTGTTCAAGAAACATTTATTATTATTATTATCAATATTTAAAACAGTTGAGAATATTTTTTTCAGGATTGTTTGATGAATAGAGTGATGAACAGATCCAAAGATCAGCATTTATCTGAAATAAAAAAAGATTTTGTGAAGAAGAAATTATAGAAATTAATACTTTTATTTAGCAAGGATGCTTTAAATTGATCAAAAGTGATGATAAAGACATTTAGAATGTTACAAAAGATTTCTATTTCAGATAAATGCTATTCTTTTGAACTTTCTATTCATAATAGAAACCTGAAAAAATCTACTTAACTCTTTTCAACATAATAATAATAATAATAATAATAATAATAAAATGTTTTTTGAGCAGCAAATCTGAATATTAGAATGATTTCTGAAGGATCATGTGACTGGAGTAATGGTGCTAAAAAATCAGCCTTGAAATCACAGGAATAAATTACATTTTAAAACATATTTAAATAGAAAATTTTAAATAGTAAAATATTTATAATGTATTTTTTTTTCTGTACTTTGGATCAAATAAGAAGAGACTTATTTAAAAACATTAAAAATCTTATTGTTCAAAAATGTTTGAATAGTAGTGTATACATAGTTAATTAGTTAATTCAAGATAATTGTGCAATTTTTCATCTCAGTGGTAAAAAGCGACCCAATATAAGTGAATTCACCCCTACATTCACCCCTCACAGCATAGTTTTTGTAAATCTACACTCTAACAAATGCCGGGTTAAAAACAACCCAGTGTTGAGTGAAATATGGACAGACCCAGCGATTGGGTTGTTTTGACCCAGCCTTCTGGGTAGTTTTATTTAACTCTTCTTGCTTAAAATTAACCCAAAATATGTAGGAAATGAACATTTGTTAATATGTTCAATAAATGAACATTTATTAATAAGTTGAATAAAAAAGATAAATGCTCACCTTTTGATAATTGTTGATGCCTCTAGTAATTATGTGTCTGATTTTTAATTTACAACCTATTTGGGGTTCATTTTAAACCACCCATATTATAGCAATTTTTAAACAATAGCTGAGTTAAATAAAACTACCCAGAAAGTTGGGTTATAAACCCATTCTCTGGGTTTGTCCATATCTCACCCAGTGCTGGGTTGTATTTAACTCAGCATTTTTAGTGTATAATAAAACAATAACATAACTAAGATAGTTAAGCTAAAATAAATAAATAAATAAAATAAGTAAAGACAGGAAAAACATTATCAAGACCAAAAATGATGTGAAATGACACATAAGCAACAACTTTGTTACAATAAACTTTTATACTACATTTTTACACCTTTGTACATCATAAATGATACTGCTGTTTGCATTAAATGAGTATGACTGGGTACATATTTCAAAAAATAAAATTTTTTGCTGTAACACTGAAGGCAAAAGTACAGAAATTTAAAGTGCAAAAGAAAAATGTATCTATGTACGACAGTCTGTACACTGGAAAGAGATGATCCTCAATTCAGCACATAACTTGCGCTTTAAAACTGTTACTCAAATCAAGAAGTTTCAAAGAAGCTTAAAAAGCTTGTGGTAAGCTAAACATTCATGTGAAACAACTGGTATGTTAATACCTACTAAGAAAGTAAACATCTTTCTATACTTAAAAAGTGTGTAAACATTTCTGTTCTTACAGTAATACAAATTCTGTTCTTCTCAAAGATGTACAGTGGACAGTTTGCCTCTGAAGTGTGTGAATGTGTTATTGCTGACAAATAAGGTTAAAAAACAATTACTGTGATACTGAATCTAAATGCAAGTTAAAAATATAATTTTTTAACACAGTAACACTGACATTAAAGCACTTCCTTAAAGGGATAGTCCATCAAAATAAAATGGAACCAAAATTGTTTGGTTATCAAAATTCTTCCAAAAAATTTTGTGTTACAAATTTTATAACGACATGAGGGTGAGTAAATAATGACACAATGTTTTATTTTTGGGTGGACCATCCCTTTAAGTACAGATGCCCTAACCGAGTGCTGTCACATTGTCCGGGCTCACCAGTTGGATCATAATTAGAGGATTAGTCCATCTTTTTAGGCACATGGCCCATTTTTGTGCGCATGTTGCGCACAAAGAAGAAACAAACTGTAGTTACAGCGCAGGTGACCTCTGCTACCCAGAATGCCGTGTCCCAGCTGTACCGTTTGGCAATGGTGCTAAATGGCAAACCAGCAATAAATGCACCAACTGAAAGGAAAAAAATGGGAATTTATGGTTATATGGAGCATTTAATCTTAACGCATTTTGTTATGAAACAATCCCAGCAGATTTACCATTTGCCATCAGAGCTACAATGGCATGTGATGTCCCACAGAAATTAGAGGGGGCGCTTTCACTCGCAATCACCCCAAACAAGGCAATTGGTCCGTACGAGGAAAATCCAAAAGCAGCACCAAGAATCAAAATCCAAAGCTGCAGAACAGAAATTGTAGTATTAGAGCAAAAAAAGACACTGAAGATGACTAATTAGTTCAAATCTCATAATGGTGAATTTTTGGATATACCTCTTTCTCTGAGACACCCGTGAGGATTGAAATTGGATGGAGTGCCAAACCCCACAGTGGTGGTTCCTGAGAAACCACACATGATGATTTAACCAACACAATAAAGCATAAATGAATGCTTATATAGATTTTACAATTTTTAGATTAAAAAAATCACCTCTGGGGTCTCTGGTGTGATGGTAACCCGGAAGAGGTACATGGACACAGCCATGCCTGCCATCATCATCAGGAGTAACCCATGACGAGGATTACCATAGGTACCCAGCCCTTGCTGTAAAACAGGAAGTCACTGTTTAAAAGATGACATGATCTCTGTTCAGAAATTAGAAATTTATCCAACATTGAAGATGCACCAATATAGCAATTAAGGATGATTGTCATCTCAAATTAAAGGAATAGTTCACCTACTGTATATGGAAATATGAAGATTTACTGAAAATGCCGTTACCCTCAGGCCATCTACTGCTTCATCAAAACAGATTTATCTACTACAGAATGCAACTTTTCACTTCATTAGATGTTAATTGATAGACTGCAATCGTGTGGATAACTTGTGGATTATTGTGATGTTTTTAATCAGCTGTTTGGACAGCACCCATTCACTACAGAGGATCAATTGGTGAGCAAGTGATGTAATTGCTACATTTCTCCAAATCTATTCTTGGATGGCCTGAGGGTGAGCACATTTCCAGCAAATTTTCATTTTTGAGTGAATTATTCCTTTAATGTATGTTACTTCAAATTGAACCCACCCTAGCCACAGCCCTGTCAGACAGATAACCAGCTCCAATGCTGCCAAAAAACCCACCAACTTCCAGGGCGCTCATGTACGAGCTGCCTGTAGAAAACACACATTCGCATTAGCATCCTCACACAGGCCATAAACTTAATATAAAATAAAATAAACAGAGATAAAGTACCAAACTCACCCATCATAGCAGACTGGCCTTTTTCCTGCATGAGGAAGAGCTGACCCCAGTCAGTGCAGGCGATCTTTACTCCAAACACAACCAGGTAGCCCGCAGACAGCACCCAAAGATAAGGAGACAACAGGAACTCTTTTAGACTGCTTTCATCATTAGGGCCTGGAAAAAAATAATCAGACACTGAGTGGACTGACAGGAGTAGCCAATAACAAACACAAATCATTTAAATAGCATAAACAAAAACAAGTATACAGTTGAGGTCAAAAGTTTACATACACCTTGCAGAATCTGCAAAAGGTTAATTATTTTACCAAAATAAGAGGGATCATACAAAATGCATGTTGTTTTTTATTTAGTACTGACCTGAATAAGATATTTCACATAAAAGAATTTATAAAAATGACACTGTTCAAAAGTTTACATACACTTGATTTTTAATACTGTGTTGTTACCTGAATGATCCACAGCTGTGTTTGTTGTTTAGTGATAGTTGTTCACCAGTACGATGTTTGTCCTTAACAGTTAAGCTGCCTGCTGTTCTTCAGAAAAATCCTTCAGGTCTCACAAATTCTTTAGTTTTTCAGCATTTTTGTGTATTTGAACCTGTTCCAATAATGACTGTATGATTTTGAGATCCATCTCAAAGGACAACTGAGGCACTCATATGGAACTATTACAGAAGGTTTAAAAACTCACTGACGCTCCAGAAGGAAAAACGATGCATTAAGAGCCGGAGAGGGAAACTTTTTGAATTAGAAGATCAGGAAAAATGTAACTTATTTTGTATTCTGGGAAACTTCTGTAGCATCTGAAGGACAGTACTAAATGGAAAAAATATTATATTTAGGCAAAATAAGAAAAATGTACACATCTCCATACTGTTCAAAAGTTTTCACCCCTGGCTCTTAATGCATGCTTTTTCATTCTGATGCATCAATGAGCTTTTGAACCTTCTGTAATAGTTGCACGAGTCCCTCAGTTGTCTTCAGTGTGAAAAGATGGATTTAAAAATCACACAGTCCTTGTTGGAAAGAGTTCAAATACACAAAAATGCTGAAAAACCAAAGAATTTGTGGGATAATGATTAATGATTTTTCTGAAGAACAGCAGGCAGTTTAACTGTTCAGGACAAACAAGGGACTTATGAACAACTATCACTAAACAAAAAATCACAGCTGTGGATCATTCAGGTAACAACACAGTATTAAAAATCAAATGTGTAAACCTTCAAATTATTTTCTCTTGTGGACTATATGTAAATGTCTTTTATGTAAAATATCTCATTCAGGTCAGTACTAAATAAAAAATAACATGCATTTTGTATGATCCCTCTTATTTTGGTAAAATAATTAACATTTTGCAGATTCTGCAAGGTGTATGAAAACTCAACTGTATATTACAGACAACCATTTAAAAGTTTGTAGTTTTTTTTAATGCTTTTGAAAGAAATCTCTTATACTAACTAAGGCTGCACAGTAAAAACAGTAATATTGTGAAATGTTATGACAATTTAAAACTCTTATTCTATTTCAATATATTCTAGAAATCAAACAATCAAGATCCGCACATGACTGTACATCAAGCTAATACTTCTTCAAAATGTCTTTATTAAATGCTGTATCAGAGATCATAAAAATATGTGCAAAAAGTGCAATAAATGTGCAAAGGTGCAAAAGGTTTTTGAGACAAAGCTCTTCCTCAGTGCCCCCTATATATTCTATATATTCTAGAAAGTAATATATCAATGTGATGGCAAAGCTGAATTTTCAGAAATACAGTATGTTTCTCTCCAGCCACAGACTAATAAACACTAGACAATACATTGCTTTCTTACCTCCCTTTTTCCCTTTGCCTTTTTTACCGCCAGGCTCAATATTGGGCAACCCCACATCACTGGGTTCGTTCTTCACCGTCAGGAGGCAAGCGACAGCGACGGTCATGCAGATCACCCCAGACACAGACATGATGATTCTCCAATCATAGTACTGAACCAACACTGTAGTGATGATGGGTCCCAGACTACCTGCCAGGTTCATACTGCAGCACAGGATGGCCCACCACGTCCCAAACTGAGATGGCTCAAACCACTGAAAAAGGCCAGTAAAAGGACATTTTAATTCAACTTAATCATGGAAAACCAACAGCACAATGTCAATACAGGATAAAGTTTAAAAACTATTTAAAGGGATAGTTCACCCAAAAATAAATATTCTGTCATTAATTACTTACTCTCATGTCATTCCAAACCCGTAAGGCCTTCGTTCATCTTCTCAACACAAATTAAGATATTTTTGATGAAATCCGAGAGCTTTCTGACCCTGCGAAGACAGCAAAGGCACTTCCACAATCAAGGCACAGAAACGTAGTAAGGACATTGTCAAAACTGTCCATGTGACATCAGTGGTTCAACCATAATTTTATGAAGCTACAAGAATACTCATTGATTTCTTCTCTTTTGGGACAGTTGTCCCAAAAGACAGTCCCAGTCCTATTTTAACAATGTCCTTACTACGTTTCTGTACTTTGATCGTTTTGCTGTCTATGGAGGGTCAAATAGATCTTAATTTGTGTTCTGAAGATGAATGAACTTCTTATGGGTTTGGAACAACATCAGGGAAAAGCCAGTAAATAACATTTAGTTCCTTAAAGTCAACTGAAATCCAAGAGCAATGCCTGTTAATGACCATTACGCATATGCTCATCCACCAAAATTTATGTAATACTCAGTGACATTCATTTTATTGCAGACCAAGTGCTTCCAGTTTGGTCTGGCACGGACAACTGCTGCTGGTTTCTTTAATTAGATTTAAGCGTATCGTAATGCTCCCTGCTTGACTCCACAAGTATGTGGCCGGCATCAGCTGTTGCATCAGAATACAGGCTGCAATCCATCAGCGTGAGACGTGAGGTCAGCAGTTAAGAGTTACCAACTATTCCTGTCACATTGCCAACACTTGAAGACAGGTGCATATTGATGGATTTAAAGGTAAAGGGTCAGCCTTACCTTCCGAAGCACCTTTCCACAGGGTGGCCAGCCGAAACCCTGACCGAACCCGTTCACGAACCAAAGCACGGTAAACAGCATGACAGTGGACGACCAGGAAAAGGCAATGTTTATGGCGCCCACAATGAAGAGACCGATGGAGAATAGCCAGCGAGCGCTGATTTGGTCTGAAAGCACTCCGCTGATAAACTTACTGATAGCGTAGGCCAGGGTCTGACTGCTGGTGATCAGTCCTACATTACAGGAAACAGGAAAAATCAAGGCTGAAAACCTATTTTGGATGCTTTGTGGAAGAAATACTGCATTGCATTCGAACTAAGACTTGATTATTTGATAAAATACAGTAAAGCAGTTATATTGTGAAGTGTTTTCCATTTAAATGTTTTCCATTTAAATCCTGTGATGCCAAACTTTGTTATACACTACGAGTCAAAAGTTTTTGAACAGTAAGATTTTTAATGTTTCAAAAGAAGTCTCTTCTGCTCACCAGCCCTGCATTTATTTGATCCAAAATACAGCAAAAGCTGTAATATTGTGAAATATTTTTTTACTATTTAAAATAACTGCATTCTATTTGAATATATTGAATATAATATTATAGAAATTAATATTATTTAGCAAGGATGCTTTAAATTGATCAAAAGTGATGATAAAGACATTTATAATGTTACAAAAGATTTCCATTTAAGATAAATGCTGTTCTTCTGAACTATTCATCAAAGAATCCTGAAGAAATTCTACTCAGCTGTTTCTGCAATTGTTTTTTGAGCAGCAAATTAGAATATTAGAATGATTTCTGAAGGATCACGTGACTGAGGTAATGATGCCAAAAATTCATTACATTTTAAAATATATTCAAATAGAAAACAGTTATTTTGAATAGTAAAAATATTTTAGAAATTTTACTGTTTTTGCTGTACTTTGGATCAAATAAATGCAGGCTTGGTGAGCAGAAGAGACTTTTTTTAAAAAAAAAACATTAAAAATCTTACTGTTCAAAAACTGGTAGTGTATGTGCAGAACACACAACACACTCACCAAGCTCTTCTTTATCCAGATCAATCTCTTCCATCACCGATGGCATGAGAAAAGAGAAAGTCTTTCGGTTGAAGTAATACAGCATGTAGCCCACAAACATTGAGATGAATATAACTGTACGATAATATCCATAACCCGCTGCTCCCATGATTGCAGTTGTAAAAGTATTAATAAATACACAGAAAAAATGTCAAATAAAATAAAAAAGGTTCCAATATCAAGGCCAAAAAGTGTGCTGGATGATAATGTCAAAAACTGATCCAAATCTCTAATTCATTTTTGACTTCTTGAGGGTATTTTCAGCTCCTCTCCAGGTTCCTCAAAGTTGCATGGGAGAAAGGCGACCCCCTCTTCAGCCAGCATTCACTGATGTGCCTGGAAAACATTTCAGAGTAAGTTTACTTTGGTCTTTATGCCAGTAACTTGCTGTGAAGTTGGCTTGCATCCAAATGCATCTAAGCAAAGCATCAGCACTATTTAGACTGTCAAAATCAAATCACTCCAGACTGGAGTTCTACAGACCTCATGCAGTCTAAATGCTAAAGGGCTACTTGAGTGGCCATGGTGCATGGGAGGGGGATTTGAACAGCAATTTGAAACATGATGCAGGTGTCAAGGGAACATCTCTTGCAAGAATGCCAAGACGCCAGATAAAAATAACGTTATACATGCTTGCTTTACATTGCACGTGGACACATGCGCTCTTATTGAAAGAACTGATAAAACAGATGAGTGTTGTGTTAAAATAATAAAGCTATGTGAAAAAAAGAGATGCCCTTGATACCGGGAGCGCGCTTTGGTATCCGCACGACATTATAAAAACGCAAATCCGCGCGGTGACGTAACTGCATCAAATCGGCGAATGCAGTAGCAACACTTGATTCTGACCTCTACAACAGCGTCCTCAGTACCACCGTGGAAACTAAACGTATCTCCTATGATATGCCAAGACACATAGCGTTAATTCTCGACATGTATATTGGTTAGATAGTTTAATGTTACTTCACTGTTTTATATTCAAGTATAAGGGAATAAAATATACCTCCGACAGTCCGGGCTTTGCGTTCAGAATTGACGATGTTGCAAGAGCTCCTTCTCTAATCTCTGTTCTGATTGGCTGCCAGCCTGTCATTTGTGGCGCGGTGGGCGGGCTTTAGGCTTCTTGCGGTCCTCAGTGACATATTTACATAAACCTTAGCGGTAATATTGTGGTTTTGTTTGCTTGTTTGTTTGTTTTTGTTTTTTACCGCATTTGTGGAGTAGGTTTTTTTTTTTTTTTTTTTTTTTTTTTTACAGCATTTAAAGAGAAATTCAAGAGCTAGAAGTTTACGTTTTTAATTGCTGGACTGAATTGAAATGCATTTGCGGTAAGTAGCCTAATGTTTACTTTTACATTACTTTTAAGGTGTGATTGGAAGGTTTACATTAATTTATCGAATAAGTTAAAAACAAGACCTGTCGAAGAAATGTTGAAGTGGTGCTGAAGCAAAGATGTAGCCAATCATTGCACTAGAACCACTAGATGGCGCACTTAGAATGTGTTATGCGGTGTTTTGTCCTGATATTGTAATTTATATATGTGCAATTAATATTATGTTAGGCTAATATATTTTCTCTTTCATATAATAGACAGAATGACAACAACCTTCAGAGATCATCCACACTACCAGTCAAAAGTTTTTGAACAGTAAGATTTTTAATGTTTTTGAAAGAATTCTCTTCTGCTCACCAAGCCTGCATTTATTTAATCCAAAATACAACAAAAGCAGTAATATTGTGAAATATTTTTACTATTTAAAATAGCTATTTAAATACATTTTAAAATGTAATTTGTTTCTGTGATCAAAGCTAAGATATGGAAATTATTACTTTTATTTAGCACGGATGCTTTAAATTGATCAGAAGTGATGATAAAGACATTAATAATGTTACAAAAGATTTCTATTTCAGATCTCTTTCTAGTCATCAAAGAAACTTCAAGAAATTCTACTCATAATAATAATAATAGTAATAATATTGAATGTTTTTGAGCAGCAAATAAAAATATTAGAATGATTTCTGTAGGATCATGTGACTGGAGTAATGATGCTAAAAATTCAGCTTTGAAATCACATGTTTAAATTACATTTTAAAATATATTCAAATATAAATCTGTTATTTTAAATCGTAAAAATATTTCAGAATTTTACTGTTTTTGCTTTGGATCAGATAGGCCCGGGAGAATGAATGAGCAGACACCGAGAGTTGGTGCTCAAAGCATTCTCAGTTTTATTCAGGAAGAGGGTTTGTATTTAAAAAAAAAAAAAAAAAAAAGCCAGCCCTGAGGTCCCAGACATTTAGTCAATATATTTAGAAGCTGCACATTACCCTATAGAAAGAAAAGATAGTTACTAATAGTTACTAAGTCACTAATTATAAGATACAAAAAATGTTCTAATAGGTATGTGTCTGTCTAGCTGTCTAGCACTCAGTTTTTCATCTGAATTTGCAAAGTGCAGTGTGTATGTGTGAAAAGAGCAAGTACATGAAGTGCATCTAATTAAGAAATAAAGAGAAAGAGAGTGAAGCTTTAAAAAATATTAACAATGGCCACTTTGAAAATTAGTGGCGATGTGAAATCAATAGCTCATTCTGATCTGATAAGGATCTTGATTGAGGCAGTGCAGCTGCCTGCAAAAGTAGCCATAGTCATTGTGAAGAGGCATGCAACAGAAGATTCAGATGCAGTAAGAGGAAATCAACTGGCTGATGCAGCTGCGAAAGAAGCTGCTAAAAAACAGTGTACAAAGAAAACTGCTAAAAATTCAGCATTGAAATCACTAAAATAAATTACATTTTAAAATATATCCAAATAGAAAACAGTTATTTTAAATAGTAAAAAATATTTCAAAATTGTACCGTTTAATCTGTACTTTGGATCAAATAAACGCAGGCTTGGTGAGCAGAAGAGAGCCACAGTGATCACAGTAACATGGACAAGAATGCTGACCGACCTGTAGAATATCCCTACACCTATAGGTGCCAAAATAGCAATATATGATACAGACCTAACTTCTAAATAAACATATACCCTGAGAAATATCCACTGGAGTAAAATGTGTGTTCACTAGCCCTGGTCTCAAAATGTCAGTGGTAATGTCTAAGAAGTTGTTAAATTACCTTCACTTTTAAAACACAGCACAGTTGACAAGTTGACAACCCTTTTGACAAAATATCATAGGAAACACTTTGTAGAAGAAAATTGCAGTTCAAGTGACAGCATAATGCCCAATGTCTCTATAATGGATCTGTTCACCCATGGAAATGTGCAGAAATCGACATCTCCATATTTCAACTCGTTCTGTGTGTTTGTGTGTGCGTGTGTGTGTGTGTGTGTGTGTGTGTGTGTGTGTGTGTGTGAGTGAGACAGACAGAGAGAAACAGAGAGAAGCAGCACAGGATGCTTTGCTGCTCTTCAGATAAGGTTATGTTACAGTGTCTGTCTTGTTTTCTTTGTTTTGTAAAAACAAAACCTTGAATTACAAGGTGTCTTTCAATTTAGTTCTTTTGTATTCTCAAAAAGCATTTGCAAGAGCAAGACAAGGAAAAAAAAAACGAATGAAGAATCTTTACAGGATGCGACTCAGTACACTTGAAAGGCATTCAGGTAAGACAATCTCTTCTCCTGCAGTCAGCAGACTGAACCATCATTGAAAATATAATTTCTAAAACAATTACAGACCTGGTTACATGGAAGTGCTGTGCTAAGGATTTAATACATTGCTCTATGTTTCTTTTCTGGGTTTAGTCTTTACAGCTCAGAAATTGTGATCACTGCAGCACGTGGACGTGACCGTGCAGGGTTTTCTGTCTGCTCCGCTCTGGTGCTGCAGGCTGAAGGCATCGATTAGTTAGAGAGTTAGAGAGTGAACTGTGTCATGTGCATGGACATCAATAAAGCAGCTATCAGCCAAACCACCCCAGGAGCTCACAGCACCATCCTGCGAAGTAAAGATTGCATTAACAGCTTTTAATGACCTGATTAAATGATTTAGAGGTAGATACCACTTAAAATGAGCTCTTTTAAAACTCAAAGCCACTACAGCTGGTCTGCTGGCCTTTGTGTGATTTGTCTGGGCATTTTCAGCTTCGGTATTTGCAGATCTTTTGAAGCAGATTTGGAGAAGGGAGGAAATCTCATATTGAAACGATACACATCAGTATGATAGAGAGAGGGAGAACAGAAGAGCGGAGAGATGTCAGTAAGAACCGTCTGTCGTTCGTATCAGAGATCTACTGCCAGATTTGTTCCCTCTGTTGCCATAGCAACAGTTATTATGCATAATTTCAGATTGTAGAGTTCGTATTCAGGATCTGGTACTATCTGTACCTGTAGCATCATTGTAAACAATGGTTCACAAATGTTCTTTATTTGTTATTTAAATAAGATTAAAATCTGCAAAGTGCAAGTGAAAAAGTGAAATCTCACAGTCTGATCTCCATCTCAGTCTACTTTCGTCGACTGATTTTAACCTCAGTCTAATTTCACTGACTCATCTCCACCAGAGTCTGATCTTATTGTCTGATTTTGCTTTCTGATAGCCAGTTATGAGTTCACTGTTGACAGTCTGATTTCATCATCTGATCTCC
Organism: Cirrhinus mrigala; assembly: GCA_036247105.1. Taxonomy (NCBI): domain Eukaryota; kingdom Metazoa; phylum Chordata; class Actinopteri; order Cypriniformes; family Cyprinidae; genus Cirrhinus; species Cirrhinus mrigala. The sequence goes on from CM070016.1 coordinate 23,136,562, forward strand.
ACCTCAGTCTGATTTCAGCGTCTAATTTCCAGGTCAGTTTGATTTTACCGTCTTTTGCTGTCTGATTTACACCTTGGTCTGATTTCATTCTCATCTCCACCTACTCTGATTTTATTGTCCTATGTCTTTATTGTCTCATGTCACTCTGATCTACACCAATCTGATTTTGCTTTCTGATATCCAGCTAAATGAGTTCACTGTCTGATCTCCACCTCAATCTGATTTTAGTGTCTAATTTCCAGCTCAGTCCACTTCAATCTAATTTTGCAGTTTGATCTCCACCTTTCTATCTTAGTCTGGTTCCATTATCTGATGTCTACATCAGTCTGATTTTACTTTCTGCAGTCTGTTTTCACTAAGTGGTTTCCACTTTAGTCTGATTTCACTGTCTGATTAACACCATGGTCTGATTTCATTGTTTTATCTCCATTTCAGTTTGATTTCAATGTCTGATTTCTACATCATTCTGATATCTCACTGATATCCTGCTTAGTCTGATTTAAATGTCTGATTTCTAGCCCAATGTGATTCCATGATCTGATTTCCATCTCAGTCTGATTTTGCAGTTTGATCTTCACCTCTGTCTGATTGTTACCTTGTTACTTCAGTCTGATATCTCACTCTGATCTACACCCCAGTCTGATTTTGCTCTTTGATATCAAGCTTTATGATTTCACTGTCTGACAGTCTGATTTCACCATCTGATCTCCACCTTAGTCTGATTTTACTTTCTGGTGGTCTGTTTTCACTAACTGATTTTACTTTGGTCTGATTTCACTGTTTTTATCTCCATTTCAGTTTGATTTTAAAAGTCTGATTTCCAGTCCAATTTGATTTCACTCTCTGATTTCCATCTCAGTCTGATTTTGTAGTTTGATCTTCACCTCTGTCTGATTTTTACCTTAATTTGATTTGATTGTCTTGTAGCCAAATTCAGCTTGATTTTACTTTCTGGCAGCCCAGATTTACACCTTAATAACTGAGAATTCCCATCTCAGTTAAACTTCACTGTCTGATATCTACTTCAGTCTGATTTCACTGTCTGATTTCCACCTAAGTCTGATTTCACTATCTCATCTCTACCGATTTCATCGTGTTCACCTCGGTCTGATATCTCACTCTGATCTACACCCCAGTCTGATTTTGCTTTCTGATACCAAGCTTTATGATTTCACTGTCTGACAGTCTGATTTCACCCTGGTCTGATTTCACCGTTTTGTCTCCATTTCAGCCTAATTCCATTGTCTCGGAGCCAACTTCAGTCTGATTTTACTTTCTGACAGCCTGGCTTCACAATTTAAAATCCACTCTAGTTAGATTTTTGACAGTCTGATTTCACCATCTGATCTCCTCCTCCATCTGATTTCCAGCTCATCACCTACCTCCACCTTTCTACCTCAGTCTTATTCCATTATTTGATATCCACCTCAGTCTAATTTAACTTGTTTCCACTTTAGTCTAATTTTACTGTCTGATTTTACTGTCTCTACACCCCAGTCTGATTTTGCTTCTGATATCCAGCTATATGAGTTTAATGTCTACAGTCTGATTTCACTCTCTGATTTCTGTCTCAGCCTGATTTTGCACTCTGATCTCCACCTCTGTCTGATTTTGACCTTAATCAGATTCTATTGTCTCAGGCAACTTCAGCCTGATTTTACTTTCCGTCAGTCTGACATCACACTTTAATATCCACCCCATTTTGATTTCATTGTCTGATTTCGATCTCAGTCTGCTTTCACTCTCTTATTTCCACTGAAGTCTGATTTTACTGTGTGATCCCCACCTGAGTCTGATTTCACAGTCTCATTTCCACTGAATCTGATTTCATTGTCTTCACCTCGGTCTGATATCGCATTCTGATCTACACCCCAGTCTGATATCCAGCTATATGAGTTTAATGTCTACAGTCTGATTTCACTCTCTGATTTCCATCTCAGCCTGATTTTGCAGTGTGATCTCCACCTCTGTCTGATTTTGACCTTAATCGGATTCCTTTGTCTCAGCCAACTTCAGCCTAATTTTACTTTCCGTCAGTCTGACGTCACACCTTAATATACACCCCAGTTTGATATTATTGTCCGATTTCGATCTCAGTCTGACTTCACTGTCTAATAGCCTGATTTCACTCTCTTATTTCCACATAAGTCTGATTTTACTGCGTGATCCCCACCTTAGTCTGATTTCATTGTCTCATTTCCACCGACTCTGATTTCATAGTCTTCACCTCGGTCTGATATCTCACTTTGATCTACACCCTAGTCTGATTTTGCTTTTTGATATCAAGCTTTATGATTTTACTGTCTGACAGCCTGATTTCACCATCTGATCTCCACCTTAAGGTGCGTTCACACCAGACGCGAATGAAGCGTTAAGCGCGAGTGATTTACATGTTAAGTCAATGCAAAGACGCGAATAGACATCCTGCGGCGCGATTCGCGCGAATGGCGCTGCACGAATGACGCGATTCGCGCGAATGGCGCGGCGCGAATGGAGCGTTTTGAGCGTTTGACGCGTGAACGCGTGATTCGCGCGAGTTGAAAAATCTGAACTTTGGCGAATATTCGCGCCGCGTTAACCAATCAGGAGCTTGCTCTAGTAGTGACGTGTTACGACGTAGCGAGCGGAGGGAGAAATCCGAAACAACAATGGAGGACAAAATCATCGTCGCTGTATGAGGATACCCGGAGCTGTACGATACATCTTCGTACTTTTATAGAAACAAGAATAAAAAGGATCTTGCTTGGAAGAAAGTGAGTGAGGAGGTCGGACAATCTGGTAAGTTGTAAAAAACGCTCTTTACCCAGTTTGGGCAATATACATATTGAGGACTGATCTGATGGACCCAGACACGGCGCCGAACGAGTCTACGCCGTTTTTCAGCCTTCCATAGCACATAAAGCGCAGCTACCCTCTTAACAAAATCCATGTCAGCCGCTCTGCAACGAGACTGGAGCCGCCAGGCAGAAGCCACTCCCATGACGCGAATTCGCGTCTGTTGTGAGGTGAATTTCATGTGCGAATGAAGCGAATTTCACGCGCGAATGAAGCGAGTAAACTCAAAATGTTCAAGCGTCCAACTACGCGCGAATAGCGCGATTTATTCGCGCAAGTCGCGTCTGGTGTGAACGCACAGTTAGTCTGATTTTACTTTCTGGTGGTCTGTTTTCACTAACTGATTTTACTTTGGTCTGATTTCACTGTTTTTATCTCCATTTCAGTTTGATTTTAAAAGTCTGATTTCCAGTCCAATTTTATTTCACTCTCTGATTTCTATCTCAGTCTGGTTTTGTAGTCTGATCTTCACCTCTGTCTGATTTTTACCTTAATTTGATTTGATTGTCTTGTAGCCAACTTCAGCTTGATTTTACTTTCTGACAGCCCGGATTTACACCTTAATAACTGAGAATTTCAATCTCAGTTAAACTTCACTGTCTGATATCTACCTCAGTCTGATTTCACTGTCTGATTTCCAGCTTAGTTTGATTTTACGGTCTGATATTGACATGATTCTGATTTAACTCTCTGATTTCTCCTTCAGTCTGATTTTGCAGTTTGATCACCTACCTCCACCTTTCTACCTCAGTCTGATTCCATTATTTGATATCCACCTCAGTCTAATTTAACTTGTTTCCACTTTAGTCTAATTTTATTGTCTGATTTACACCTTGGTCTGATTTCATTGTTTTATCTCCATTTCAGTTTGATTTCATTGTCTGATTTTTTTTTTTACCTCATTCTGATATCTCACTGATCACCCCCTCAGTCTGATTTAAATGTCTGATTTCCAGCCCAATTTGATTTCACTCTCTGATTTCCATCTCAGTCTGATCTTCACCTCTGTCTGATTTTTACCTCAGTCAGATTCCACTGTCCCATAGCTAACTTCAGCCTGATTTTGCTTTCCGACAGTCTGACTTCACACCTTAATATCCACCCCATTTTGATTTCGTTGTCTGATTTCGATCTCAGTCTGATTTCAGTCTCTTATTTTCACTGAAGTCTGATTTTACTGTGTGATCCGCACCTGAGTCTGTTTTCACAGTCTCATTTCCACTGACTCCGATTTCATTGTCTCCACCTCTGTCTGATATCGCATTCTGATCTACACCCCAGTCTGATTTTGCTTTCTGATATTCAGCTATATGAGTTTAATGTCTACAGTCTGATTTCACTCTCTGATTTCCATCTCAGCCTGATTTCACAGTCTGATCTCCACCTCTGTCTGATTTTGACCTCAATCCGATTCCATTGTCTCATAGCCAATTTCAGCCTGATTTTACTTTCCGTCAGTCTGACTTCACACCTTCATATATACCCCAGTTTGATTTTATTGTCCGATTTCAATCTCAGTCTGACTTCACTGTCTAATAGTCTGATTTTACTCTCTTATTTCCACATGTCTGATTTTACTCTCTTATTTCCACATATGTCTGATTTTACTGCGTGATCCCCATATTAGTCTGATTTCACTGTCTCATTTCCACCGACTCTGATTTCATAGTCTTCACCTCAGTCTGATATCGCACTCTGATTTTGCTCTCTGATATCAAGCTGTATGAGTTCAGTGTCTACAGTCTGATTTCACTATCTGATCTCAATCTCAGTCTGATTTCCAGCTCAGTTAGACTTTACATATCAACCTGAGTCTGATTTCACTCTCTGATATTCACCGTAGTCTGATTCGCATCTCTGTCTGGTTTCACTTCAGTTCAGTCTGGTTTTGCTGTCTCATTGCTGTGTCTTCTTTTAGCCTCAGCCTTTCTACAGTGATTGTGACAGACCATGGCAGCTTTACTCACCTGGGATGATCTGATCGGTGAGGATTAGACATTGTGTGATGATCAAGAGGAAAACCCACACTTCACAGCATCTCAGAGCAGTCTCAGAACCCTAGTGGATAAAACAAAGCCTCATTCTTAAGGTAATATTATTGTATTTCTCATGTTTTCAGAATTTCAGTTGGTGACGTTGTTGATGAGTGCCCTTTGTCTCCGCTGCCATCTCGCATCAGCATCCACAATTGCAGTCTTTGTTGTCTGAATGAGAGGACGCATTCTTCCAGAGGGATGACCTCTCTTCTCCCTGCTGGCCCTGGCACTGCTGACACCAGCCCAGCAGCCGTCTCTCTCTCCGTCTCTTATTGTCTTTTCTCTCTCAAAGGCCACTAGCAGGATATCTGACTGATACACAGAGTGTGTACATGATTGTGCCAAGGGAACAAGAGATAGATGGAGCATGTAAGTATAGCTTGCTTTAAATCCTTTCAGTTTTCTATAGAGCAGATGCTGATATGCTGTCCTCTTAAATGCAAAAGTGTGAGATTTATGGTGTTTAAATGTTTTATTGTCACAGTTTTAAAATTCACAGATGCTTTTAAATGCAAGCTTGAGTTTTTGCTGAATATATGAAGCTTCAGCTTTCTCTGACAGCCAATTTTAGCAACACAAGCATATCTCCCTCTGGGACGCACGCACAATAAACAAACCGAGACAAGTGTGAGGCACCGAGCAGTGCTGCCTTTTTATTGGTTGTTTAAATGTTTGTCTAAAGAATAAGAAGTGAATCTGGGCTGCTTGCATAAGACATATGGGACAGACAAGCGATTAGGATGCTTAAGAAGTGTCTTCAGAAAGACTGAACCTTGATGTTGAAGAGAATGTAAAGGATTCTGGATGACAGTCTTGCAGTTTCTGTTATTTAACAGTGTTTTGGAGAACATTATGATGGAATAAAATTTTTCTCATAACAATTTTCATAACATTCTCGAAGTTAGCATATTATAATTTGTTGTACATTTATCATTTATTATGATGCAGGTTTGGTGACATCCAAATGATTGACCAAGAAAAAAATGTGTGTGTGTGTGTGTTTACGTGTGTTAAGTTATGCTCTAAAATATTTCATAAGCTATTGCAGATTTTTCAGTATTTGAAATCCTACATCAAATGATTACTATTCATGATGTCTGAATCGAAACGTAATTATGTGTCTCAGTTACTGTCATGTTGCAGATCCTGATGAAGCTACTCTGACTGCTGTGGGGTTATGATGAGAGAGGGATAAACACAGGTGAGCACATTTAACATCTGAGATTTGTAAGGATGGATTTGCATTTTTTTTTTTTTTTTTTGTCTCTTTACATTTTTATTTGATTGCAACAAAAGCAAACTTTAAATGGATAGTCCACTCAAAAAATGAAAATTCTCATTTTTGGGTAGACTATTCCTTTAAAGCTTATGCTGACCTATTTCTGGAGAAAAGAAGCTGCAGAGAATTCATTTTTCAGACACTTATTCCAAGTAGAGCTTGACTTAGTTCACGCTAAATGCTATAAATCATGCTGCACATTACAGAGATGAACACTGTGTGCAGTGATGGCAACAAATGTTTCAGAAAGCCCAATATGATTAGTAATTCTTGTAGCAGCAAATGTAACCTATTAGGTATGGTTCCCTAATTATAATCATATTCACATTTACTTTGTTTAGTAATGAAATCATGATTATTTAGCATGAATACTTACTGACTTTGGATGCTTCATCATGCATTTATTTAACTTAAAAAAACAAAAACAAAAACACCTTGTCTTTTAACACTGGATTTCTTTAAATATTCAACTGAAAAATAAATAAAAAATATAAAAAATAAGATAAATGAAATAATATATAATATGTGACCCTGGACCTTAAAAGTAGCTTGGGTATATTTGTAGCAATAGCCAACAATACATTGTATGGATCAAAATGATCGTTTCTCCTTTTATGTCAAAAATCATTAGGATATTAGGTAAAGTTCCATGAAGATATTTTGTAAATTTCCTACCGTACATAGATCAAAACTTAATTTTTGATTAGTAATATGCATTGCTAAGAACTTCATTTGGACAACTTTAAAAGCGATTTTCTCAGTATTTAGATTTTTTTTTTTGGCACCATCAGATTCCAGATTTTTTAAAATAGTTGTATCTTGGATCAAATATTGTCCTATCCTAACAAACGGTACATCAATGGAAAGCTTATTACAAGCTTTCAGATGATGTATAAATCTCAATTTCAAAAATTGGCCCTTATGACTGGTTTTGTGGACCAGGGTCACATATATAAATATATAGGCTTGCATTTAAATATAATATATATAAAAAAAAAATAAATAAAAAATACAAATAAGATCAGATAAATCAAAATAAATGAGATCAACGACATTGTAGGTTTTGTAATGTAGTCCTTAACATATATTGAGGGGTAAATGTGCACCACTTTAAAGGAAAGGGGTGTGAGGCTATCAACAGGAATAAAAAAAAAAAAAAAAATTAACTTAAATATTTCCAAAGTACGAATTATATTTGAATTCCACAGACAGATTATTTCAGGATAGACCAGATTTTTAATCAACAGTCCAGAAGAGAGCGCAATGAATATTTGTCTTTTAACAAATTGTGTTAATTTTTTAAATGACAGTTTATAAAAATATAATATCAAATTTTTCAGTCAAAAGTTTTTTTTTTGTTTTTTTTTTGTCTTTTGACAAAATTATCTTTTGAATTTAGGCAATTTTGTCATATTATGTTTATTAATTTTAGTCATTTTTACTCCTTCGAATATTAGTAAATGGCATTTTAGTTTACTAAAATTAAAACTAAACCACAGTTTAACAGAGTATCCACACTTATTAATTTGAACATGTATGAACAAAAAATGCTCTTTATGTGAAACCCTGATTTCCATAAATAATACCATAATGAGTAGGCCTTCGTTATGATTTATTAGTTAATCATTATCAGTGTTTTACTAGGGGATGACCATTTTATAACATAGGTTTAAGTTCACTTGCACATTCATGTCCTTTTGTGCCAGTAAGTTGTAATATATATGTTTATATTGTCTTTGTCTGATTAATCTCATATATCTTTGAGTGAGTTAATTAATCCGCTAGTAAAACACTTAACTTTACCGAAGTTCATTCAAATGTAAAATGTTTTAAGATACTTTTTTTTTTTAACCATAGATAAGACCATAGATATGCTGAAAAGAAGGGACGTCTTGGCACTCTTTTTGATTTTGTTACCTTGGGCTTTACTGATCACACTTTGGCACCAGCGTGCTATAAACCCGTTGATTCCAGTTCCTAAAGGTAAATACTATTATACAATACTATTATACTATTATATAAATTATACAAGAGAATTTACACATTTAGTGAAATGGCATTACTTTGGTGCCACTATGTATCATAATTCTTAAAGGGATAGTGCACCCAAAAATGAAAATTACCTCCCTCAAGCCATCCTAGATGTATATGACTTTCTTCATTCAGACAAATACAATCGAAGTTATATTACAAAAATGTCATGGCTCTTACAAGCTCTATAATTTCAGTGAATGGCAAATAAAGTGCATCTATCCATCATATAAAGTACTCCACATGGCTCCAGGGGGTTAATAAATAAAGGCCTTCTGAAGCAAATCAATGCGTTTGTGTAAGAATGCGGATGACAGAGGATGTAGGCGTAGTGTAAGCTGGAATGCTTTTTATGATGGATAGATGCACTTTATTGAACTTCAAAATCTCAACACCCATTCACTCCCATTATAAAGCTTGGAAGAGCCAGGACATTTTCTAATATAACTTTGATTGTATTCGTCCGAAAGAAGAAAGTCATATACACCTAGGATGGCTTTAGGTTGAGTAAACCATGGGGTAATTTTAATTTTGGGTGAAATATCCCTTTAAGAAAAATAAAGAAATATATATTTAAGCAAAAAGTCTATATTACGTTTTATAAAAGAAGATAAATGACTACTTAAATTCTCCCAAAAAGAATATATATTTGATCACAATGATAAATTAAATGAAGTTTCTTCCTCAGTCTTACAAAAGACTATTTATACTATTCTCATTAGAGTAGTAGTGATGTGGTCACACTGGACCGATTAGCCCACAAACATTAGTGCAGAATATACTTTTATAATGTGTTTTTATCATTCTGCAATTTGCAAGAACTGCTCAATTAATTAATATATTGTTTGCCCCTACTCTAAACTCTTGTAGAAATATTTTTTAATGCACAGATAACAGAACTGGGGCCACTAGAAGAGGCTTTCGACTTCATGAGTCCTGCATCACGGAGAATAAGCGTATCACTAAGGCCACCCAGATGAAGTACATCCACCAGCGCCCTCCACCGTGGTCTGACACATTGCCAACTCTCCACGTGATAACACCAACCTACAGTAGACCCGTTCAGAAGGCTGAGTTGACCCGGCTCACGAACACCCTCCTACACGTCCCTAACCTTCACTGGCTCGTGGTGGAGGACTCGGCGCAGAAGACGGCGCTGGTGTCCAGACTGCTGAAGAACACAGGACTGAATTACACCCATCTGAACGTAGAGACGCCTGAGAATCTCAGGACACAAAAGAAGCCTAAAAATGTACGGATCCCACGCGGCACAATGCAGAGGAACCTGGCTCTCCGCTGGCTCAGGGAGAACATCAACCCAAACTCCAGTCATAAAGGAGTTGTTTATTTTGCAGATGATGATAACACTTACAGTTTGGAGCTGTTTGAGGAGGTATGGTACATTTGGTTCACCATTCATAGTGTCCTTACTAGTGCTGTCAATCAATTAAAAAAATTAACTGATTAAATCATGATTAATACTGATGTCTCTAGGAAGTTATTTTTTTCCCTAATATTTATTATTTAATTTACTACAGCCATTCAACATTACAGTATAATTAAAAGCTATAATTTTGTAACATTTATTAGACTTAAAAAAAAAAACAACAACTTCTAATTTAAAAGAACTTAAAACAATCATCAAACCCATTATTTACCTGTGTCCCTCAGCAAGTAGGAAATGTACAGAAGTTGAATAAAGTTATCAAACACTAAATGCTTAATTAGATATAGACGAATCCTTAAAGCAGCTGGGTTATTAGGTGACGTGGATCTTTTTTCAATTATGCTTTAATTTGAAATGATTGAGGCTACAGCGCACACCGGCGCATTTGTGTGTGTAATTGAAACTTGCATGCTACAAGCACAGTATAAAGGCTGACAGGACAGGTAAATTTGTTGTTATTGACATACAGTTGAGGTCAAAAGTTTACACCCCCCTCATTTAGTACTGACCTGAATAAGATATTTCACATAAAAGATGTTTACATATAGTCCCCAAGAGAAAATAGTTGCATTTATATATGACCTGGTTTAAAAGTTTACATACACTTGATTCTTAATACTGTGTTCTTACCTGAATAATCTACAGCTGTGTTTTTTTGTTTGGTGATAGTTGTTCATGAGTCCCTTGTTTTGTCCTTAACAGTTAAACTGCTTGCTGTTCTTCAGAAAAATCCTTCAGGTCCCACAAATTCTTTGGTTTTCCAGCATTTTTGTAACCTCTAAAGGGCAGTACTAAATGAAAAAATATGATATTTAGCCAAAATAAGAAAAATGTACACATCTTCATTCTGTTGAAAAGTTTTCACCCCTTGCCTCTTAATGCATGGTTTTTCCTCCTTGAGCATCACTGAGTGTTTGAACCTTATGTAATAGTTGCATATGACTCCCTCAGTTGTCCTCTGTGTGAAAAGATGGATCAAGACAAGGTGCCAATAATTTTGTCCGGTCCATTTTTTAGTTCTGTGTGAAATTTTCTCAAGTTTGACTTTTCTTCTCTGTTTTTCTGTGTTGTTGCAGTGCAAACAAAAACAGTAAGCATGTGAATACCAAAACATTTGCAATTGGAACAATTTTCTGAGAGAGGTGTTGCATTTTCTGACAGATATTTTTGGCCATGACTGTAATTAACATTTTTAATGATTCGGAATAGGGGGATGTAAACTTTTGACCTCAGTTGTATGGCTTGACAACATCACATCTGACTACTGTTCACTTTCCTGAGCTAGTTTGACTAGCATCTGGTGCTGAAGTGAACTTGGAGTGTGCATCTAAAAAGTCTACAGTTTGATGTGGTCATAAAGACGTTCTTTGACTAAATAAACACTTCTTATCAAGAGAAAAAAAACAGACAGAAGCAACAGTTAGTGGGTTGGCTAACTCTAGCCCCACCCCTGTGTTAACTGCGTTCAATAGTGTTATTAGTATTAAACTGGAAAAATTATTTGCTTGCGTTAACGCGCTAAATTTCACAGCATTAGTCCTTACGCTTAACCGATTCCATCTTCCTCATACCGTAGATGCGTTGGACTCGCAAAGCGTCAGTCTGGCCAGTTGCCTTCGTCGGAGGTCTCCGGTACGAATCACCCAAAATCAACTCTCAAGGCAAAGTGTTCGGCTGGAGGACAGTGTTCGACCCTCGTCGACCTTTCGCTATCGACATGGCTGGGTTTGCCTTGAACCTTCAGCTCATCCTCAGCAAACCTCAAGCCTACTTTAAGCTGAAAGGCGTAAAAGGCGGATACCAGGAAAGTAGTCTGCTACAGGATCTGGTCACTCTCAGTGACCTGGAGCCCAAAGCCGCTAACTGCACAAAGGTGAGTCATGAATCTATATCTTCATAACCTGACTGGAAATAATAAAAAAAAAAAAGCTTGTCAAAGTAAACAAAAAAATGTTTTCTTTGTCTTTTTCAGATACTGGTTTGGCACACCCGAACAGAAAGACCCTTGCTTGTGAATGAAGGAAAAAAGGGATTCACGAGTGGCACCGTGGAAGTATGACGAACTGCTTTCATGCTGTTTTTTTGTAGTATCTGGAACAGAAATAATTAAACATTTGATTGCACTGAATGTAAACTATCGGAGACACGCTGAAGTATTTGACTAAAGGCTGGAATACAATACACAACTTTTGCCATGATTTTTATCGCACACTCAAGTGCTCCCGCAGAAGAGCGCTGAAAAGCGCAATGCTTTATGACACGAGATTAATGTAAACACAGTCCACAGAGGAATTCGCTTCAGCCTTTTTTGAATTTCATGAAAGATTATTTTAAGTTCAAATGTGTGTAAGGAATTGGAAGCAAGCAGCGTACGACTGTTTCTGCAGCATGCAGTGCCATTTTCTGTTAAAAACTAAAATGAGAATGGATTTGAGAGAGAATTGCGATTAGTTCGAAAAATTTCGGAATCGATGCAGAATCATTTCGCGATTCATCAGTTTATCGTCACAACCCACAACTGGTCAAAAGTCGTTTACACACTGTAAAGAATAATCTGTGAAATTTAGGATTAAAAAGGCAGCTGAAGTTGCTAGAAACTTACTGCAAAAAATATGGTAGCAATATTTTTACAGATTGAACTATTTTACAGTAAAATAACATGTCATTGTCTTATAATGACAATTTACAAAAGTACTAAAATCTAAAAATCTAAAAATAGTAGTTTTGTACCTGTATAATAAACTGACGTGGTAAAGAGAGAGCTACAAAATAAATCAAAGTTCAAGTAGCTTTTTTTCACAAGCTGAGGATATTAATAATTAGAAGACGCACAGTTTCATCCACACAAATACAAAACACCATCATGGTAACACATGAGACTAAAATAATGCAATAAACATTCATTTAACAACATGAGATGTAACATACATAAAACCCTAATGTACATAACAAATGAAAAATCAAATGACCATCGCACAAGGAATTATTTTGCTCTGCTAAAAATTCTGTGTAAAGATGTAATATTGTGTATATATAATATTTATTCTGTAACCATTTATAAAGTTGGCAAAGTTTATGATGCACAGTGTTTTAAAATCTGTCCAGATTTTAAAAGTTGTGTAGTGTATTCCAGATTTAAGATTCTAACACAGCTTTACAAAGATTATTTGTGACCCTGGACCAAAACTAGTCTTAAGTAGCATGGGTATATTTGTAGCAATAACCAAAAATACGTTGTATGGGTCAAAATGATTGATTTTTCTTCTTTGCCAAAAATCATTAGGATATTAAGTTGATCATGTTTCATGAAGATATTTTGTAAATTTCCTACTGTAAATATACCAAAACTTTTTGATTAGTGATATGCTTTAAAGGTGATTTTTCTCAGATTCCAGATTTTCAAATAGTACCTCAGCTGAATATTGACCTAACAACTGACTAACAAACCATACATCAATGGAAAGCTTATTTATTCAGTGTTCAGATGATGTATAAATCTCAATTTCAAAAAAATTCACCCTTATGACTGGTTTTGTGGTCCAGGGTCCCATTTGAGTTTAAGTTCAGATGCGGTTTGGATGGAAACAGTATTTGCAATGATGAAAGTTTGTTCTGATTTAGGCAAAAGTCTGATTGTTTAAAAGGATATTCCTCAATTAAACTGTACAGTATGAGGTATCATGTACTGTATGTCCGTAGCACAAACAATGCTACAAGTTGAATTTGAACAAACCTCAAATCAAGTTTCAGTTATATATATAAAATCTTTCTCAGTGTTTGCAAAAAGGGAAAACAACATGATAATGCTGGATCTACAGTAAATGCACTTGTGTAAACAATCAGGTGCCTGTGGAAATTACTTAAAGAAAAATTAGTAACTTCCAATTTCCTGAATGGCCAGTGCAACATTTAAGTGTTAATATAAAAATTGCACTAATATAACCAGCCAGTAAATAGCATGAGACAATCAAAAAAGTACAATCTACCTTGTCTTGCTAGTAAATGAAGCTCTCATTCAAACACACACTCTACTGAGTTATAATAGGCAGTCCATCTCAACATTTTACATTTAAACAAATTTAACACAAAATTACAGATTACGCAGTCCCCAGCAAGACTGTAGTTTTTTTTAAATAAAAACAAATAAGTAGAATATTGAATGTTTAAATGTTTTTAGAAATATCATGGAATGCAAAGCCATGTTATTAATACAAATGTGCCATTAATAGTTTAACAATCCAGCATTGACATTTCATTTGTGTTCAGGCACTTTGATAGTGTTCATGTATTTAGTAGTACAGTCCTGTGTCTTTAGCCTTATGTTGTTTTGCATAAAACATCTTTTTTGCTTGTTAAATGTCAACTGTCATTCCCAGATCAGGAGAATCTTCAAACTGGATTTTAAAATCCGCTTCTGCTTCTTCAAACAAAATCACCTGTTGAATAAAAGAAAAACAGATCTTTCAGAACTTGCCTTAATTTGTTAATGGTCAGAATTTGTGTTGATTTGTTACCATGGAAACAAATCCCACCACTAAAATTCCAAATATTCTATTAAAGATTCTAAATAATGTTACATGGTTTCAATAGTGATATTCGTACAAATTCTTAGGTGTCAAGGAAATTTATATAAACTGACCTGGTTCATTCCACTGTTGAGGAAGGGTCCTGGTAGAAACAGAGCTTGCTGTGGTCCAGCATCCCAGTATCGTCCAATGTTTTGCCCATTAATGAAAACTACACCCTTACTCCAACCCTGCATATAATAATCACTTCAATATTTCTGACCAAATTTAAAAGAATAGTTCACCCAAAAATGGACATTTCCTGAAAATCTACTCACCTTCAGGTCATTAAAGATGTAGATGAGTCTGTTTTTTCATCAGAACAGATTTGGAAAAATTTAGTGTCCAAACAGCAGTTAAAAACATCATAATAATCCACAAGTAACCCACACCACTCCAGTCCATCAATTAAAGGATTAGTCCACTTCCAGAACAAAAATGTACAGATAATGTACTCGCCCTCTTGTCATTCAAGATGTTCATGTCTTTCTTTATTCAGTCGTAAAGAAATTATTTTTATTTGAGGATAACATTTCAGGATTTCTCTCCATGTAATGGACTTGTATGGTGCCCCCCAAATTTGAACTTCCAAAATGCAGCTTCAAAGAGCTCTAAATGATTCCAGCTGAGCAAGAAGGGTCTTATCTATCAAAAAATGACAATTTATATACTTTTTAACCTCAAACACTCATCTTGTCTAGCTCTGTGTGAACTTTTTTTTTTCTGGTCATGCCAGTTAGAGGATACGTCTAAAAATTTCATATATAAAATAAACAATCTTTTTGCTTCATAAGACCTTTCTTCCTCGGCTGGGATCATTTAGAGCCATTTGAAGCTGCATTTAAACTGCATTTTGGAAGTTCAAATTTGGGGGCACCATAGAAGTCCATTACATGGAGAGAAATCCTAAAATGTTTTCCTCAAAAAAACATAATTTCTTTACGACTGAAGAAAGACATGAACATCTTGAATGACAAGTGGGTGAGTACATTATCTGTAAATTTTTGTTCTGGAAGTGGACTAATCCTTTAACATGTTTTAATCCAAAAACCTGCATGCTGTAATAAACAAATTCATTGTTAAGATGTTCTTATGGATTATTGACTAGTATTTTGGTCAGAAGCAATGGTTAAAAGTTAAAACGTCTTAATGATGGATTTGTTTCTTACAAACATGCAACTTTTCATAAGACATTAAGTGGTGTGGGTTATTGTGACTTTTATTAGCTGTTTGGACTCTCATTCTGACGGCACCAATTCACTGCAGAGGATCCATTGATGAGTAAGTGATGTAATGCTAAATTTCTCCAAATTAGTTCGCATGAAACAAACTCATCTACATCTTGGATGGCCTGAGAGTGAGTACATTTTCAGCAAATTTTCATATTGTTCAATATGTTCAAATCCTAATTCATTAAACTCACTGGCAGCTTCATGAAAGTGTCGCTTGGATATCCATTCACAAATAACCTTCCCTGGAAAAATCCTGGGAAGCTTGGTTTGTTAGGGACGGACTTCCAAGGTGCCCTGTACAAACTGAAATGAAAGCATTAATAAGTTTCCCCCCCCCTATTTTTCTGTACTGCCACATAATGATTTTTCTCACCTGTCAATAAAGTCAGGACTCATATCCAGGCTATATATAGTGAAGTCTCTAAGTGGTGTATTGTTTAATATAATGTTTCCAACAATACCTGAAAACAGATTTTGAATAGGTTTATGATGGTTATAATATGTTTCAGAGAAACCGTGACATATTAAAACACAAAGCATTAATGGTTAATAACTTCAAAACATGGTACTGTACCTTTGCGCTGGTTGTCCATGTCATTACCGTAATGCACACGGCCACAGTTCTCCACCAGCAGACTCAAAATGCGTTTCTCCTGCATACAATCAATAATCAATTAGTTTGATCACAGATACATTAAAAACAGTAATATTCTGAAATAATTTAACATTTTAATATATTTTATTTTATATTTTATTCCTGTGATGGCAAAGCTGAATTTTCAGCATCATTACTGCAGTCTTCAGTGTCACATGTTCCTTCAGAAATCATTCTAATATGCTAATTTGCTGCTCAAGAAACATTTCTTATTATTATCAATTTTGAAAACAGTTGTGCTGCTTATTATTTTTGTGGAAATTGTGATACATTTTTTTCAGGATTCTTTGATGAAACATAAATGACTTTACTGTCACTTTTGATCAATTTAATGTGTCCTTGCTGAAATAAAGCATTAATTCTTTCTTTCAATGAAAAAATTTACTGACCCTAAACTTTTGAACTGTAGAGTTTATGTTTTTATATATCCTCGCAAAATATTTTACAGTGTTTACGTTAAATTCCTGAATGACAACGATTTAGCTATGTCTATTAGGACTGTTTCACGTCGTGAGTGTCAGTGGAGTGTGAGAAGCAGGTTTTGTCGCTGCCCATGTTAATGAATCAGAGGGTCGGGGTAAATGTGAACGCAGAAAGAGCAACAAACAGTCTTTTCAACCACATTATAATCATTATTTCTGTGTTACAGACATTTAAATAATAGAAGTACTGGGATAAAAGTTTATAGTTTGGGTATAAACACTTATTGTCTGCAGTAGCGATCAAAACTAAAGTATCTTAACACGTGTATGTATAGTAACGCTTATCCTCTTCCGCCAGGAGGTGGCGACAACTGCCCGTTTAAAAAAGTATGTAATTGAATCAATCATTCAGGAGATTTCAATGGTCAAACAAGTCTTAATGATTGAATGTTGTTTTTTTTTTTTTTTTTTTTTTTTTTTTTTGGAATGAATATATGATTTTAAAAGACTTAAGCAATAAACAGTTTGTCAGAACCACTAGTAAATTACGTTATGTTGTTTAGTTTTCTAATCTTTTTTCTCCAGAATCGTGAGAGAATCATGGTCTCCAATTTATTAAAAACAACTGGGATGCTCAATTTATCCAGAATCGTGAAGCTCTTGTTTAAATGTTGTTTATTACTGTTTATTAAAATGGAAGTTTCATTTCATAAAATTCAAAATGCATGCATTGCATTTTGTCTTTTTCAGATGAATAAAAGATCATTTTCCCTATATATTTCATCATTGAGGATTTCTTAGGAAAAGTTTTAAAATCTCGTCTTGTCCTCGTGAACCCAGTCTCGTGTCTCGTCTCGTGGGATAAGTGTCTCGTCACACCCCTAATATATAACATATACCTTTAGATATAACATGTGATTACATTTATATTATGTTTTTAAAAGACCAACTCAATATTAACAGAACAAAAATAAGATGTAAAAAATAAAATAAAATGCATACCTTTCCATCAGGAACAGCTAATTCTACATTTCTGTGGTGAAAAATGCCAATGAAACTTTGGTTCACAAAAACCTAAGGAAACAAAAATGCTGATTAAAATGAAAATAGAGCAGATGCATGTTCATATACAGAAGCAGAGCTTGACTTTTTATCAGCACTAACCAGGGCTCTGTCTTGGATGTTGCGTCCTGATTTTAAAGAGCCTCCTCTGGTGATGGCGGTCTCATAGAGGGTGTATCCATACGCCTGGCCGTTACCGTTATTCACAGGCAGATTCTCCATATTGACCGGGAATTGAGATTTGAAAGGCTTGAGGGTAAAGATGTTGAATTTCTCAGAGTTAGTGTTTCTACTTCTCAGGGTAAAGTCAGGGTTAAGTAGACTTCTTACCTCATGTGTGTATGGCAAAGCATCCCACAGTGACAGATGCTGAAACAATATGGCCGCCTCATATTCTTCTTTCCAGCGGAGACCAGGCATCTCAGGGAGGACTTCACCTGAAGAGCATCACAGAAATCAGCACAGGTCAGAAAACATGTGAGCATGTTATTGATATAGTAACTTTCTTCTTCAAAAAGGCCACATGGACAGGGGGCAAAATAATGTTAACCGATAATATGTTGTACAGTATCCAAGATCGATGGCCCGAGGTGCAAAAAGCTGTGTGTTTGTAAGAAACGAATCCATCATTAAGACGTTTTTAACGTCAAACCATTGTTTCCAGCTAAAACATGAGTCCTCCATCCAAATATTGCTTTCTCCAGTCAAAAAGTCAGGAGAGAAATATACAACATCAAAAACTGTTTCAAACTAAAACAGTGCAAAACTGTTTTAAACCAATATGGATTTTGATGTGAGAGGACAATAAGGAATAGGTTTCACTTGAGGAAATCAAATCTTATATTTTGGCCAGAAGATATGCTATAAAGTTGAAATGCCTTAATGATGGATTTGTTTCTTACAAACACACAGCTTTTCACTTCACAAGATGTTAATTGATGGACTGGAGT
Source organism: Cirrhinus mrigala (assembly GCA_036247105.1). Lineage (NCBI taxonomy): Eukaryota > Metazoa > Chordata > Actinopteri > Cypriniformes > Cyprinidae > Cirrhinus > Cirrhinus mrigala. The sequence continues at coordinate 23,155,076 of CM070016.1, forward strand.
CGTGTTGTGGACTATTGTGATGTTTTTATCAGCTGTTTGGACTCTCATTCTGACGGCACCCATTCACTGCAGAGGATCCATTGGTGAGCAAGTGATGTCATGCTAAATTTCTCATCAACATCTTGGATGGCCTGAGGGTGAGTACATTTTCAGTGAATGTTCATTTTTTTGTTGACCTATTTCTTTAAAGGATGGGATGACATACTGTTGAAATTGCTGAGGAGATCTCTGAGAAGATGGTACTTTGGTGTGTAATCTCCTGCTTCTGACAGGGGAGCGTCATAATCTAAAAGAAAGAGAGAAAGAAAGGCTTGTGTTATGCATTTTTCAGTACAAACTCTTTGTTCTGGTGCTTTTTCAGTCCTACATGAAATGCTTGTGCTCTGCTTGATAGCTCCACACACTGGCCATATTGTGAAGTACAACATTAGTCCATCAACAAGTCAATGGGCTCCAGTGTTGTTTGGTCTCCAGTGTTTTTCAAAATATATTTTTTTGTGTTCTGGTTTGGAGCAACGCAAGGGTGAGAACTTTAGTTTTTAGGTGTTCTATTCCTTGAAAAGTGATGTAATTTTAATATTCAAATATTTTCTTCTACCCTAGTTCAACATGCAACTTCAGGTTAACTGTCATGTTATGTTTAAGACAAACCATAGCTTGTAACCAGAGCTTTGTAAGACGGGTTGGCCAACGCTCCATTCATGAACCCGAAGTTTGTCCCTCCGTGGAACATGTACAGGTTGAAGGACATTCCTCGTCTCAGTATCTCCCTCACCACAACAACCAGGTCTGTCATTAGAAAGGAAATTTCACATCAGTGATTTGGCCCCTAATGTTTATCATGATAAATAACAATTTATCAAGGGCTCTTAAAAATGTATATATGAAGAGTTAAGATGCAAAAGCCTCTAAATCCATCTGACGTCTTTCTTAAAAAAAAATGCATTTTTGTCAGGCTCCGATGTATAAGTTTCTATATAAGTACCTGTATTTCTGATTGGGCTGAGGCTGGGATTTTAGCGAGTTTGAAGTAAAAGTATTTGATGGACGTATAATATGTGTCGAGAGCATTTACTCAGTATCATTATCTCATTTTTGACCGAGATGGCTTTTAGGGGGTTTTGCATCTGAACTCTTCATATATAGATAAATAGTAAATAAATAAAACTTTTTTTAAATTAATTTAAGGGATAGTTCACACAAAAATAAAAATTCTGTCATTGATTACTGACTGATGTCATTCCAAACTCGTAAGACCTTTGTTCATCTTTGAAAAGCAGATGAAGATATTTTTGATGAAACCTGAGAGCTTTCTGACCCTGCATAGACAGCAATGGTAAGGACATTGTTACAAATGTTAAAAAAGTCCACGTGACATAAGTGGTTCAACTGTAATTTTATGAAGCTACGCTGTGGTGGTTTCGTTAATGGTGGCGGACAGTCACAGGAGAGAAAAAACATTGAATAAAGTCGTTATTTTTGTTTTCTTTGCGCACAAAAAGTGTTCTCGTAGCTTCATAAAACTACGGTTGAACCACCGATGACACATGGGCTATGTTATCAATTTCCTTACTACGTTTCTGTGCCTTGACCCTTTCAGACCCTTGTTGACTGGGTCAGAAAGCTCTTGGATTTCATCCAAAATATCTTAATTTGTGTTCCGAAGATGAACGAAGGTCTTAGAGGTTTGGAACGACATTAGGGTGAGCAATTAATGACAGAATCTTAATTTTTGGGTGAACTATCCCTTTAATAAAAAATTTAAAGTAGGTATAATAAAATAAATATTATTAAGTAATTATTGTTTTATTTAAAAAAGAAAAAAAAAAATATATATATATATATTATTATTATTATTATTTTATTTATTTTATTTTTTTTTAAATATTATTTATTATTTGTACACTCTAAAAAAAAATACTGGGTTCTTTTTTTTTTTTTTTAACCCAAATGCTGGGTTCACCCTGTTGGGTCATTTTATTGGGTTGTTTTTAATATTTTTTACCCAGGTACTGGGTTGTTTTTTTTTAATCCAAATGCTGGCTTCAACTTGTTGGGTCATTTTATTGGGTCATTTTAAATATTTTTTTACCCATATCCTGGGTAGTTTTCCTGTAACTAAGCTGCTGGGTCATTTTTAACGCTGGGTTATTTTTTTTCTACCCAACCGCTGGGTTGACCCGGTCTCTGATGAAACAACCCAGCTGCTGAGTTACGGTCAGAGCACGGGCTTTTTGAGTCCTCTACAGGTGAGACAGGTTCTCAACGCCGCCGATTTGATGCACTTCTTCAGTGAAATAAAGGTTTGTATACATTTTACTTCATTTATAATGTCTTAACTGTGCTGTAAATTGTATTATTTTATGCAACACAACATAAGGACGAGATGTCAATCAGTGTTTCACTTCGCATGATGGAAATGCGTTTTGCCTTGCATAAAATAAATTGATTTTATTCGTTATAGTACTGAGTTTAAATGTAATTTGATGTTATAATGTGTTCTCTGTAGTGTCAGTACTGTTTCTTTATGGGCAGGTTTTGGAGTCAGTCACGGCATCTTTCAGCTATGAGTGAAACGCGAGGCTGCGGTCTGAAATTCACAGCTGCCCCGCCGCAGCAGCCCTTCGCCGACTCAGATTTTGGCGACACACCAGCATGATAATTAGCGCTATTCTGGTAAAAAGCGATTACAGAGAATGGTTGGATACACTACAATTAAAATGCTACTTTTAAATGTTACATTTTTCATGTCTAAAATGGTTGTTAAAATGTTTAAATGTATGCAGTATTGTTAACTATGCTGTATTCACCGAAATAATTTAAATTTGTCTTGTATTTTGTCCATGTGTACTTGCTTAATGATAAATGTTCATCTTTTAATTATTGCTGCTGCTTCTAGTAATTCTGTGTGTATTTTTTTTTAAATATAAATTCCAGTCCATTTTAAGCCAGCAATATAATCATTTTTAAACAACAGTTGACTTAAATAAAATAACCAGCATGATTAATAAAGACATTTAACCCAATCAGCCGGGTCAAAATAATCCAGCATGTGTTCTGTCCAATATTTACCCAGCGCTGGATTGCCAAATGACCCAGCATTTTTTAGATTATTTTTATTGTGTCACATGATAGCATCTTACCCTCTGCAGGAAAACTATGATGTAAACCACCCCATCCATCAGACCTCCCGGTCCAGAGCTCCATCACCAGCACAGGACTGTTGGGCTTCATGCACATGTGATTAAAGTAATGTAAAATGTTTCATATAACCTTTTCATCTACTGAATAGACACTAAAATATCTACCTGTACTGTTTCCAGATATTTGATGTCATCATGATTTATTTTCTGTAGATTTAGAGTTCTTAAAGCTGTGATAGGGGAAAGAATGTTTGACAGCAGTCATTTTTAATTGGTAATACGTAATCTACTGTTCAAAAGTTTGGGGTTAGCAAGACCTTTTTTTTTTTTGTTGTTGTTAAGAAATTAATACTCGCAACCCTTTTTCCAAGACGTAATATAAATCTCAGGTGTCCCTAGAATGTGTCTGTGAGGTTTTTTTGAGGTTTATTAGAGAAAATGCCTATTTTGAGTGGAAGCAGAAACACGTTGTTTTCTTGCATGTCTCTTTTAAAATCAAATGAGCTGCTGCTTCCCACCCCTTTTACAGAAAAGATCTGTTTGGTTTTGATTATCATGTCTATTGTGCTGAAATCATGCATTTTAAAGGCCGTATTAGTTTAAGCTTCTGATATATGGTTTTCTGAGAGCACGCACACAGAAAGTGGCTGTCACACGGCAAGTGAGTACTAAACTAAGTTCTTTTCCATGTCTTATTACAGCAAATAATTTTTGAATTTACAGTTTAATGTTTGTGTTTTGTTTGTACCTCCTTGGACTCCACCATATTTTAGCCCCTCGTGGTTGTCTGATGTTAGGAGAACTTCACTGATGCCTCTTTCTTGGAGAGCCTGGAAGAAATTACATTATAAACTCTGCCAGCAAGTATAACTGAGTTTTATCTGAGATTTAATGTTCATTCATACCTCTTTGATAAATGCCATGTAGTTTTCATCTCTTGCATGTGATCCATACATGTTCTCCACTTGAACGGCAATGATAGGCCCACCTTTCTTAAACTGACAACATATAAGGCCAACATCCATCAAAGATCGCTCGGAGTACATTTTTGAGTACTTGTTGTGTTTCAAAAAGAACCCTACCTGGAAAGGCACCACTTTGGGAATGAGCTTATCAAAGTACACATTTACAGCTGCTATGAATCCTGGGTAAGTTGTTCTCAGCTTCATCTCTCTATCACGCAAAAGCCAGCTGTGGAGGGAAGTGGTTTGTTTGGGGTGATAGAAAAAGCACAAATGACTCTTTCTGGGTAATGTTACTAAGTGACTTAGCAACTAAACACTCTGCAACTAACACTCATTAATTTGCAACTATTTGTCAAAAAACTCTCATTAGAGTATTAGTAGACTAGTAAGTTAAGATAGAATAAGTTGACATGTAAAGACTACATGTACAGACAGACTACTAATACTCTAATGACTGGTAGTTGAATGTAGAATGTAGAATGTTTTAAGTGGACTACCAAAATAAAGTGTTACCCAGTGAGAAGACACACAGGATATTTAACTGTAGCTCTTTGTAACAATTTTTTTTATTCCCCTCATGACATGCATTACCAAAAAGTGTGGTTTGCTCAAATGCTGCCTTTGCTTGCTGCCTCACAATTTTTAATCACATTTTCTCTGGAATTTGCAGGATACGACTTAAAAGCTATGCTTGAGTAGAGCCGTTTATATTCCATTTAACAGCAGAAATCACCTGGGCAGTCCTCCAAGGTCAAGGTCAGAGCCTATGTATGGTCCTGGACGTAAAATCACCCAAAGTCCCACCTCTGCAGCCAAGTGAAGGAAAGCTCTGGTGAATTGGATGGGCAAAAAAAAATTAGATACCTAAAAATGATCAGATAGAAGTCACAGAATTATAGATGAACTATCAAATGAATAGCTTAAAAAAATAAAAAAATAAATATCTGAAAGTTAGAATTTGAAAAGAAGCATCGTTAATTATTTAGAAATTAATTATTGGAATTTTAATAATTAAAGTAAGTAAATAAATGACTAAATAAATGTTGGAATGTATAAAGAAGCAGAATTAATTATTTAAAAATTATAGCCATTTAAATAAATAAATAAGTAAATCAATTAAATAATAAATAAATATATTGCAATTTTGTAAAAATAAACAACAACAAAACAACAACAACAAGTAAAGTTCTTTATTTAGGGATGAATTAATGCCATTTTAACAATTAAAGCATTTAATTAAATAAATATATATTTGAAAGTTGGAATTTGTAAGGAAGCACAGTTAATTATTTAAAAATTACTTACTGTAATTGAAATAAATAAGTTGGAATTTGAAAAAGCAAAGGTATTTACTTAATTTCTTCCCTTTTAACAAATAAACAAATAAATAAATGTTTGAACGTTGGAATTTGTAAGAAGCACAATTAATTATTTAGATATGAATTATTGTGATTATCATTATTAAAGCATTTAACTGACGAGTTGAAATTTGTAAAGAAATAGAACTCATTATTTAAAAATTAAACAATAAAAATTTACATAAATAAACAAATAAATAAAGTTGTAATTTGTAAAAAAGCTAAATTATTTATTTAGAAATTAATAACTGCATTGTAACAATTAAAGCATTTAACAAAATAAATAAAGTTGAAAAGAAGCAGAAATCATTATTTAAAAATTAAGTATAGCCATTTAAATAAAGAAAGAAAGAAATACAGTTGAAATTTGTAAAGAAGCAGAATTAGTTATTGAAATATTAAAAATTCAATTAATTAATTAATTTAAATAAAAAAATTAAGGCATTTAACAAAATGAATGAATGAATGAATTAATTAATTAATAAATAAAATGGAAGCGGGAATTTGTAAAGAAGCACATTTTACTTGTTTATTTAGAAATGAACAATTTAAGCATTAACTAAATAAATGAAAGTTAGAATTTGCAAAGAATCCCAGTGAATTATTTAAAAATTAATTATTGCCATTTTAATAATTAACATATTTAACAAACAAACACACAAGTACTTGAACATTGGAATTTGTAAAGAACCACAATTAATTATTTAAAAATATATTATTGTCATTTTTTAATTAAGGTATTTAACAAAATGTTTTCTGTAACCACTTGGTCACATGACCTTTTTGCCATTTACAGTTTCAGGCCTCGCTGATTTTAAAAGATCTTTAAATTTCACAACGATATTCGCTCGTTCTCCAGTCGAGTTGTGTTGTTATGGAAGAGCGAGGATCTGCATTAATGATGTATTCCCAGTGCTGTGCAGAGCCCAGATAATGATGCAGACCAGGATAAAACAAGAACGAGAAGAAAGTCCCTCCTGACAACAGCAGACCCACAGTATTGTCAGAGGACCGGCAACAGGAGCTTTCAGAGATGTTTGTCTAACTACCGTAAGTGAAAGCCTAACAAGGCATTAAATAGAGGTGAGATTCTTCCAGGATCAAAATACACAGATCACATATAGCGCTAATGTTCTCACATGTGGGAATTAGGAAAAGGATAGGGAGGATTTCTTACTCTATATCAAGGCCTCCCTGGAAATGTAGTTCTCCTTTCTCTGGCTGATGGAGAGACCATGGCACATCACTGCAAGATAAACAGTCTGATTACTGAACATTTCCTCAATATCATTGAATGTAATTGTCCATTTCAAACGTACACAGCGAGAGTGTTGAGACCACAGGCTTTCATTTTCATCATCCGGTCCTTCCAGTAAGCTCTGGGCAGGCGGAAGTAGTGTAAGGAGCCTCCCAGAATACGAAACGGCTTTCCCCCCAAATTGAACTGGGAAGAGTTCACCTGCAGACCCATTGATCGATTGATCCTTATCTTTCCTGTCGCACCTCTGGACACACAACAACAACAACAACAGTAACAACAAAAACATTTTCTCCAGGAAATTCACATTAACATTTCAATAGTAACAAATAAATACTTGAAAGCTATAATTTGTTGGGAAAGCACAGTTAATTATTTATTATGTTTAATTCGTTTTTTCATTTCCATTAATATTAATATTAATTCATAATGGAATCACTTAAAATAAATAAATAAACAAACATACATACTCAAAAGAAAGAAGCACAGTCGACTATTTTGAGATTGATTATCGCCATATTAATAATTATAAGTATTTAACAAACGTAAATAAATAAAGAAATAAATGTTGAAATTTGTTAAAAAGTAAACATTATTTAAAGTTAATTATTTTGAAGTTATTTATTTCCATTAATATTAATTTATATTATATATTATATATTAATTTATAATAATAATATAATAATTTATAACATAAATAAATAAACGCACAGATAACTATTTTGAGATTGATTATTGCTATTTTAATAATTAAAGTATTTAACATAAATAAATAAATGCACAGCTAACTGTTTTGAGATTGATTATTGCTATTTTAAAAATTAAAGTATGTAACATAAATAAATAAATAAATAAATAAATAAATGCACAGTTAACTATTTTGAGATTGATTATTACCATATTAATAATTAAAGTATTTAACATAAATAAATAAACAAATGCACAGCTAACTGTTTTGAGATTGATTATTGCTATTTTAATAATTAAAGTATTTAAGATAAATAAATAAATAAATGCACAGATAACTGTTTTGAGATTGATCATTGCTATTTTAATAATTAAAGTATGTAACATAAATAAATAAATAAATAAATGCACAGTTAACTATTTTGAGATTGATTATTACCATATTCATAATTAAAGTATTTAGTATAAATAAATAAATAAATAAATAAATAAATAAATGCACAGCTAACAGTTTTGAGATTGATTATTGTTATTTTAATAATTAAACTATTTAACATAAATAAATAAACAAATAAATGCACAGCTAACTGTTTTGAGATTGATTATTGTTATTTTAATAATTAAAGTATGTAACATAAATAAATAAATAAATAAATGCACAGTTAACTATTTTGAGATTGATTATTACCATATTAATAATTAAAGTATTTAACATAAATAAATAAATAAATAAATAAATAAATGCACAGTTAACTATTTTGAGACTGGTTATTGCTATTTTAATAATTAGAGTATTTAACATAAACAAACAAATGAAAACACATTTAACTATTTTGATTTTGATTATTGCAATTTTAATAAAGTATTTAAATAAATAAATAAAAGCACAGTTAACTATTTTGAGATTCATCATTGCCATTTTAATAATTAAAGTTTTTAACATAAATAAAAGCACATTAACTATGTGCAGAGATTGATTATTGCCATTTTAATAATTTTATTATTTAAATAAATAAATAGCCTAAATACATGCATACATACATACATGAAACTTGAAATTCGTTCACACAGTGAATTACTTTGAAACGGATTATTTCCATTTTAATAATTAAACCTTTTAGCATACATACATACATACATACATACACACATACTTACATAATTCGCCAAGAAGCACAAATACAAAGAAAAGTTTAAACCTAAATGTTCCTAAATACACTTCCACACTATTGGTAACATTTTATTTTACAGTGTCCTTATATACATGTAGGTCTACTTACTATAGCAGTACCAGTAAATTATGCCTAGTTACATCAACTGCACATAAACCAAACCCTAATACTCACCCTAACCCTATAGCAAGTACACATTTTTAATATTGCTAAGTACTTAAACATACAAATGCACTGTAACAAAGACACATTAAAATATAGTGTAACCAAATAGTTCAACAACACTGCTTATGCTGAGATGAATAGTGAATTACGCCTTTATTTTTTATGCATTAATTTTGTACTGCTGCATGCAAAATAAAACGATTACATATTAAAGACATCTTAACTTCGAAGATAAGTGCAAAATTTGGCCTTACCTGAAGTGTCGGTATATAATAAAGCACGCAAGACTCAAAAACAGAATAATATATCGCCTCCTATGATTGTTTCTTATACTGAAAACAGCCATGTTTTCCTCATTTAACAGCTGTGAAATGTTTCAAATATAATCTGAAATAAAGTGCCCACCAGGATGCGGTAAAAGGCAGTGACATTTATGCAGTAAGTTTCTAGGAACAAACAGAAAGCGTCGCTTGGGTATCTGCGGTGTAGTTCCTATCACTCCGCGCGGTCTAAAAACTACAAATCCCGTCATATGTCAGACCGCGCATGCGCAGCTGCACTGGCCTGATGCTGTTTTGTTGAGAGCTTGAGAAAAGAGAGTGAAACTTCAAGGCTTCTGGTGAAGAGAAGATTTAAGCCTAAATAGGCACATGAGGTACGATGTGTTGGATTGATATGTAGACATGTTTTCTATGATTGTAGGTGTCGGATAATATCTGTTAAAGCTGATTTTTGCTGTAGTTAGCTACTCAGCTAATGATCCACTGGCTAATGCTGCTGATTTTGTTGTTTACTAGAGAACTGGTCATCAAAATGCTTCGTGACAGTGTTTTCTGATAGTCGAAATGAAGATAATCTTATTTAGCCTGAAATATAATACTGTCTTTTGGAGATACAAAGTGTTTTTATCTACCCCAAGCTTTAGTTCAGATTAAAATATCTTGAAAAATATGATTGTTAGTATATATGTGTGTGACCCTTGATCATAGTCACATGGAGTTCCATTAGGGCATGTTTTCAACATACATGTCATGCCATTTCAGTTGTGGGTTTCCAAGTTTCCTCAATTAATATTGAAAACACATTATTTAATTTATTGCTTACTGCTTTTCAGTTCTTGACTAATGTTTTTTTAGTGAGTTTCTTTCAAAACTCTGGATCAAATGGTTTAACACTGAAATCAAGGCATGAAAATGTTATGATGCAACAGATAAAAAGAGTTCTCTTTTTCTGGACAGTTTGCAGGCGTGTCCTCCTCCTGTCATGAGATCTTGCCTGGCCCCTGGTTGCCCCTTCTGCAGTTGATGACTCCGCAGCCGGTGTGGAGATGACGGACAGTGTCAGAGCGTTTGTCCGCAATGTTGCGACGGTCAGAACCTAATTTTATGTCTAATAACCTTAAAATTTAATCTTATGACTTCACATCAGCATCTGTAAGTTCTTGAGCTTGGCTCCTTGTGGGAAACACAAGCTTGACTTTTAATATTGTTAATGCAGATCAGCATATTAGAATGATTTCTGAAGGACCATGTGACCTGGAGTAATGATGCTGAAAATTTAGCTTTGCACCACAGGAATAAACAGGGTTCCCACAGATCCTTGAAGTCCTTGAAAGTTTGTGAATCTGAAAAAAATTTCAAGGCCCTGGAAAGTTTTTGAAAATAAACACACATAGATACAGGTCCTTAAAAGTGCTTGAATTTATTTTGTGCAAGAAGTTTTCTGGAAAAAATTCCATAATATTCCCTCCGGTTCACTAAAGTGTTATTTCGCCAACACTTTGTGGCCTATGCATACTAGCTTGCGTAATTTACGTTAGTTAGGGTGATCATATGTCCCCGGACATGTCCTCTTTTTGGACCTAAAAGAATGCGTCTGGCCGGGATTTCTAAATCGCCCCAAGATGTCCGGAATTCGGCTTTTGCTTTCTACAGTTGCCATTCATTGTGTGCGTTTCTGTATTAAAGCCCTACGCGGGACTGTTTTCTTGATCCCGCTCCCGCTGAATTTTGGGCCATTGCTGCCTGCTCACGCAATCATTCTAATATTGAATATAATTTTCACGCATCAGGGAACCTCTATAGTACGTGGAATATTTAAATCTCTTTTAAACAAACTATTCACCTTCAATTTCACGATCACACACACTCTGTATAAAGGGAGCACATCTTACAAGATCAGAAATGAGCACATTATCTGCTCCAGCATGATTTGTCAGTCATCTCTCCTTACTTTGTCTTGTTAAGTCAGTTAAGTCTGATTCCTGCAGCTTGTGTTGGATGCAGGGTTGCCAAATACACTTCTTTTTTTTTCACGGAATTGTGCTGATTTTAATTGGGCTGCGAAGGGTTGATTTTCTCCAGTGGATTAAATGTTTGAAATATTGCATGAATAACATTTGACTGAAATGCTTATATTGAAACATTTTGCATTCTACCTGTGATAAAACAGGTTAATGTTAAATTTTGTGATGGCCACTGGTAAGAAGCCTTTTAGCTGTGTTTATGATCAATCTGCACAAGAGTGACTGTGAAATATACATTTTAGGTATGGAAATTAAATATTTTGAGTTTTGATATGGGATATGATCATTGCGCTGTTTTGGGGGCTTTTTAATTATAATAATTAAGATTACAAAGAATGGCTTGCCAGAGATCCAAAGGACTATTACCTGACCAGGTGCAGAACCGAATATTCTTTAGTTTTATGCAAAACAGAAATACAACAAAAGAATATCAGATCTCTGTCATATGGCCAAAAATAAATGCAAAAATGCATAGTTGTGTTTGACACATGAAAACTGTAACAATGTATCTTACAATGTAACACGATGTAACCTTGCTCTCACTTGAAATGTGCCCCCACATTAAGGCCTTGAATTTGAGGGTATTGGAGCCGGAAAGTCCTTGAAAGGTCCTTGAATTTGACATTAAGCAAGGTGTGGGAGCCCTGTGTGGTCAAGTGGTCAATTTTCCTGCTTCATTTTAGGGGATCAAAGACTCCATTCTGGGCATTGGAACCATCTCTAAGCTCGATGCTCGGATCCAGCAGAAGAGGGAAGAGCAGAGGAGGCGCAGAGCGAGCGGGGCCCTGGCGATGAGACGGGCTCAGAGCGAGGAACGCAAGCAGGACAGGTAGATGTGCCATTTGAATTAATTTATTCAGTCTATTCCAAAACTACCGGTCCTGATAAAATATGTTTCTTTGCTTTTTTTTTTCTTTTAACAGTGAACCGAAGCTTGCAAGTAGAATTTTTCAGTGCTGTGCCTGGAATGGAGGTGTATTTTGGGTACGTTGCTCAATTTTTTATTCTTTGGTATGTGTATGCTATTGCTAAACTATTATAATAAACAAAATTCCATTTCTTTTATCTCACAGTTAAGTCTGTTCCTGTTTTATCGGGTGTTTATCCCATTGCTGCAGTCCCTCACTGCTAGAATCATAGGTAAGTGTTGCTTTTAGGTAACTTTCATGTCATATAGTCCAGGTATGTCTTGTATTTATGCTTCTTCCACTTAACTGGTTTCAGGTGACCCTTCGCTGCATGGTAACGTGTGGTCCTGGCTGGAGTTCATCCTAACATCTGTATTCAGTGCTCTCTGGGTTCTGCCCCTCTTTGTGCTTAGCAAGATAGTCAATGCCATTTGGTTCCAGGTGAGACTGCTTTGAGCATGCTATATGGGTGGCCTACTGGTTTGATCGTGAAATGAGCATTCTTGTAATTAAAGGATTTGTTCAAATTGCCTGGTAATTTACTCATCCCTATGTCATCTAATTCATGTCTGTCTTTCTTCAGTTGAAAAGAAATTAGGTTTTTGAGGAATACATTCCAGAATTTTTCTCCATATAGTGGGCTTCAATGGGAGCCAACAGGTTGAAAGTCCAAATTGCAGTTTCAATGCAGTTTCAAAAGGCTCTACATGAGGAATAAGGATCTAATCTAGCGAAACAAGTGCTCATTTAAAAAAAAAAAAAAAATGTATATTTACTTTTTAATCACAAATGCTTGTCTTGCACTAGCTCGACTTCACGCAATAGTAATCACGTTTGAAAGGTCACACGTGACATGGACGGAAATACCGACCAAGTGTTTACAAAGCGAACGCGCTAAGAAAGTCAGACACCCTTTACGAAAAAGGTAAAATAACAATGTTGGACAATTTTGAAGTTTGAGGAGAAAATTTGATTTTTAGAGTTTTTTTTTTTAAACTGTTTTAAACCTACTTTTTAAACTGAAGAACACAGACAAAGAACTAACCGCGAGTGACCTTTCCAACCGCAAGTGCGACGACTTCCACTGGTTGTGCTTTTGGCAGTACAGTGAAACAATCCGTTTCGACAGCCTTGAACATGAAGCGCTGTAGGGTGCTGATCTCCTGGAGCACCGAAGGGTCCTAAGATCTGGAACACGCAGATGTGGCCCTGGAGTAGGTGCTGAAGGTCCTTAGCTTGGAACACGCAAGCAAAAGTACCCGAAGTGAAGGTTTGCTCGCTAGAGCTTAACCTTGTTGCAAATGTCTGTGTGTCTTCTGCCTCTCTAGGCTAGAGACTCAGGACTTGGTCAATCCACTTTGTCTCTCTGGGATGGAGACTCAGGATGCTGCATCTGTTGTTGTCTCGCTGGACAAAGACTCTGAACATAGATTATCTCTTTCCTCGCAGACTGGAGGCTCAGAACATGGTTGTATCTGTTGCCGCCTCAAAAGCTGGAGACTTGGGCTTGGTATCTGTTGTTGTCTCACCCTTGCGGGTCGCAGACTCAGAACAGTGTGGCTGTTATTGCCCCTTCCCTTACGGGACTCAGGCCCAGTATCTGTTAGTCTCTCTGGATAAAAGACTCAGAAGGAGTTGATCTGTTAGCATCTCCTGGACGTGCCGGAGACTCAGAACGAAGGTTGTTCTGTTAGTGTCCCTTCTTTTACAAGATTCAGACTCAGAACTTTGTTGTTCTGTTACAGTCCTTTCCTTGAAGGGCGGCAGACTAAGAAACGAAGGGGATCTGCTATTGTCTCACCCTTGTGGGGCTCAGACTCAGAACGAAGGTGATCTGTTTCTGTCTCTTCCCTTACTGGACTGAGACTCAGAACAAGGAGTGTCTTTTGGAAGGGTACCTTTACCCCTTTCCGATGAGAGGGGGATTACAATTTGGCGCTTCTCCATTTCCGTGCTGTGATTGGCTGGTTCCATCAGAGTTGGGGGACACATGGTGGCCCACCCTTCTTTCCTCCTGTGGAATTTATTTGCATAGTCCAAACACAAAGTTAGAAAAGTGTTGCTAAAGTTTTACCAGTGCATTTCTCACTTTCCAAACCATATCCAGAATGCATTTGGCAATGTAACAAACACATTAAGTCAAACATGATGGGAAAAGATTGAACTGTCATGCATGCATTCATTTATCCATTAACAGCTGAGTTTGTGTAAGATGTTGCACTACACATTGCTGTCACCAAGAATACTTATTTCTTTGAATAAGTATAAAATGTGTGTGTTGTAGCGTGCATCAGTTTTGAGGTTTGAAAACATAGTTATGAATGGAATTGGATGGATCTTTGTGATCTCTTTTTGTTTGCTGCATCTGGAAGTCCTAAGGAATTTTTATGGTCGGTCACAGGCCAAAACCTTAGGAGTCAGTCTTAAGGTGGGTGGAGGGCAGAAACTGCATTTTGACCAATAGGAAGTTCTGTCTTTCCTGGGCTTTGTACCAAAGTTGTTCTTCTTGCCCTCTAAGAGATGTCTGGCTCTTGTCCTGGCATCTTTATCTGATGGCGTTGGACAGTTTGCTTATGTTAGTCCATCAAGATCCAATCAAAATGTAGCAAACCTTTGTCCACTATTGTGGTCAGGGAGGGGCCCGCCATAAACTGGGCCCTGGAATGTGCTGTCCACTACAAAACATACATCTCCACATACATATATACATATCTGTTTTGGAATATTTGAAATGCAGAGTTGTAAATTTTGTTCTATTTTGTTGAGCAGGACATTGCTGATTTGGCGTTTGAAGTGTCTGGGCGTAAAGCTCAGCCTTTTCCCAGCGTCAGCAAGATCATTGCAGACATGCTCTTCAATCTTTTGCTTCAGGCCCTCTTCCTCATTCAGGTAGATTGTTGAAATCTTTCAATCTGTGATTTACTTAACTTGTTTATCTCTCTTTTTCAAACATGCTTTTTTTATGCCTGTTGTTTTTAGGGATGGATTGTGAGTCTCTTCCCTATTGATGCTATCGGTCAGTTGGTCAGTCTCCTGCACATGTCTCTGCTCTACTCGCTTTACTGCTTTGAATATCGCTGGTTTAATCATGGTAAGTGTGTGGCTCCTCTGATCAATCAGTGTGACAATCTATCAGAGTATCTACTCCAAACTTTTCCTGACTGACATTTTATCTCTTCCGAAGGAATTGAAATGCACCAAAGGCTGTCAAACATCGAGAGGAACTGGCCGTATTACTTTGGCTTTGGTTTGCCCATGGCACTACTGACTGCTCTGCCCTCTTCATACATCATAAGGTACAAATCAGAGTCCATTTCAACAAATTCTTAACCACGCTTTGGTCTGATTGTGAGTAAAGAGATGGTCACCTCACTTTGAAGGGATAGTTCACCCAAAAATGAAAAATTCTGTTATTAATTACTCACCCTCATGCTGTTCCAAACCTGTAAGACCTTTGTTCATCTTCAGAATACGAATTAAGATATTTTTTATGATATCCGAGAGCTTTCTGACCCTGCATAGAAAGCAATGCAACTGTTCAAGGCCCAGAAAGGTAATAAGGACATTGTTAAATTAGCCCATTTTACATCAGTGGTTCCACCGTAATTTTATTAGGCCACAAGAATACTTTTCAGAAGAGAATATTTTTTATCAAAAATATCTTAATTTGTGTTCTGAAGATGAACGAAGGTCTTACGGATTTGAAACGACATAAGTGTAAGTAATTAATGACAGAATTTTAATTTTTGGGTGAACTATCCCTTTGATATCGCTCTGAGACATCCCTAGTGTTTTCCTAGGCATACAGTTGAGGTCAAAAGTTTACATCCCCCTTTCAGAATCATACAAAATGCATGTTATTGTTTATGTAGTACTGACCGAAATAGGATATTTCACATAAAAGATGCTTACATATAGTCCACAAGAGAAAATAATAGTTGAATTTATAAAAATTGTTCACAAGTTTACATCCCCCTGATTTTTTTTTGTTCGTTTTTTTTTTTATTTAGTGATTCATGAGTCTCTTGTTTGTCCTGAACAGTTAAACTGCCCGCTTTTCTTCAGAAAATCATTCAGGTCCCACAAATTCTTTGATTTTTCCAGCATTTTTGTGTATTTGAACTCATCTTTTCACACTGAGGACAACTGAGGGACTCATGTACAACTATCATAGAAGGTTCAAATGCTCACTGATGCTCCAGAAGGGAAAAAAAAAAAAACGATGCATTAAGAGCTGGGGGGGGGGGGGGGGGGGGTGAAAACTTTTGAACAGAATAGAGATTTGTACATTTTCTTATTTTGCCTAAATATAATTTTTTTTTTCATTTAGTACTACCCTTCAGAGGCTACAGAAGATACTTACATGTTTCCCAGAAGACAAAATAAGTTAAATTTTCTCTGATCTTCAAATTCAAAACATTTTCACCCCTCGGCTCTTAATGCAGCGTGTTTCCTTCTGGAGCATCAGTGAGCATTTGAACATTCTGTAATAGTCGCATATGAGTCCCTCATTGTGAAAAGATGGATCTCAAAATCATACAGTCATTGTTGGAAAGGGTTCAAATACACAAAAATACTGGAAAACCAAAGAATTTTGTGGGACCTGAAGAACAGCAGGCAGTTTAACTGTTCAGGACATGCAAGGGACTGGTGAACAACGATCACTAAACAAAAAAAAAAACACAGCTGTGGATCATTCAGGTAACAACACAGTATTAAGAATCGAGAGTATGTAAACTTTTGAACAGGGTAATTTTTATAAATTCAACTATTATTTTCCATTTTAGACTATATGTGAAAGTTATTTATGTGAAATAGCTTATTCAGGTCAGTACTAAATAACAAAATAACATGGATTTTGTGCGATCCCTCTTATTTTGATAAAATAATTATCATTTTGCAGATTCTGAAAGGGGGGTGTAAACTTCTGACCTCAACTGTAGTATTCCAGCCATGTTTAAAATGTATAATTTCTGTGCAATTACTGAATCTTGTGCTTTTTCCTCCAGCGGCTGTTTATTCTCCATTCTGTTCCCGCTCTTCATCATCAGCGCTAACGAAGCAAAGACCCCAGTCAAACTCTAGTAAGTTTTTTAGTTTTTTTTTTTTTTTTTGAAGTAAAATTGACTAAAAAAGAGATTTTATTGCTAAAAACAATGCTGTTTTTCCAACATCGCAGCCACTTCCAGCTCCGCCTCTTTTCCCTGGTCGTCCTTATCAGTAACAAACTGTTCCACAAGACGGTGCACCTGCAGAGCTCCCTCACGACCTCCACGTCCACGGAGAAGCTGTCCTCGCCTCACGTGTCCCCGACGCGCCAGCGACCCATGCCCCCCCAGTGACCTCCTTCAGGATTCCCAACTCAGAAAGAGTCAGGTGGACGGGAAAATTTGCTTTGTTTTTGAAAGTGTCTGTCGATGTTCTGAGGGATGAATCAGATGGGTTAGTCATGTGAACGACCAGTGTTTGGGACTGGATCGCCCTGTGCCGATACACAAGGTCATGATTCTCTGTGTGATTTTTGTTGGACTATTTTTGTACCCATTATGTGCCATTTGGGTGATTTGTAGAGATAGCACAAAGACCTCAGCGTGCACATTTTCTGTGAACTGGCTTCCCTCCTCTTACAGGCCCTGTAGTTTCTATCTCGACTCGTTTTATCTATTTATGGCCTTCTTTTTAATTTCATGTAATGACTTTTTCTGCCTTGTGAGGCGCAGACACATGACAGTTTGTTTCTTAGTTAACACTAAGCTCTATGCTTAAGCTAATGGAATGGATCAGTAGAAAAAGGCCCTGATGTCCCATAGTGGTTTGTTTTACTGCACTGAAATCTGGACTAGACTGATAAACGATCAAATTGAAAGGCCTCTTTCTTTATGCAAGGGATGTTTCTTGGCCTAAAAAGTGTTGTCTGCTAGATGTTTTAATTGCTTACACATCTTCTTAAAGGAATAGTTTGACGGAAAATCATTTAATCACCCTCATGTATCCGTGGAACAAAAAAGTAGCCATTCTGCAGAATGTTCATGCTGCTCAAGTCCCTATATTTTATGAAAAGCAGCATTGTGAACTTTCTTTAAAATTTCTGCTTTTGTGTTCCTGACACGTTAGGAATGACATGACGGTGAGTAAATGGTATTAGAAGTAACTCTGTAAAAAAAGGGAGCTGCTTTTATTTCTTTTATAATGTGTTTTTATTTCGGGAATATCATGTCAACATGATCCAGTGTCATCTGTAATGGTTCGGGGATGATTTCCAACAGTATGCACAAGCTTTATTCCTCTGCTGCTGTCAGGTGACACTGCCAAACTGTGTGACACGTGTGAAACTGTTCTTTAAATGATCACGGATCCAGTTTCCAATGAATGCTGGCATGTCAAGTGGATGTCTGCTGTGGTGTATGTTCCTGGAGTTCAGTACCTGGAACCTGTTTTGAAACATTTGAAACTGAAGCACATATTATGTCAGTGTATCCGTGGGGGGTGGGTGGTGTGTGTTTTAAAAAGGGTTGTAATTATCGTCAGGAGTCAATAGTGTTACACCTACAGACGGATATTTGTGAGTGTCATTTTGTAAAAGTATTACATTATTTCAATAAACTTGGTCTGTGTACAGTATTTGTACAGAATGGTCTTATTTTATGTTTACATTTACATATATGCTTTTGGCAGATGTCTTTATCCAAAATGACTTACACTGCCGTTCAGAGGTTTGAGATCAGTAAGATTTGTAATGTGTTTTGTTTTTGTTTTTGTTTTTTTTTTGAAGACTTTTCTTATGCTTGTTAAGGCTGCATTTACTTGATCAAAAATACAGAAAAAAACAGTAACTGTGAAATATTATTGCAGTTTAAAAGAATGGTTTTCTATTTTAATATATTTTAAAATATGACTTATTCCTGTGACGCAAAGCTGAATTTTTATTATTCCAGTCTTTAGGGTCACATGATCCTTCAGAAATCATTCTAATATGCCGATTTATTACTTTTATTATCAATGTTGGAAACAGTTGTGCTGCTTAATATTTTTTTGGAACCTGTGATTCTTTTTTTCAGGATTCTTTGAATAAAGGGTTAAAAAGAATTTATTCAAAATAGAAATCTTTTCCAACAATATAAGTCCTTGCAGTCACTTTTTATCAATTTAACACGTCCTTGTCGAATAAAGGTATTAATTTCTTTCAAAAAAATTTACTTTTTTCAACATTGATAAATAAGAATATTAGAATATTTCTGAAGGATCATGTAAAACTAAAGCCTGGATTAATAATTCTGAAAATTCAGTTTTGCAGCACAGGAAAAAATTGCATTTTTAAAATATGTTCACATAGAAAACATTTTTTATACAGTAAAATAATGTTTCACAATATTATTGTTTTTTCTGGATTTTTATCAAATAAATGCAGCATGGATGAGCATAATAACTTCTTTAAAAAAAAAAAGAAGAAGATATATATTTAGTGAAATGCTAGTTAGTATGCATTTTACAAAGGATGTCCTTTTTTACTGTAGCTGAAACTGATTTTTTTTTTTTTTCATTATTTTTGTTATATATTTTAATATTTGGAACCAAATCAGCACATTATAGTGATTTTTGAAAGATCATGTGACACTGAAGACTGGAGTAATGATGCTGAAAATTCAGCTTTGCCATCACAGAAATAAATTAAATAATAATAATAATAAAAAAATAAAACACAAAACAGTTCATTTAAATTGTAATAATATTTCATAATATTAGCCTTGGTCATAAGAGAGGACTTTCTCAAAGTGACTCACAATATATAATATTGTGATATATATATATATATATATATATATATATATATATATATATATATATATATATATATATATAATTTTTTTTAATCATGTATGTAATCTTATTATAATATTATGTATTAGTCACAATACATGAGACAACTCAACTTGCTGAAAGAAACTTTGCTTTAGAAGTTTACAAAATTTCATGAAAATATTTTTTTTCTTCTTGACATAAATCGTTATGAACGTGTGCGTGAAATTTTATTATAACATATTTCTAAAATAACAAATGTTACGATATTTGCTAGTTAAAGTTTTAAAGTTCACTGCTGCTTTGATTCCACAGTGCTGACTGTCTTTCTCCCTTTAGGACACGTCATATCTGGAGCGCCATGCGGAACTAGTCTTGACACGCTTGAATGACATCTCAAAGGCCAATCAGCAGTAGCCATTCTCGCGGAATCGTGACGCTGAGCCAATTAGCGCCCTCTCTACGTGGATAGGCGGGGCTTGATCGCAGAGAGGGTTGTGTGTGAGAGTGTGGAAAGGCTGGAGTGAGTGAACCGCCGATGAATAAGACTGGTAATTTTGCAAATTTAAAATTTCTAATCTCACGTATTACAACTACACGGGTTCGCTGTCATTATATTTACACACGTGCATTAAATAGCACATTTACGCATAATATAAAAAAGCTTGGGAAGGTGTGAGATAGGTGTGATGTTAGCTAGCAGCTAAGCAGCTAATCAAGACTTTAATAGTTTATTATCACGTATGGTTTATCAGATAAACAGAATATTTATGTGTATATTGTTACTCTCTGAATGGATTTATCTGCTTGTGCATGTGTGGTGAAGTATTAATAAGTAGGGTTTTGTATAGGAATTGTGCACAAACTGGCTCTTCCTGATTTGACACTTTAACAAATGACATAATATGCAGATTCATGCATTTATTTAACTGCTTTACACTTTGCAATTCATATTTGATGCTTTATTGATTTGAAAAACCTCAAAAATAAATTGTGTACTAAAATTTGCTTACTGCTTGTACATAGTTTATAGTTAAAGCAGCCCTATCCTACACTGCTCTAATATTTTCCTTTATCCCCCTAAAATGTATGCATAGTTTAAGTTGTATTACTATTATTAACATGCTGTTGTTGTTCATTTGTCAGGTATCAAGAGTTAGCCTCCTGTGTGTAAAGATGACCAAGCTGGGCTTCCTGCGTCTGTCCTATGAGAAACAGGACACCCTGCTGAAGCTGCTCATTCTGTCTATGGCAGCCGTCCTGTGTGAGTGGATATACGTCCCTTTATATCAGACTCCCTGTATGTCAACTGTCCTCTAAATCTGTCCGTCTTGTCTTTTTCCTCCAGCGTTCTCCACTAGACTGTTCTCTGTGCTTCGGTTCGAGAGTGTCATCCATGAGTTCGATCCGTAAGTGCAGCTTTCGGCTCACTGTTGCAGTGCACCAGCATCTGAACATCTGTTTAAATGAGTTTCCTGTTTGTTTTCGGCAGGTATTTCAATTACAGGACCACTCGCTTTTTGGCAGAAGAGGGCTTTTACAAATTCCATAACTGGTTTGATGATCGGGCTTGGTATCCGCTTGGGAGAATTATAGGAGGCACCATCTATCCCGGTACAACTTAATGGCACTAATTTCAAAATTTTTAGCAATATAAGATTATTTGTGCTTTTCAGCCACTTTTGGGCTGATGCCAAGTACAAAAGTTGGACTTCTAAATATAAACCAAATTTAGGGACTCCACTCTAAACAGTATTTACATCTGCATAGCAACTATGTGTTGTTGTTTTTTTTTTTCCGTACAGGATTGATGATCACATCTGCGGCTCTGTATCATGTGCTACACTTCTTCCACATCACCATCGACATCCGTAATGTGTGTGTGTTCCTCGCCCCTCTCTTCTCCTCCTTCACCGCTATTGTCACCTATCACTTCACAAAAGAGCTGAAGGTGAGCACTTGTCTGTCACGCCCACCTGCTCAGTATTTGTCTAGATAAGTCTCCTGACTGAAGTAACGTTGTATGTTGCAGGATGCGGGTGCAGGACTTCTGGCTGCCGCCATGATCGCAGTTGTCCCTGGATACATCTCCCGTTCTGTGGCAGGCTCTTATGATAATGAAGGTACAATCTTGTTTCAGAGATATGTGCTCAGTTTCTCAACTTGATCAATATGGTGAGGGTTTATTAAAATGGTTTTGATGGTTTCAGAAAGGCCTCATTAAGAAAAGTTTTTAAATTTCTGTCAAATATCAACTTGAAACACACTACCAGTCAAAAGTTTTTGAACAGTAAGATTTTTAATGTTTTTTTTTTTTTTTTTTTTTTAGAGAAGTCTTTTCTGCTTATCAAGCCTGCATTTATTTGATCCACAGTACAGCATAAAAAAAAATCTTTTGGGTGAAGAAATGATAGAAATCATTATTTTTATTTAGCAAGGATGCTTTAAATTGATCAAAAGTGATGATAAAGACTAGGGCTGGCAAATGATTAATCGCGATTGATCGCATACAAAATAAAAGTTTGAGTTTGCCTAATATATGTGTGTGTACTGTGTATAATTATGTATATATAAATGCAAGCACATTCATGTATATATTTAAGAGAAATATGTTATTTATGTACAAAATATTTTTATTTATATATAATATAAATTCTATAAAAATTATAATAAATACATATACTTAAATATTTTGTAAATATATACATGAATGTGCTTGTATTTATATACACATATTAATTATTACACACAGTACACACACATATATTAGGCAGACGTAAACTTTTTTTATTTTGTATATGATTAATTGTCTGCCAGCCTTAATAAAGACATTTATAATGTTACAAAAGATTTCTATTTCAGATAAATGCTGTTCTTCTGAACTTTATATTTATCAAAAAAACCTGAAAAAATTCTATGCAGCTGTTTTCAACATAATAACAATAATAACAATATTTTTGAGCAGCAAATCAGAATATTAGAATGATTTTTGAAGGATCAGACTAGAGTAATGATGCTAAAAATTCAGCTTTGAAATCTCAGGAATAAATTACATTTTAAACTATGTTCAAATAGAAAACCAGTTATTTTAAATAGTAAAAATATTTTAAAATGTTACCATTTGTGCTGTACTTTGGATTAAATAAATGCTGGCTTGATGAGTAGAGGCTTCTTAAAAAACATTAAAAATCTTACTGCTCAAAAACTTTTGACTAGTAGTGTACATAATATATCAGTGTATATTACGTTGTTTTTTTTTTTTGTGATATATAGGTATTGCCATTTTCTGCATGCTGTTGACATACTACATGTGGATCAAAGCAGTGAAGACGGGGTCCATTTATTGGTCGTCCATGTGTGCACTGGCATATTTTTACATGGTGAGCCACATTTGAGAAACATTGTCTCTTTGAATTTGGATTGTTTCAGAGCAAATCAAAAAATTATTTAAAAACACAAAATACATTATTTCAATAACACAGCAAGTAACTGTGTGTTGCCATCAGGTGTCCTCCTGGGGTGGTTACGTGTTTCTGATTAACCTCATTCCCCTCCACGTGCTGGTGTTGATGCTCACCGGCCGATTCTCTCACCGCATCTATGTGGCATACTGCACAGTCTACTGCCTGGGCACCATCCTCTCCATGCAGATCTCTTTTGTTGGATTCCAGGTAAGGAGTTGAACATCATTTATGAAATATTACTAATTACTATTACATAATCTTCAAAACAGATCAATAATCTCTCTTTCCTCCTCTTCTTGTAGCCCGTCCAGTCCTCTGAACACATGGCTGCATTTGGGGTGTTTGGTCTGTGTCAGATTCACGCCTTTGTCGATTACCTCCGGAGCAAATTGAACGCGCAGCAGTTTGAAGTGCTGTTCAAGAGTGTCATTTCGCTGGTTGGTATCATCCTGCTCTCTGTGGGCGCGGTGCTCATGCTGACAGGTGAGAGAACATGCTCCAATTCAAGTATTACCAAAAAAAAAAATAGCAAAAAGAGTGTAAATCAGAGGGTATTTACACTAAATGCAAGTAGCTATAGATTCTATTTACACCATGTTAAAAATAACCGGATTTTCTGCTATTTATACTACTTATTGCAAATAGTGGCAGTTATCTGCACCTCAGTATTGTGCTACATTATAAAACAGTATGCAATAATAAGGTATTGAGTGTAAATTATAATTTTACTTCAAATTATTAAATGGATGCCACCAGGACAATAAATCCCTCCCTACACCTACCCTAACCCACCCGATTTGAAACTTTTCAGTTGTTTCCTTCATTTTTATTGAAAGTAAATACCTTTTTGAAGTAATATGAGATTTGAAAAGACACTCTGTAATAAATATATATATATATATATGTATAATATATATAAATATATATATATAAAAATATAATTTTTTTTTTTTTTTTTTTTAATTTAATTTAATTTTTTTTTTTTTAAATTATAAATATGTTTTGTTTTTTTGTTTTTTTTATTTCTGATCATTTAAATATTTTTTTTTTATTATTTCTAAATAGTTTGTTTTTGTATTGGCTTATTTTAGGGAAAATCTCCCCTTGGACTGGCCGTTTTTACTCTCTGCTGGATCCATCATATGCCAAGAACAACATCCCCATCATCGCCTCTGTGTCTGAGCACCAGCCTACCACCTGGTCCTCCTACTACTTTGACCTGCAGCTCCTGGTCTTCATGTTTCCAGGTACAGTGCCTTCCTGTGGTTGCTCTTTTTCTTTATATCAACAGTGGTGTTGTTAATTAAAACTGGAGTCTTTTCTCAGAAGCGAAAGTCATCATAGTTTTTAGATTTCTAGAGTGGCAAAAGGAAACTACAAGAAATATATTTTTGTTGTGTTTCCATTTGCACTAATAACAAAAGGAAAAAAAAAAATCAGCTTTTCTATGACTTTTCAAAAGAGGAAAAAATATTGAGAGATTGATTACATTATTCAAATGAGAGAAAGATTTTGCCGTTACTCTCTCAGCTGCTGTGCTAGAAAAACACTAATGCAGCAGTGTTAAATATGTTAACGAAAGTTGAAAATATAAAAAAACTGCTAGATTTACAGCATTAATAACTGTGGAAATGTGTCACCACAGTCTGTGAAAAGGTCCGTTAAAATAGTTTTTGTTTTGAAATAAAGCAAACAATAAAAATACATTATTAGATGAAATTAAATGAAAATTTAAAATAACACCTTGGCAACTAACTGAAATGCAGTAAGTTTACACTTAAGGTTTAAAATTACTAAAGCAGAAATAACAATAAATTAAATAAATATTTCAATTAATAAAAATATTTTTAAGAAAAACTAATTAAAATTTCAAGCACATAACATAATCACTAAAACTTAAACTGAAATTAAAATGAAAACTAAAAATATAAAAATAAAGCAAATTCAAATAGCATTGCAAAACGATTAGTCATGATTTAATATTCAAAATAAAAGTTCGTTTACATACTATATGTGTGTGTACTGTGTATATTTATTATGTATATATGAATACACGTATATATTAAGGAAATGTAAAATATTCCTATTTGTATATAATATAAATTATATACAGGTGTTCACATACAATACATACAAATATTTTTAAAATATATACATGTGTGTGTGTGTATATATATATATATATATATATATATATAGTCATACTAAATATACTCAGTACAAACTTTTATTTTGAATTAATCGTGACTAATCGTTTTGCAGCTCTGAATTCAAAATATTAATAAATACTATAATCATATAAAAATAATCTTAAAATAACACTGCATCATATGTATTAAATCTGTCATCTCTTGTTTCTCCAGTTGGACTTTATTACTGCTTTAACAACCTCTCCGACGCCACGATTTTCATCATCATGTATGGCGTCACCAGCATGTACTTTTCAGCTGTGATGGTAAAACACTTTTACTTTATCTTACTCACTATTTAAAGTCAATTACTGGCATTTCTTTTAACAAAGAAAGCTCTGACCCTAGTTTGATCTGTGTGTCCTCAGGTGCGTCTTATGTTAGTCCTGGCTCCCGTCATGTGCATCCTGTCTGGCATTGGCGTTTCTCAGGTCCTCACCACCTACATGAAGAACCTGGATGTCACCCGAGCAGACAAGAAGACCAAGAAGCAGCAGGACTCCACTTACCCAATCAAAAACGAGGTACGATCAATGCTCTTGATCTTTCTTAGCTTTCCTTACGTCATTGGTTCACTCAGTGATGCTTGGCTCTGATTGGTCCGTAGGTGGCGAGCGGGATGATCCTGGTCATGGCGTTCTTCCTCATAACATATACCTTCCACTCCACCTGGGTGACCAGCGAGGCGTACTCCTCCCCGTCTATTGTGCTCTCCGCTCGTGGTGGTGACGGCAGCCGCATCATCTTCGATGACTTTAGAGAGGCGTATTACTGGCTCAGACACAACACACCAGAGGTTAGTGAGATCTGTCTCAAGAACTTCCCGCTTCTTTTGATTGTGAATGTTTTTGCTCATCTCACGTTACTTTTGTGTGCGTACAGGATGCTAAAGTCATGTCGTGGTGGGATTATGGGTATCAAATAACAGCGATGGCCAATCGAACGATTCTGGTTGACAACAACACTTGGAATAACACTCACATCTCCAGAGTGGGTCAGGTGAGGATGTAGTTTTATGTAGTTTAAACTTTATAAAATATAGTTTTGGACTTTTCTAAAAATGTTTTTCTTTTTGCAGGCTATGGCCTCCACTGAGGAGAAAGCCTATGAGATCATGCGAGAACTGGATGTTAGTTACGTCCTGGTGATCTTTGGTGGACTGACGGGATATTCATCTGATGGTGCGGGCTCAGATTTATGTTCAGCCATGAAAATGGGTTCTATGCTTCTAATGTTTGAATTGCAGTATCTGGATGGGATGAAACGTAAATAACATGTAAAAATGAGGAAGTTTATATGTATTTGTTTGTTTAGACATTAATAAGTTCCTGTGGATGGTCCGTATTGGTGGCAGCACGGACACAGGGAGGCACATAAAGGAACACGACTACTATACTCCCACCGGAGAGTTCCGCGTGGACCGTGAGGGGTCCCCCGTCCTGCTCAACTGCCTCATGTACAAGATGTGCTACTATCGCTTTGGCCAGGTTTACACTGAAGCCAGTAAGTATCTCCTGGCTCTGTGTGTGTGTGTGTGTGTGTGTGTGTTTTTCCCCCAAGTAACTATTTACCATACTTGATCAGTTTCATATTTCTCAAGTTAATGTAGTGATGCCCACTTTAAGTCCACCTTTTTTCATTAATTTAATTTTATTGAATAGCATTTTGAGTGTGTATGTGTGTATGTATATACGAAGAGTTTGGTTCCTAAACACCATTTTTTACAAAATTGAGTTCCTGCCAAAATCAGTATTGTATTTGGTCGATATTGAAAAGGCAGTTTTTAATTCTTATGCAAAATGCGAAATCTACCGTGTTATTCTGTCATGTTTTCTCCCTATCTTTCCAAACTGCTTTCCCGTCTCTGTAGAATGCATTACATCTGCTCAGCCAATCACAGCGCAGCATTTCACTCATTGTAAAAAGGTGGCGCTTTGAATACACCCCGCATCCTAGTTTGAGTAATGTATCACAGACATATCTGACGCATCCTTTCATGAACAAAGTGTAGAGAGAGTGTAAATAAGAGATTCATTGTGCAGTGAAGAGAGTTTCATTGATTATATTGAAACTTTGTGAGATCGCGATGAACTAAGATGAGTGACAGCTTTTTATCATTTTTAAGGGAGTTTGTAAATGAGATGTTGATTTAATACAACAGTTAAATAAACAAGAAGTTAATATTAAGTGACTTACATTGTCTGACTATAACACTATTGCCTGATTTTGCTTTATTTCATCGTCAAAAATAGTTTGAAAGTCACAACCGAGCCACTGCACGTCCATTCAAACACAGCGGTGTTTCGTTTATGAATGAACGTGCGTTTTCTAATGAGTCAATGAATCAATTACCCATTCATAAAAAGAGTAATTTGCTTTATTCCTGAATTAGTCAGCCGTTTGAATGAATCAAATGAATTATATGATTCAGAAATTAAATCAGTGACTTGCCGCCACCTACTGGCAGTTTTAGTTTCATTTATATATTCTTTTTAGTTATTAAAATCATTTAATATTTCTATGTTCAAAATTGTATATTTAGAACATTAATCTCAGCAAGAGTTTATGAATTTGATTGCACTTATGCCATCTCTGAGCCTCATTAAAGATGAAAATACACCTACAAGCCACTTTTGTGTTCTTCTGTGCCACCTCTGTGGTAGAAATTAATTTTAATACTGATTTCATTTGATTGGTAACTTATTCTTATTCTGTTGTTTTAATTAGAAATTTTATAAATATAAGCTTATAAAATATAATTTTTAAAAAATTTGACATAAAAGATGACATACTTTTAATAAAGTTAAAAAAAAATGCCATTACAAAGGTAACAAAATTCCCCTTTAATTCACTTTAAGGAGTCAAATATCACTTTGTAATGGGAGGGTTAATTTTTTTATCAGATTTTTTGATTATTGATTAGAAGGTGTTCCTAAAATTTTGACACAAGTGCTCCTAAAAAGAAAAGTAGGTGTAGATACAGCGTTTCAGCTATTTTTTAACAATTTTAGTTGTAATAAATATTTATATAATGAATATTGTTTTACCTATTTTTGTTAACAGTGTTGTTTTCGTATTATTTATATACTGTTTAAGAAATTCGTAATATTATGAAATAGATTGTATTTATATACTTTCTATTTTCATTTTAGTTTTGGTACTTTTATGTTCTTTTGTCTTTGTATTTTTAAAAAAAAAAAAAAAACATTTCTATTTAGTGTTTTAAAAAAATATTTTAGTAATTGTAATACTTTTAGTACTACTTGGTACTAATTTTCAGTTTTTTTTTTTCTTTTTAATTTTTTCCCCCTCTAAAATTTACATTTTATTTCATTTTAGCTATTTCAGTTTTTGAAAAAAAAGGTTTTTAATAGTTTTAGTATTGGTACTTATGTTCTTTTGTCACTATTTTTCTTTCTTTCTTTCTTTCTTTTTTATATATATATTCCTGGTTTGCTTTTTTATTATTATTTTTTTTGTATTTTATTAATTTTAGTATTTCAACTTATTTATTTTAAATTAGTTGCCAAAGAAAAAATTCAAATTTTCAGTTTTTATAAATGTCATGTTTCATCTAAAATGTAGGCTTTATTTCATTTCAGCTTTTTCAGTTAATAAAAACAAAACTTTTTAATAGTTTAATGTTTTAATTTTAGTTAACAATAAGAACACTATTAATTAGTATTATTGTATTGAATAATCATTTAATATCTTAATCTTAAGATTTAAGATTGAATGTAATATCTTATCTTGTTGAATATTTTATTATCATTATTTTTATAAATAACTGACATGGAAGTGAAATGAGTTGCAAATGCTGCGTCAGGTTGACTTTTAGTTCAGGGTTTGAGCAAAAAAACCCTAAAAAGTTAGTGATGACTGGAATTAAACTTCACATTTCCTTTTCTTTCCAGAGCGTCCTCCTGGTTACGATAGAGTTCGTAACGCTGAGATTGGCAACAAGGACTTTGAACTGGATGTGCTGGAGGAAGCATATACTACAGAGCACTGGCTCGTCAGGATATACAAGGTACATCTGAACACACCTGTGCATCTTTAACCTATCCTTCTAAACCATCTGAACTTCCACCGATGATCTCCTGCTTTACCTTCACAGGTCAAAGACCTTGACAACCGTGGCCTCTCAAGAACGTAAAACCCAGAAACTCAAAATCCCACCCCCCTCTCCTGAACGCACAGCACTGAACGGCTGCGGCCCCCATCCCATGATCTGAGGAGAACGCGTGAAGATTTTTTATACTTCTGTTGTAATTGCTCAAAGAGATTTTCTTGTCATACCTTTTTTTTCTTGGTTTGTTTTTTTAAATTTGATTGTCAAATGTGATGTTTACTGGGGGCAGAAGGTGTCAAAATATCACCTGAAAAGGTGAAAAAAATTTCTGCAATCAACTGGCCAGATAACTGTTTGATTTGTCTTTAAATGGGTGAATAAAGGAGTGACTGGGACTCAGTTGATCTGTGTCTTCATTTTTAATCATGTAGAACCACAAGAGTCCTGGACTGGTTAGTTCAAAAACCAAGCTGTCCATTTGAATGAACTGAAATAGAACAATTTTTTCCATACATAAATTTAAAAAGTAATTTTACTGTGTACTTATGTTTCAGCAGTGTCAACTGACACGCAGAATTATGATGTTAGAAAGATTCACTTTATCTACGTACGTTATAATGATCAAAATGCATATTGCATTATATATTTGCTATATATTTTACAGTTCATGCAACGGCTGGGCAAACAAAAAACATCACACAATACAAGTGAAAATGAATACAATCTTGTTTACATGCCCCCTACTGGCCACTAATGAAACTACAGCTGTGGGCAGGTCTTATTATGGCGTCATTATGAGCATGCGCACTAGGTCAATGAGTTTTGGCTCCACTGTGAGCGGCGTGTCAGTGTGAAAAAGGTTATTAGAGTGTTTTCTTCTGCATAAATGGCTGTTTGACGACAATAGCAATGTGGCGCAAGCTGTTCACCTCCGTCCCTGCTTTCAGGGCTCTGAAAGCGCCCTGTCGGAGCTTTAAAAGCAGCAGCAGGCGAGCTGAAAAGGACTTCTTTAAAGGTGAGATGATTCACTTCGTTTACGTTATGCATCCGTACGTTTATATCAACATGAGAGGCGTTAAACGTCCAGTTTAAACTGTAAGCGGTGACAAAGTCATGAGTGCCTTCCATATGTTCTTGTATTTCTAATCCTACTATGATAAAATGGTTAGCTCATTAATATTAATTTGGTCATTCTGGCGTTGATTTGTAAACTTGGGTGCGTCGTGCCGCGTAATCTAATCAATATTCATGAGCCAAGCCTTTCTCGCACTAGCTGTACGTTCATTCGCGAAGTGCGAAACGCCCAAGTGCTTTTCAGCAAATCAGTGAGCTCTACTGGTCGAACGTAACGGTGCGTAATTAATATTCATGAGTGTTGCTTTCGTCATAGTAGGATTTGTAAATTCGCATTCTGCATAACAAATATTATACATGTATGATAATAATTCGGTCTAGTTCAAAATAGTAATCGAAGCGAAATATATTTATAGTGTTTATAGCTACAATAAAATGATAATTGGTGTTCTTGTGTATTAGTTTCTGAATAATCCTAGTCAGCTTGGTTGTTTCTTTTGCTTTTTAGGAATTAAAAGATATTTACCAGATAAAATAAGTTTTTTTCTGCCTGTATTTAGATATATGAATGAGAAATTTACCACAAAGTAGCATTACATTAATAATAAAATTCCCTTTTATCTAACAAAATTACAAACACCATATGGTTTCAAGAAAATCTAGGTAATTAAGAACATAAAACATATACTACTATCTGTTATATGTAACTTCTTGTAGATCTGGATGCTCAGCTTCGGGCGTTTCGGGACAAAGCGGTCGCAGCGATGCCCGGCAGTGACTGGAGCCCGATTGAGTTGAACCCTGGCCTGCCACCGGAGAGGGCTGATGTGGTGATTGTAGGAGGGGGAGTAGTAGGATGGTCCATCGCATACTGGCTGAAGAGAAAGGAGCGAGTGAGGGATGGTCTGAGAGTGCTGGTGGTGGAGAAAGACCCTACTGTGAGTTTATCCAAGGGCACTTGGGAGCATATCTCGGAACTTAGTGAGCATGTATTATTGTAGATGCTACTAAGGTGATGTCTAGGTAGGCGTCTCACTAAGTTTTGAGACACAGTGTCTACTATATAATGTACTGTGAGATGTTAATAATCATGTATTGATCATGTATAAAAGTTTACCCACAAAAAAGAAAAAAACATCTTGTCATGTTGCTCTGCCCCAACCAGACATAATCTCAATGTCTTGGGGAAACAATTACATTTATTAAAACAGAATTAGAGGTGGATGTCTGAATAAATAGATTTTATTTGGGTTTCAGATACACTGAAAGAGGCTTAATGATGAATATTAGAGTGAATTAGCAAATTGACCCTAGTATAATAATGGTATTACCATTATGGTAACACAAACTTCAGTTAGTTCAGAGTTAGCTCACAGAAATCATTAATTTAAAGAAATGCAAGAACATTTATTTTTATTGTCCATTTTTTCCCTGCATTACAACCTTTTTATACAATGAAACCAAATTAGATTTGAATGCATTTTCAAATGAAACTGAATTAAAAAACATTAAACATTAGTCTGCAAAGGATTCGAGTCTGTCTGACCCTGCAACAAGCCTATGAGGAGAGATTTTTGTGCATATTTTTATTTTTTTTTTTGTGAATTCATTTAATGGTTAAGATATTAAAGTCATTATACCAATTACACCGAAGCACTGCAAATATATAATAATATAAAGCATATATATGTTTTTGGTGACACGTTTTGAAAGGGATAGTTCATAGTTCAGTGACAAGATTCTGTCATTAATTACTCACCCTAATGTCATTCCAAATCTCCCAGACCTTCGTTTATCTTTGTAACAAAAATTAAGATATTTTTTATGAAATCCGAGAGCTTTCTGACCCTTCATAGACGGCAATGCAACTAACACGTTCAAGGCACAGAAAGGTAGTAAGGACATTGCTAAAATAGATTATGTGACATCAGTCGTTCAATGTTAATGTTATAAAGCTTAAATAAAGCTTAAAGCTTAAAGATTTCATCAAAAATATCTTTATTTGTGTTCCGAAGATGAACAAGGGTCTTAAGGGTTTGGAACGACATGAGGGTGAGTAGTTAATGACAGAAATTTCATTTTTGGGTGAACTACCTTTAAGATTCAGTGGTCAGAATCAGAGGTTGTGTACTATGTAATGCATAAATGACAGAAGAAAACTTTAGATTTTTTTTTTTTGTGAGTTTTGTATTAATGCTAATAACTATGAAGTAATTACAAAACATTTTTCTGTTCTTCTTTCTACAGTATTCCCAGGCGTCGACTGTGCTGTCATGCGGTGGAATTCGGCAACAGTTCTCCTTGAAAGAAAATATCTTGCTGTCACTGTTTTCAGCTCATTTCATGAAGAACATCAATGTAAAACCTTCTATATTGCACTGTTAAATGCTTCCTGAAACATTGTTTTAGTTATAAATGAACTGTAACATACATAAACTACCAACAGTTTTTGAACAGTAAGATTTTTAATGTTTTTGAAAGAAGTCTCTTCTGCTCACCAAGCCTGCATTTATTTGATCCAAAGTACAGCATAAACAGTAAAATTTTGAAATATTTGTACTATTCAAAATAACTGTTTTCTATTTGAATATATTTTACATTTTAATTTATTCCTTTGATCAGAGCTAAATTTTCAGAATCATTACTCCAGACTTCAAGAAACATTATTATTATTATTATTATTATTATTGTCAATATTTAAAACAGCTGAGTACATTTTTTTCAGGATTCTTTGATGAATAGAAAGATTCAAAGATCTGCATTTATCTGAAATAAAAAGCTTTTGTAACACTATACACTATACCACTCAAAACCTTGGAGTCAGTATATGTAAATGATATATTTATATTATATTAAAGTGATAATAAAGACATTTATAATGTTACAAAAGATTTCAATTTTAGATAAATGTTGTTATTCTGAACTTTCTATTCATCAAAAAACCTGAAAAAAAAATTCTGCTCAGCTGTTTTCAACAAAATAATATTAATAAATATTTTTTAAGCAGCAAATCAGAATATTAGAATGATTTCTGAAGGATCACGTGACTGGAGTAATGATGCTAAAAATTCCGCTTTGAAATCACAGGAATAAATTACTTTTTAAAATATATTAAATGGAAAGCAGTTATTTAAATAGTAAAAATATTTCTGTTTTTGCTGTACTTTGGATCAAATAAATGCAGGCTTGGTGAGCAGAAGAGACTTTCTTAAAAAACATTAAAAATCTTACTGTGCAAAAACTTTTGACTGGTAGTGTAAATTGTAACGTAAGTCTAAGCATCAGTTAATTTCCGGAGACTTTAATTAAATATTTTGTTGTAAATGTTTCTAAATGTGCTTTACCAGGACTTTTCATTTGGAAGGGTTTCGATTTTAAGAATACTGATAAATGTTTGTAAATTTCTCTTGTGTTGTAATTCCACAGAATCATCTCTCTGTGGTGAATGAAGACCCAGTTGATCTGCAGTTTAATCATTCGGGATATCTCTTCCTTGCCAGCGAAAAATCAGCTCATATTATGGAGGAAAACTACAGAACTCAAAGGTAACAGGAAAAGTTGTGTGGCAGATTCAACGTTATTATGCATCTCAGTAAATTAAAATGACTTTCTGTTAACCCAGACTTTCATATTAGCTGATAAACAGATTTACAATACAAAGTTAATAATAAAACATGTTTTTGATTTAATTTGTAGATATGCGGGGGCGAAGGTCACCCTCCTGTCGCCGTCCCAGCTGAAGGAGCGATACCCCTGGATGAACACAGACGGAGTCGCTCTGGCTTCTCTTGGTTAGTGACTGTTTTCACAATCTTTGATGCATCTCACATCTGAAGTTCATTACTGAGTGACATATTTATTCCTCTCGAAGGACTAGAGAACGAGGGCTGGTTTGACCCCTGGTCTCTCCTGAACGCTCTCAGACGCAAGGCTGTGTCTATGGGAGTCCATCAGTGCTTTGGAGAGGTCACAGGTCGGGATTCACAACTACAATATGTTAAAGTTTGTCAAATTATTACCAAATAAATGCACATTGTCCTACTTTTGATAATTTTTAACTAGCTTTTTTTTAATGTTGCATTAAAACAGAACTCATGTTGATTCTCTTGAATTTTTAGGATTTAAATGTGCCGCAAATTTGGCAGAAACCACAGACGGAGAGGTTCTTAATGTCCAAAGGATAAAGTATGTTAATGTAAGCACAGATGTCTTCTCAAAAGACCTCAGAACACACCAGCTGTTTTGCACGTTGTTTTGAAATTTGTTTTCATCGTCTGGTAGGTGCTTTAAAGTGCACTAATAGCATAACTGGTAGATGTGGTGTGATTTTTAGGTACGGATGCCCAACAGTCTGGAGTATCAGCCTGTGGAGTGTGCCATTGTGGTAAATGCAGCAGGTGCAAACTCAGGAAAGATCGCCTCCATGCTAGGCATCGGATTAGGCCCGAAAGAATCAGTGTCTGGTGTTCCATTACCCGTGGAGCCTAGAAAGAGGTTAAGACTGATGACTGTTCACATTTTGTGTAAAGTAAACAGTGGTTACACTGTAATTTAAAGTGGTTTCTTACCTACTTGGATGAATAAGAAGTGCCAAATATTCTAAAATTTTATATTATGTCATGTTATGTTATGTTATGTTATAGAATTATAATAATTTATAATTTATTAATAATTTATTTTATGATAACATAATTTATAATAATTAAGCACTATAAGTATTCAGTATGATTAATAAATAATAAATAATAATAATAATAATAAATTTAAAATTTGATTGTTTTTCCATAAAAACTGTATTTTATTTTAATTTAAATTAATGAGCAGTGCCAAATATTCTAAAATAACTGTTGCATTTATTATTATATTATAATATATTACAATTTAATTGTAATATTAATAATTTATTACATTTTATGATAGTGAAATACAATTTACAATAAACATTAGTATTCAATAAAAAATGTATATTTAATTTAAATTTAAATGAATGAGCAGTGCAAAATATATTTTTATAAAATATTTTTAATATTAATTATATTATATTATATTATATAATAAAATATGATTAGTAATATTTTAATTAGATTTCAGTTTAAATGAATGAGCAGTGCAAAATATGTTTATATAATATTTAAAAATATTTTTATATTAATTATATAATAAAAATGTGATTCATGATTAAATATCACTATTATTCAATAAAAATGAATTTCATTTTAATTTAAATGTATGAGCAGTGCCAAATATTATAAAGTAACTGTTGCATTTTTTATATTATATTATATTATATTATATTATATTATATTATATTATATTATATTATATTATTATATTACAATTTAAGTGTAATATTATTAATTTATTACATTTTATGATAGTGAAATATTATTTATAATAAACAACATTAATAGTAAAAAAAATAATATTTCATTTTAATTTAAATGAATGAGCAGCGCCCAATATATTTTTATATAATATCTTTAATATTAATTATATTATATAATAAAATAAAATATGATTACTAATTAAAATATTACATTTCAATTTAAATGAATGGGCAGTGCAAAACATATTTTTATATAATATTTTAATATTATGTTATATTATAATTTAATTGTAATACTATTAAGAATTTATTACATTTTATGTGAAATATAAATTATAATAATTAATTATTAATAATTAAACACCATTAGTAGTCAATAAAAAATAAATATTTCATTTCAATTTAAATTAATGAGTAGTACCAAATATAATTTAAGATAATATTTTTTTAAATAATATTCTTCTAATAATTGTATTATATTATATTGTAAAATATGATTAATAAATAAATATTATATAATAAAATAAAATGATTACCAATTAAAATATTACATTTCAATTTAAATGAATGGGCAGTGCAAAATATATTTTTTATAATATTTTTATATTATATTAGATTATAATTTAATTGTAATACTATTAAGAATTTATTATATCTTATGTGAAATATAAATTATAAATTATATACACCATTAGTAGTCAATAAAAATAAATATTTCATTTCAATTTAAATTAATGAGTAGTACCAAATATAATTTTAGATAATATTTTTTAATCATATTCTTATAATTGTATTATATTATATTGTAAAATATGATTAATAAATAAATATCATTATTATTCAGTAAATAAAATGAATTTAATTTAAATTAATAAGCAGTGCCAGATATTCGAAAACAACAGTTGCATTATATATTATATTACATTAATGGTTAAGTATCATTAAGTATTATAAGTGATTTATTAATTAAAACCATCCATCCATTCTCTAAACTGCTTATTCACTGCAGGCTTGTGGGAATGCTGGATACTGTAATTAAATATTGTTAATAAATGATTACATATCATTATTATTTCATGTAACATTTTATATTTAATTTTGAATTTAAATCAAATTTTAATTATGTATAATTCTAGAACTGTGGAGTCTCATTAGCTCCATCATCTCCTCCAGGTTTGTTTATGTGGTACATTGTCCTGATGGACCAGGGTTGGACACTCCATTTCTGATTGACTATTCAGGTGTTTACTGTAGACGAGAGGGATTGGGAGGAAATTACATCACGGGAATGTCGCCAGAGGAGGTATAGGCTGGTTTTGAGTCTATCTCTTAACATATCAGTTTTATTCTCTGCATGAATTTATGCATTTGTTCATTCATTGTTATTTCTACCTCATGCAGACAGAAGAACCAGATATCAGTAACCTTGATGTGGACCACGACTTCTTTCAAGAGAAAGTCTGGCATCGTCTAGCCCACCGTGTTCCAGCTTTCGAGCAGCTAAAGGTGAAATTCATAATTTTCAGGACAGGTTATCCGCTGCATGAAAGGAGTTTTCTTGATCTTTCCTTAAAGGAGAACTCCACTTCCAGAACAACAATTCACAAATAATTTACTCACCCCCTTGTCATCCAAGATGTTCATGTCTTTCTGTCTTCAGCTGTAAAGAAATTATGTTTTTTGAGGAAAACATTTCAGATTTTTCTCCATATAATGGACTTCATTGGTGCCCCGATTTTGAACTTCCAAACTGTAGTTTAAATGCAGCTTCAAAGGGCTATAAACAATCCCAGCCGAGGAAGAAGGGTCTTATCTAGTGAAATGATCTGTCATTTTTTTGGAAAATAAAAATTTGTATACTTTAAGCACAAAAGCTCGTGTAGCACAGGCTCTGGGATGCGCGTTCACGACGCTACGTACTATTGAATCACGTCGAAAGGTCACGCGGAACTTAGGCAGAACTACAGACCCAGTGTTTACTAAGCGAACGTGCAAAAACTAAGAAAGTGTAAGTAAGTCAAACGCAGTTTACAAACAAAAAGGTATAATGATGTCGGACGATTTTGAAGTTGTAGGACAAAAAAAGATTTTTCGCCATACTCTACCTTTTTGAGCCAGAGTACACAGAATTTAGACGTGATTCGTAATAATGATGGGAAGGATCATTTTACTGACTCGGACCTTTGAGTCTCGTTCAGCAAAATGAACGAATCTTTTTACGAGTCATTTCGTTCATTTTAGCAAAACATAATTAAAATGTTACGTGTTACTTCCCTAACACATCTACTGCTTACACAAACGTTGATCACACTACAAACAAGGCAAAACTATAATGCTATAAGAAACAGAAAAGATTAATTCATTGTTTACCTGGGTCATTAGTCTATGATTAGCTCACCTCACCTCTTATCTGACAAGTTTTTGGGTTTGAGTCGTTCGTTCATCACGTGACAGCCCCATAAGCTTAATGCAGTGTGAGCCGGAAAATAAATGATTAGTTCATCTCTCGAGTCTTCGGGTCAAGTCGTTCATTCATCACGTGACAGCCACGTAAGATGAACGAACGATTCGAAAAACCCGAAGACTCGAAACAGGTGAACTAATCCTGCGTTCACGCCATATCGTAATTACCATAATTTCGAGATGACAACATGTGACGTTCAACTCGGAGCTGTTCACGTCCTCAGACTCGGAATTATGTTTTTCTATGGCAACACTATCAACGCCTAAACAGAGCCTACGTTGGTCAGGTGGTACAGCGGTCATGTGGTATAAGTCGTAGCTCTCAGAAAACAACCAGTTCACTAGTTGTAATTACGAGTTTTATGAAGACGTGAACGCTTTTTACAAGTTGGAATCTCGTAATTACGGGAATTCCGATATGGCGTGAACGCACCTTAATTCCAGTACAGAACCTAATAGGATGTTGCGCATGCGCGACTGAACGAATCACTCCCGAGACGACTCGTTCTTCCCGAGTCACATTAAAGATTCATTCAAAATGAATGAATCTTTCAAGAACGACCCATCACTAATTTGTAGCATTGTGGACGCGAATCCCAAAACCTGTGCTACACCAGCTTTTGTGCTTAAAAAGTATACAAATTTTTATTTTTCAAAACAAAATGGCCGATCGTTTCGCTAGGTAAGACCCTTCTTCATCGGCTGGGATCGTTTAGAGTCCTTTGAAGCTGCATTTAAACTGCATTTGGAAGTTCAAAATTGGGGCACCAGTGAAGTCCGTTATATAGAGAAAAATCCTGAAATGCTTTCCTCAAAAACCATTATTTCTTCACGACTGAAGACAGAAAGACATGAACATCTTGGATGACAAGGGGGTGAGTAAATTATTTGTGAATTGTTGTTCTGGAAGTGGAGTTCTCCTTTAAAGTCCTTAAACTAATTTACAGTTTCTGATGGCTGTTAGATGGTAAAGTACATTACATGTGTTTGTTTTTGTCTACTAGAAATTCATCCACTCATTTTTTTTTTTCCAAATGAAGTACTTTGCTCTTATAATCCATCTTTGTCAGGTTTCAAGTGCGTGGGCTGGATTTTACGACTACAACACGTTCGATCAGAATGGCATTATTGGACTGCATCCTCTTGTGCCCAACATGTACTTTGCCACGGGCTTCAGCGGTCACGGTCTACAGCAGTCTCCTGCGGTCGGACTCGCTGTGGCTGAGCTTATTCTGGACGGAGGCTATAAAACCATTGACCTCAGTGCTTTTGACCTTAAACGGATCCTCCTCCACGAGCCCATTCTGGAGAGTAACATTGTGTGAGGAGCACACAAAAACAAATGGGAAGATGTTTGTGTCCTTAAATGGAACCACTTGACATGAATGGACAGAACTCTCACTGAAACAATGGAACCAAATTT
Organism: Cirrhinus mrigala; assembly: GCA_036247105.1. NCBI lineage: Eukaryota > Metazoa > Chordata > Actinopteri > Cypriniformes > Cyprinidae > Cirrhinus > Cirrhinus mrigala. The sequence goes on from CM070016.1 coordinate 23,194,845, forward strand.
TCAGGAGGAGGAGTTCAGTTTGGTAACAAAACATAGGGAAACTCAGATATATAAGACATGAAAGACAAGTGATCAATGCTGCTGAATTGAACAAAACATACTGTACAAAAATGTATGGCAGAGATCAGGAAATTAAGATGGACATTTTGTCAGTTTGTAACTGCATATATTTAAATATGCATATGAAACAGATCATGATACATTATATCCTATTTTTGTTGTTTTGTTTTATTATTTTTAAAGTGCTTTTCTAGATTGTCATATACTATTTCAGAAATGAACACCAAAAATAATCATAAACTTTAAAAGTTTGTTCTAAATCAGACATCATGGACTGAATTTTATAAATCTGTACATCTTTAAATGTGTGTTAAAATAGATATGAATACACATGCATATTGTGGAAGACAGAAAAAAATGTGCTTTTTTTTTATTTTATTTTAGCATGATTTATACACACATGCGTATATGATAAAGTTAAAGAAGAAAAGTAGAAGGTACAAATCCAAAAAGCTGCTGAGATTTTAAAGTGCTCTATTCAGCCTTTGACCTTTAAAATGAACATGTTACTTTACTGCAAAACCATCATAGCTAAACAATCCCAGCTAACCTCTAATATACAAAATTGTACTGTATCTTAAACATGCAAGTATCAAAGTGATAAATTAGTATTGACCCATAGCGGAAAACAGTATAAAAACAGTTGAGACCAACTTTATCTCTTTGCTTTCTTCTCAAACATTTCCAGGATAGATGTCGCTTTGCGTTTTACACCTGGACAGAGTAAACAAGAATCAAAATAAGAGTCGAGAGTCTCATAAGAAAATATATTTTTGTATTTTTTTGTATATATAAATAATATTTTTAGGTCTAAATAATTACCTTTGGTGATGGTTTTGTCATCTTTGTCTTCTGGAGGGCGCTTTGCATATGCTGCTTTCATTCTCTGAATATTCTTTTTATGCACAACCTCATGCTCCACGATAGGACGAGGGTAATCTTTTCCCACGATGCACCCTGCTCTCTCCTGAATGCTCCGAGGAGCTTTCCAGGGCTCGTATATGTACTCGACAGGGAATTTCTTCAGCACTGGAAGGTATTTCCTGGAAGAGCATTTTTGTAAGTACTTGTTTCACAAAGAATTTTTATACTGAAGCAGAACGTGCAGTTGAGGTCAAACGTTTACATCCCACTTTTTAAAATGATTCAAAACTTTTCAAAATCTTACCAAAATAAGAGGGATCATACAAAATGCATGTTATTGTTTATTTAGTACTGACCTGAATAAGATATTTCACATAAAAGAAATTTACATATAGTCCACAAGAGAAAATAATAGTTGAATTTATTGAAAAAAAACAAAAAACAAACACGTTCAAAGGTTTACATTCCCTTGATTCTTGATACTGTCTTGTAAACCTGAATGATCCACAGCTGTGTTTTTTTTTTGTTTATTGACAGTTGTTCATGAGTCCCTTGTTTGTCCTGAACAGTTAAACTACCTGCTGTTCTTCAGAAAAATCCTACAGGCCCCACAAATTCTTTGGTTTTCCAGCATTTTTTGTGTATTTGAACCCTTTCTAACAATGATTGTATGATTTCGAGCTCCATCTTTTTACACTGAGGACAACTGAGGGACTGAGTTAAACAGCAGGCAGTTTAACTGTTCAGAACAAGCAAGGAACTCCTGAACAACTATCACTAAACAAAAACACAGTTGTGAATCATTCAGGTAACAACACAGTATTAAGAATCAAGTGGATGTAAACTTTTGAACGGGTCATTTTAAAAAATTCAACTATTATTTTCTCTGGTGAACTTTATGTAAACATCTTTGATGTGAAATATCTTATTCAGGTCAGTAGTACTAAATAAACAATAACATGCATTTTGTATGATCCCTCTTATTTTGGTAAAATAATGAACATTTTTAATCATTCTGAAAGGGGGGTGTAAACTTTTGACCTCAACTGTAAAAACAAACTAACTTAATATAATCCCCATATTTGTCAGTTTTCTTTCCAAAGGCGATAGGAGAGTACACTCTGAAGTACTGATGGAAGAAAGCGCTGGCTGAAAGCCACTGCCAGTTTCCTGCATTTAGCGACCAATCGGCATCCAGCAGCAGCTCCTCAAATACCTTCAGACGACCGTAAACAGAAACACAGCAAGTCAGTGATTATATCTCTAAACTATCTGTAACAGAGCAGGTAAATGGGTGAAACACAAACCTTTTGGCCTTCCTCCCAGCTTATCCACAAGTCTCCTCGGGTCAGGAAACAGGCAACCGCGTGCCGAGCCAGATGGTGGATCCAGCCCTCCTGGCGTAGTTGTGTCATAATGGCATCAATGAATGGGAATCCGGTCCGACCCTGAATGCACAAATGCATGCGCTTCTGTATTACTGTGAATTTTAATTAATAAAAAAAAATACAAAAAACTCACTTTACCTCTCTCCATGCAGCCAGGTGCTCGGGATTGTTGTCCCAGTCCACTTGCACACAGTGAGGGTTGCCATCCATTCGGTTGAAGTTTGGGATACCGACGGCAGTCGTGTAGAAGAACTCTCTCCACAGCAGCTGCCCATGCAGGGAAACTGGAGGTTCAGAGTGCTTATTCTGCAAAAGACAACAATGTTTTCAGCCACACCAGGATCTTGAACTGTTAAACAGATGCTTGTGGCTCAAGTATAAGACAAGACGTCTGACATACCCCTCTGTACACGTCTGTGAGTCTCCACCAGAAGGTGCGTGCAGACAAGCAGCCGAATCGGACATAGGGACTCAGGACAGTGGTGCTGGGGATCAAGGAGTTGGGAGACGTCTGTGGTTTTTCAAACTTGCACACCCACGCCTGCAAACAGACAAAATCAATCATTTCTGGTAAAGAATAATACAGATTTTTTAAAAAATTAATATTTGCTTGATTTAAGCTACGTATGCTTAAACATTCACTGATGTAAAATGCATTGAACGTTTACTGATGTAAAAACAGTTAAAATTGTTTATATAAAATATACAGCATGTATTGGCGGTATATTTATCCATAGTAATGCATTTTAATGATGTATTACGATCACCACAATTGATTTTCACTTTGAAGATATTCTTGCTACCACATTTTTATATTTATATAATTAATATATGTACACATTATATTTATACATTTATTATTGATACTTCATATATTTTTATACTTTTACACGTAAAATATATTTTTAAAATAAAATTGAATTTATTTGTAACTGTTTTATCCTTAGTTGGCACTCTTTTTGATTACCACAGTGAAAAATGTAATAAAATTAACATAAACATTAAATGAATATTTACACTTACCAGTCAAAAGTTTTTTTTTTCTTTTTTAAAGTCTCTCTAAGCCTGCATTTATTTGATCCAAAGTACAGCAAGAACAGTATTTTTTGTAATATATTTTTGCTATTTAAAAAACTGTTTTCTATTTGAATATTTTAAAATTTAATTTATTCCTGTGATTTCAAAGCTGTATTTTTAGTATCATTACTCCAGTCACATGATCCTTTAGAAATCATTCTAATATTCTGATTTGCTGCTCAAAAAGCATTTATTATTATTATTATTAGTAGTAGTAGTAGTAGTAGTAGTAGTAGTATGTTGAAAACAGATGAGTAGAATTTGTTTAGGTTTCTTTGATGAATAGAAAGTTCAGAAGAACAGCATTTATCTGCAATAGAAATATTCTGTAACATTATAAATGTCTTTATCATCACTTTTGATCAATCTAAAGCATCCCTGCTATAAAATAGTATTCATTTCTGTAATTTCTATCCCAACTGACTCCAAGCTTTTGAATGGAATAGAATATAGTAGTCAACATTTGAAGTGGATCAAAAAAGTTAATCAAAGTTGTCCTAAGACAAGAACGGGTATTGTTTTGGTTTTGGGACAGCTTTGATGAAAGGTTTTGATCCACTTCAAATGCTGACTACTGTATATTGAACAGCAAATCAGCATATTAGAATGATTTCTGAAGGATCATGTGACACTGACAACTGGAGTAATGATGCTGAAAATTTTGCTTTGATCACAGGAATAAATTGCATTTTAAAATATATTTAAATAGAAAACAGCTATTTTAAATAGTAAAAATGATTTCAAAATGTTACTGTTTTTGCTGTACTATGTATATATATAGTGTAATTTTAGCTGCTGTATTTTTGTGTTAGATGCTGACAATAAAAATAAATAACTACTAATATATATATAATTTATAATTTATGCTCTTAATGCACAAAAATGTGTTGGGGCATGTACCCTTCTTTCCATGTGCTCATCCAGTCTGCGCAGAGCTTCCTGTTCACCTCCTGGGAACAGATCTGGTCCTAAGGATGATGTATCCAGTCCAAGATGTTCAAGAGTTGGAATCCCAAACTCCTTTTCATGGTCCTCAGAAAATAGAGTGGACACACCTTCCAGAGAAAGAGGCATTACAGTCTCATCTCATTCAGCAGGATGTCCGAAAAGATATCTGGATACCTTTCATGTCCTCTTTGGTTGGAGCAAGAACAGGTTTTTTCGGAGGACCGATGGCCTTCACCACACTCTGGAGGCGAACATAAGTCATGGGAGTCTTGCCGTTGTTCTCTTCGATAATCCTGTTTTTGAAATTCAGGTGAGTGTTTTATTTGTAAATCTTTCAAAGTATGATTTACAAATTTGAAAATATTACCTGTCAATGTTGTAGAGAGTGTGAGAAATCTTTGGGATAACTTCCACACCATGTTCCTTGGCCAACTTCATGACCTCCTCGTCTCTGCTCTGACTGTACGGCTCCGTATCAACCTCGAAAGTCAACCGAGTGATCTTCCATTTCTCAAAGAGCTTTGGAAGGACCTCTGTGGGCGACCCACTGACAACAAACAGCCTAGATGTACACGAAACAAGAAATTACACAAACAAAATCCTCAGCTTAAACTTCCACCTTATCTTTAGTTCCCATCCCTACCTGGAGTTGAGTTTCTTCAGACTGGAGTCCAGGTCTTTGAGAGCTTCTATCAGAAATCTCCATCGGTTAATGCCGATGCGAGTGTTGTTGGAGTACCAGGGGTCCAGCAGGAACAGGGGGTAGATGTGTCTACAGTCTTTCAGGGCAGCGAGCAGAGCAGGATTATCATGTAAACGCAGCCCCTTGCGGAACCAGTGAATGGAGTTGTGGCTCATGGTCACTTTTGGGATGCGCAGACCTCCACACAGGTAGACGGATAAAAAGACACTAGAAAATTTTGTATAAATAGTACTTTAACACACAATCCAACTAGACAAATGTTCGCTAGTAGTGTTTTTTGGCCTATCCACCTTATTCTTAGTGCGAAAGTAAGCCTACGGGTGAGATTTCCGGTTCATTAGCCGCTATAAGGAAATAACCGGAAGAATAACAACGTGCCATAAATGTAAAACTGTTTGCACAACAAGCCAGTGTGTTCATAATGAAAATAATACATTAAAATAATATGGTAAGATACACCAATTTGCAATATCAACCAGCAAAATGAGTTGTTTGTACAGATAGCTGGATGCGGATGAGACCGGAAGCTAGACCCATTAAATTTACAAAATATAAGGCAAAAATTATGTAAGCATATGCGTAGCAATGTTTAATCTGAAATGCAATATGCAAAATGGCAATGCAATTTGTAAAGTGACAATGTATTTTTGTATTTAAATGTACATTTTCCCATACATATGTGCAACATTTGTGCAAAATGAAATTGAAAATTCAATTATATAATTTTGCCATTGCCATGACTAGTTTTAAAATGCAAATCAAAAACGTATTTTAATGCTTTATAGTTGCAAAACATGCTTGGACATGTTAAACATATCAAATCAATTTGGGTAATACGTTTTCATTTTAATTTTGCAACTATAAAGCATTAAAAATGTTTTTGATTTGCATTTTTTCATAAATTTTATCATTGAATTTTCATTTTCATTTTGCACTAAATGTTGCACATATGTATGGAAAATTTAAAATACAGAAATACATTGTCATTTTACATATTGCATTGTCATTTTGCATATTTCATTTCAGATTGAATATTGCTACTCATATGCTTCCATAAAAATAAGGTGGATATGTTAAAGCCAAAACTGACTTTTACGGCACAGAAACCACACTTATATCAATAATTTTATTCTTTTTGCTTTATATTTAGTTACAATTTGAATTAAACCGTTCTATCTATGATTACAAAGTAAATTAGTATCTATCATTTTTCAAATTTATTTCTATCATTTTCACTTTGAGATATCACGCTTCCGTTTCTACTGACAATTACTAACACACGATTTCAGTTTCAAGTGTATACTAATATAGTTAATATTAATGATAATTCAAAAAGTGAATATTCACTATTGCAACATGAAAATAATCGCTTTTTTAAAAAAGGTTTTTTGAAAAGTGTAGTGAAACGACACTTAAAATAAATTCATGGAATGAGTTTAATGCGCCTCATCTTTTTAATAAATTGCGTTATTATTAATAATAATATTAGTAATACAATCAGGATTCAACGCTTTGTTAGTACAACGAGCTTGTTAATTCTGCAGTATATTTTCCTCACTCTGGTAGCGTTTAAAGTCTGCGACCAAATACACATATTCTAAGATAATAGTGCAATATAACTAAACTCTAAATACTCTACAGCTATTTTATTCAATGATGTAATTGTCAGTACTTACGGGTTTTCTGATTACGTGAAGTTTGTCTTGCGTTTTGTAACAGCTTCTCTAACGTTACAAAAGATGTGCCATTCAGCAGCACGTGCAGCAAGTTCAGCCAATGAGAGACTGTTTACATGCCACCGGTTAACCAATCAGAATGCAGTCGGTGAACCTGCGCAGAGGTTCTTTTTTCCCATGTGTTTAGCTCGGTGAATCCTGATTGGTTGCTGCTCAGCGGGCTGAATCATGGCGGAAAGCGAGAACGGGAGCGCTGCAAAAAGACTGAAACCTGATGCGGAGAATGAGTGCGGAGATGTGGGAGAGATATCATCCGACAGCCCGGTCGCGGACTTCGAAGTCACCCGAGTTCTGCGCGATGGTGCGCGGGAGAAAACCATCTTCATTCATGGGAAGGTGCGTGTGAAGGAGAGAGAGCAGAAATTGGGAAATGACCAACTACTATCAGAAATCACTAACTACCGTATTTTATGTTACTAACTCATGTATATTTTCATTACACTATATATTCTGTTTACAATTCATTAGATACTGGCATTTTAATTACCAAGCTCTTATTCACTAATAAGTTAGTTGTGGCTAGTACTTATTCATTAAGTCCAGTAGTGGCAGTTACTGTAGCATTATTACCGGTAACAAACTGTGGCCGGAATATTTGAAATCGTTCAGTTACAACTACTATGTACTCCAGCTGCTACCGTGTAAACTATTACAGTTTTACTACTAAGTATTAGCTAATAGTACTAAGGTCTAAGTAGTATCCATTACAATTACTAGTGCTTATTTATTAAATTCCATTTTTCTTTTGTTTTAGATGCTAAGCCAATTGCTTAGTTTTTAAATTTTTTTATAGCTTTATTGTGGCATTTTGATGTTTTATAGCTTTATTTGTAAACATATCAAATGTAATTTGTCAGAATGACTGTTATAGTTAAAAGTTTTATGTCAGCATTTTAAAATAAGGTCCCACTGGTTAACCTTAGTAAATGCACTAACAAACATTACCTAAAAATGAGCAATAGGCTTACATTTGTTGCAGTATTTATCTTTGTTAAATGAAAATACACAATTACTGGTGTAAACATGACTTCAGAAAATCACAAATTTGAGCTGGGGAAGTTTTTGAAATTTGGTTGATTTGACAGAACTAGTAATTGAAAGTCAGTACTATTGACTAAAAATATGCTTAGTTTATATGAATAAATGTTAAAGCGAATCGCTGAGTTATATTCTGTTTCCTAGGTGAAGGATCAAGATGCTGTTGTGATCCTGGAGAAAACTCCTTTCAGACAGGACATGGTTTCTGAGTTACTAAAGAGCAGTCAACTCAAGCTGGAGATGAAGAATGATGTGTACAGCACATACCAGCTTCAGGCACCTGCACACCTAAACGGTAGGATCACGACACAAGCCACTGTCTCTCTATCCTATTTGTTAACATGTGCAGTAAGTGTAGCTTGCTTGTACATGGTAAGCATGGTATTACTTTTTGATACCATCACTGTACAGTACACTACCGTTCAGAATTTGGGGTTGATGTGATTTTTTTTTTTTTTTTTAAATGTCTTTGAAAGAAGTCTCTTAAGCCTACCAAGGCTGTATTTATTTGATTAAAAATACGGTAAAAACAGTAGTACTGTGAAATATTATTACCATTTAAAATATTTTTTTTATTTTAAAATGTAATTTTTTCCTGTTATGCAAAGCTGAATTTTCAGCATCATTACTCCAGTCTTCAGTGTCACATGATCCTTCAGAAATCATTCTAATATGCTGATTTGCCGCTTGAGAAACATTTTTAGTATTATCAGTGTTGAAAACAGTGTTGACTAATATACATTAATAATATACAACTGTGGTACTATTTTTTTTTTTAATATAAAAGTTCAAAAGAACAGCATTTATTTAAAATATAATTTTAAGAGAGAGAGAGAGTGATAAGTATTTATATTTTTATAGGTGATTCTTCATTTAAGCCTTTAACTGTCACCCCCTTTTTTGAACATAGATGTGAAAGTGCACTATCCAAACTTAAATTGTTATAATTCGTGAAGGAATACATTTTTTAATATGATTTTGAAGTCCCATTTCCATGGTAATATAATGTCCAATTTTAAAACGGCTTTCATAGGATGAATTTTGAGGTTTTACGCTTTCAGTTGATATATAAATTCTGATGATTTCTAAAACGTGATAGAGAAAAAGGCAGTGAAAAAAAAACTTTTGGTGACAAAGGTCAGAACTCCTGTTATGATGCAGTTTTTTTTGAGGTGCATTCTAGTTATAAATGAATCTAGTACTGTTCCTACAAAATTTGTTACAAAAAGCAGCAGTAAAATATTTATTTAGGAGGCTTACACCTTTCCAACAACACATAATTTGTCATGATTAGATTAGGATTTATTTGTAATATAGTGAAGTAAACTTCACTAAGGGGACGGGTGACAGTTAAAAGGTTAAGAACTTTTTGTTTCCTAATATGGTTTTAATGCATTAAAGGAGAAGTCCACTTCCAAAACAAAGATTCACATATAATGTACTCACCCTCTTGTCATCCAAGATGGTTCATGTCTTTCTTTCTTCAGTTGTAAAGAAATTGTTTTTTGAGGAAAACATTTCAGGATTTTTCTCCATATAATGGACTGCTATGGTGCCTCGATTTTGAACTTCCAGAATGCAGTTTAAATGCAGCTTCAAACGATCCCAAATGTGGTTGTCCAGCCGAGGAAGAAGGGTCTTATCAAGCGAAACAATCGGTTATTTTTATTGAAAAGATACAATTTAAATACTTTTTAATCTCAAATGCTCATCATGTCTTACTCTCCCTGAACTGTGTATTTTTAAGATATGTCAAAAAACTCCAATTGTATTTTCTCCCTCAATTTCAAATATCATTTCAAAATCAGCCTACATCGCTGTAGAAGTACCGACACAGTCTTTGCAAAGTGAACATCCAAAGAAGATCAAACACCCTTAACAAAAATGGTAAAACAGCGATATAGGACAATTTTGAAGTTGAGGGAGAACATGAGATGGGAGTTTTTTGACATACCCTAACTGTCATGAACCAGAAAAAACAGTCTAGGCAGAGTGAGACAAGACAGGCGTTTGACATTAAAAAGTGTGTAAATTGTATTATTTTTATGAAGGGATTGTTATGAGGGATTGTTTACAACCGCATTTGGGATCATTTGAAGCCGCATTTAAACTGCATTTTGGAAGCTCAAAATCTGGGCACCATAGCAGTCCATTATATGGAGAAAAATGCTGAAATGATTTCCTCAAAAAACATAATTTCTTTACAACTGAAGAAAGAAAGACATGAACATCTTGTATGACAAGGGGGTGAGTACATTATATGTGAATCTTTGATTTAGATGTGGGCTTATCCTTTAATTCACCCGAAAAACCAATCCTGTATTTTTTTTATTTATTTATTTATTTTTTTTTTAAATGGTTTAAATTTCCAAAAATATACTTACCACTTTTTTCTATGAATTTAAATGACATATTCAATTCATTGGGTATTTTTGCACAATTTCTCATTTTTGTAATAAAGAAACACTGTCCTCAATACTGCTATCATTACCTTCATGGCAAGTTTCTTCAAAAAAAGATTAAAACTTTGCATGACTGCTTATTGAAAGCCCAAAGCTTATTTAACTCCATCACATGCGACATACAAAATCCACACTATCACGCATTAAAGGATTAGTTTAGTTGCAGAATAAAAATTTCCTGATAATTTACTCATCCCCATGTCATCCAAGATGTTCATGTCTTTCTTCCTTCAGTCAAAAAGAAAATAAAGTTTTTGAGGAAAACCAGGATTATTCATCATATAGTGGACTTCTATGGTGGCAAACAGTTTGAAGGTCCATATTGCAGTTTCAATGCAGTTTCAAAGGGTTTTGCACGATCCCAGCCAAGGAGTAAAGATCTTGTCTAGTGAAACGATTGGTAATTTTCTTAAAACAATAAAAATGTATATACTTTTTAACACAAATGCTTGTCTTGCACCATCCTGACCTCACGCATTACGTAGTCACGTTCGAATGGTCACATGTGACGTAGGCAGAAGTACCGACCAGGTGTTTACAAAGTAATCGTGCAGAAGGTCAAACGTCCTTTACAAAAAGAGGTTAAAAAAAAAAACATATTTTTCAGCTGGGATCGTGTAGAGCCCTTTGAAGCTGCATTGAAAATGCAATTTGGACCTTCAACCCACTGATCCCCATTGAAGTCCACTATATCCTTATGTCTTTTTGACTGTAGAAACAAAGACATGAACATCTTGGATGACAGGGGCTGAGTATATTATCAGGACATTTTTATTCTCAAAATGAACTTCTCCATTAAACCAAAACTACACTTGAAGATAAAAAACATGAAATTGTTCATAACAGAAATCAAAACGACAGTGGTGTGCCCTGCCACAGAGAAGCATGTTAAGAAGTATTTGCATCAGGAGGTTTTTCTGGTTGAAGAATCCGGAGAGGATTATCGTAACCTCACATTACCATACATCAGCAGCCAGAGCTTCAGTGTGCAGGTGAGGCTTCACAGACCTCTCACCTTTTATTTCACTGTTGTTCCTGTTCCATGTGTATCCTTCTTATATGAATTACATAATTGCACTGCCCAAGTTTAATTTTGGTTTCAGTGGGTGCACAACATATTGGAGAAGAAAGCTGAGGCTGATCGGATTGTTTTCGAGGATCCAGACCCCGATACTGGTTTTGTTCTGTTGCCCGATTTCAAGTGGGATCAAAAGCAGGTAAACCAGTAAATCAGTGTCATAATAATATTTAAGGTCGAATAAAAAGCCAGTGAAAAACGATTAATGTTTCCTTTCCTCTCCAGCTGCAAGACCTGTATTTAATTGCTATCGTCCACCAGAGGGATATTAAAAGTTTAAGGGATCTCACATCAGAGCACCTGCCATTACTCAGAAACATTCGCAGTAAAGGAGAGGTGAGTTATGGGTCATCTGACAAGTTCATCTACACAAATACTATTTCAGTCTTTCTACTTCAGATGTGATTCAGTGTTTTGCATGAAATTAATTGTGAAATATACTAGCAGTTTCTGTGTGAGAAACTGGTTGTGGTTCTGTTGTCCACTAGATGTCACTGTTGATCTGAACATCCACTCCTCCACTGCATCAGCTTGCTTTTTAAAAGCACATGGCACAGTGGTTACCACATATGCTCTAGGTATACTGAGCTGTGGTGCTCCTTTGGAAAACACTGGTTCGATTCCAGCCTGCAACATTTCACAATCTCAATTTTAAAGCCCGAAAAACACTGAAAACCACAACAGGGTTTTTTTCCCCTAAGTACATTTGTGAGCTGTAGCATGGCTGCTCATGCGAAATTTAAATTCAAGTCTCGTCTATATCCACAGGATGCCATTCAGCGGCAATACTGCGTCCCTCCGAGCAAACTGCGCGTGTACCTCCATTATCAGCCGTCCTACTATCACCTCCATGTCCATTTCACCTCTCTGGAGTACGACGCTCCAGGTTGTGGCGTGGAAAGAGCCCACTTGCTTTCTGATGTCATTCAGAACTTGCAGGCAGACTCCAGTTACTATCACAACCACAGCCTGACGTTCCCGCTGCGGGCCGATGATGGTTTGCTCCTCAGGTTCAAAGAGGCTGGAAAACTCTAGAGACCTGATTTTTGGGAACCTTTTTCACTTTATAATAAGTGTAAGTACCTGTACTCGGTTTGGTTTTGTCATCAGCTGCATTTTTATTAAAGTACTGATTGTTTTTAAATTGTTTGGTTGTGTTCTGTTTGCTTTTCATGCCATGGTTGATCATGTGGACGCAACCTAGATTCCTCTCCCAAAATCCCAATTGTTTCGTCAGGCTGTGCACCTGTCTGTGGTGCGACATGGAATTTCATTTTAAAGCAGAATTTGAGCCAGTGGGGCCCCAGGCCTTATTCTTTGAGGTTTTAGGGGTCCTTTGAAGAGATTTGGCTGTGACTGACAGAGCAGCGGGCCACAACGAAGCTCCTGCACTGTTTTTAAATCTTCTGAAGAAATGAGGGAAATCTACTGGTTTAATATTAGTCCAAGACGCATGAAGAGTAAAATATTATGAATGTAACTCAACTGTTACTGTTTTTGCTTCCCAGAAAGTTCAGCTGCAGTGAGGTGTATAGATTTTCTTAACAAACGTAGATGTTTGGTTCAAAGCTCATTGTAAATCCAGGGCTTGAAAAGCAGAAAAAAACAAAACTCTCCTGAAGAAAAAAAAAACGACTGGTCAGAGTTTGTTTGTGTGCTGCTTGTTTATGTGGTTCAACAGAAGATTTCACTGCTTTACATTACACAATCAAAGTCTTACAATGCCCTCTGTTCACAAAACGCGATGGAATTATTTCTGTTCGGATATCAGCTCAGGTAATACTCTTTTCACCTGAAAATGAAAATTGTCCTGAGCTACTTATTATCCTAATCTGTATTTTAGACTGTTTTCTTATAAAAATCTATTATTTGGCTTTAAATGACTTTGAATATAGCACTCAAATTGTATGGACTGTGTTTTTGGTCTGTTTGGACCCCAATAGCCATTAGTTTCCATTCTGTGTTAATTAGGGCCTGAGCACCGGTGGTGCAAGGACACTCTTGGAATTGCTCAGTTTCTTCTTATTCTTCTCCAAAATGAATCACATTTTTGAGGGCCTTAACATGTTCAAAAACACACACCAAAAGTGGTGAAAATTTACATCTGAAATGGGTTTCAAAAGTCGGTGTGCCAAAATGGCTCCATAGCGCCACCTATAAAAAATTTCAACGAAGTGCCCTTCAAGATATGCTTCACATACACGTACGAAATTCGGTAGACACATGTAACGCAACAATACCTACAAAAAGTCCCACGGTGCAAAGTCCGAAACCCAACAGGAAGTCTGTTATTTTGAATTTCTCTGCAAGTTTTGTGCCGTTTTTGCCATTTTCAGGTGCTGTATTTAAACAAACTCCTCTTAGAGATTTAAAGAAAATTCCAGGGAAGAATCTGATCAGTTTGTTGTTCTTTTCCTCCAAAATGTATCACATTTTGATGGCCTAAACATGCTCGAAAACTCAAGAAACTTTGCACACATGCCAAAAATGGTGAAAATGTATATCAAACGCGCAGCATTTCGCTTCACATCTTGGATGGCCTGAGGGTGTGTACATTTTCACATTTTCAGTTTTGTGTGAACTGTTCCTTTTAAAGCTTCACATTCGGATTGACCTGCTTGATTCATATTTAGATGATTTAGAAGTTAGAGACTCATCTTTGCGTTTTTCCTCTAATGCACCTGAAGGCACTTGCAACAAATCCCTTAGTAATGGTACTGGTACAATTATAACTAATTGCTTTCTTTCCTTAAGGGCTTTGTTGCATCTGGCCGCTGCTAATTTCAGTGTTGTCACTATAACTGAATCTCTTGTGTGCTCCCACTCATGTGGATTCAGCTCCTTGTTACATGTTCATTAATTCCAAGTAATTACTAGGTCTTTTTACTTATCTGCTGTGATATGTTTGGCAACAGGATTCAATATTTAGACAGAAAATTCCAGAGAAGAATGTAAAAGTCCTTAAGAGCTTTTAAATGGCTGTTCAGAGCCTCTCCAGAACAATTACACAATTATGCCACACAAGTGCTGCTGTCAGACAGAGCCACTCCATCTCCATATATCATTTCACTCTGCTCTCCAGTTCAGAACAACGCTTTTTGTAAATTTATTTATTTTTTTTTATTATAAAGATAATATTTTAACGTATTTCTTGAGTGCAGTAACTGAACATAATGTGGGAGTGTAATGAGAATGTGTTATATTTATGGATGATGTTGAAGGTAAATGCGACTGTTATCAAGGTGGGAACTTTTCTTTTCTGGTAAAACAATTTTAGCAGCTTTTCAGCAGCTAGTAGGTGTTTTCACATGCCATTTATCCACCTTTTTCTTCACTTAAGAGTGGGCGTAACAATTTGTACATTTTATGGGTTTGGCTTCTAGTCTCATCTGCATCCAGCTATTTTTAGCTGTACAAAACAATATAGTTGTTTTGCTGCTTGATGTTGCAAATTGGTGTGTCTTACCGTATTTTTTTAATGTATTATCTTATAACCACACTAGTCTGTAGTGCAAACACTTTTACTGTTTACTGCACATTGTTATTCTTCTCATTATTTCTCTATAGCGGCTATAAGCTTGCTCCTTCATTGAAGAACTTTTACAGTGTTTAAAAGTTTAAAACCATTAGCAAAAGTATGTGTCTTTTGGAATTTATATTAATCTTGTGGTTTTTAGAATATATTAATATTTTAAATATTTTCTATTTCTTTTAAATATTAATCAGAGTAGAAAATTAATGAGGGCTTGTGGCAAAAATGCCACCAAAATGAACTAAAATGCCCCATAAATTCAAGACAAAGGGGCAAAAAAAATGCACCTGCGCAATTAAACAACGTTTCTGAAATGCAGTTAAAATGACATGAAAATTAATAAAGTGTGTCAGTTTGTGGAATTAAATTTAGATCCTCTCTGCATCAGATTGCTTTTACGCACTGTTTTTGTGCAGTGTTGAGCCTTATAACCAATCAAATGCGTTTCTGTTGAACTTAGGAATGAATCAGCCAATCAAAGCCACTTAGATTAGTCAGCACTGAAAACGCTGGAGCTGTTGATGAGTTCGCATGCTCATGAATTCCCTCATCTTAAACAACACAGTGCAGATACGATGTAAATGATAGAATAATGTCATACACTCTTAAAAATAAAGGTGCTTTAAAAGGTTCATCACAGTGTTGCCATAGACGAACCATTTTTGGTTCCACAAAGAACCGTACAGTCAAAGGTTCTTTAAAGAACCATCTCTTACCTTTTTATAATCTGAAGAACCTTCTTTTGCCACAAAGAACCTTTTGTGAAACATAAGGGTTCTTTAGATGTTAAAGGTTCATGGAACCATTTAGACAAAAAGCGTTCTTCTATGGCAGGGGTGGCAAACTCCAGTCCTGGAGAGCCGCAGCCCTGCAGAGTTCAGCTCCAACCCTAATTAAAACTCACCTGCCTGTAGCTTTCTAGTAACCCTTCAGACCTTGATTAGCTTGTTCAGGTGAGTTTGATTAGGGTTGAAACAAAACTCTGCAGGGCTGCAGCTCTTCAGGATATATAGAGCGAAAATCTACAATAATGATTTTTGTCACAAGATTGCAGCACTGTGAGCTCCTGTTTTTTACATGTAGAATTTAGATGTAGATTTTAAACAGTCGATACTTATTGACAGTAGTTTAAAAAATTGGGTAAATTTAAATATTTGACATTAAAGACAACCGTATGGTTTTATAATAATGAGGCGGTGATAAAAAAATTGCCCTCACAAATGTAAAAAATGCCCCTGGAAATCAATTCTGGGGGGCAAATATTGGCCCTTAAAGGAACACTTCACTTTTTTTGAAAATAAGCTCATTTTCCAATCTCCCCTAGAGTTAAACAGTTGAGTTTTTCCGTTTTCGAATCCATTCAGCCGATCTCAGAGTATGGCTTTAGCACTTTTTAGCATAGTTTAGCATAGATCATTGAATCTAATTAGACCGTTAGCATCTCGCTCAAAAAAAGACTAAAGAGTTTTGATATTTTTCCTATTTAAAACTTGACTCTTCTGTAGTTACATTGTGTACGCCGGAATGAGAGTATAGTTCCCAGCCATATCAGCCTAGAAAATCACAACTTTTCTTTTTCCATCAGTCCTAGTACACAATGTAACTACAGAAGAGTCAAGTTTTAAATAGGAAAAATATTGTCATTATATATGGTAATTTTTGAGTGAGATGCTATCGGTCTAATCAGATTCAATGATCTATGCTAAGCTATGCTAAAAGTGCTACCGCCAGACCCGGAGATTGGCTGAATGGATTAGAAAATGGTAAAACGCAACTGTTTAACTCTAGGGGAGTTGGACAATGAGCCTTTTTTCAAAAAGAGTGGAGTGTTAATTTCTGAGCCTGAACTAAATATTTTCACACACATACAAATTTGATTGATTTCTTTCTCAAATTGCATTGACTGCTCTAAAATGAGACACCAGTGTTTCAGGAGTTTAGGACACAGACTAGACACATGCTTATTTCATAACCATTTTATTTCCTATTTGGATTTATGTATTTAAATGTATATGTGTATTTTTAGATGCCAGTGTTTCCTGTCATAGCTATGTAGAGATTTGATTTCAAAAACCAGTATCATAGCTATTAAAGTACATCTTATGATTTTAAATCTGTATTTAATCCCAGAACAATCTCAGAGTAAAAAAGAGGTGTTAAAAGTCTGATTTTGTAGTGGTTGTGCTTTAAAATTACATTTTGTTAATCTTAATTCAAGTGATGAGGCATTTTAGAAGCCCTGCTGTATGGTTAACCTTGCCTGCTTTAAATGTTTCAAAAATGATTAACAATTGAAAGCATTCATTAGAAATTTAGAAAAGAAATTTAAAAAGTAATCAAATGTAATCAGTTACATTAATAAAGTAACTGAAATAGTTACACTACTTATTCCATTTTAAAAATAATAACTTGTAATCTGTAACCTATTATATTTCCAAAGTAACCTTCTCAACACTGATTATATTATCATTTCATTTTTGATACAAATGAAATAGGCGCAATGAAAATCTGACCATTTGTGCTATGTTTACATGTTGAGTGCCACAGTCTGCAGAATCTGACATTTTCAGATTCCTGAAACTTGTTTCTGGTTTTAAATTAATTTCCTTTTTGGTCTCACACATTTGCATATATTTAAAAAGCTCATGCTGCAATCAAACCCATGATGTTGGTATAGCCAGCACCATGCTTTGTTTGAGCTGCTTTGTTTCTTTTTTTAAATGATTTGTGATTTGTGATATGATATATGAGTGTGGTTTGACACTATTTGTCAATCTGAGGTTCATCTTACTGCAGTGTGAGAGAGGAAGTTAATGTGGTTATGTGTGATAAGTGGTATTTGTGTAGTGCATGCTAGCAGCGTCTCTACCTGAGCGGCTTTGTGTGTGAATGCGGTATTTTTAATTCTGTGCGTGTTAATTCGTGAATGTAATTAAATTTGCTTTAGCTTGAGTTTACTAAAAACATTTATCTAGTTTGTTCAGATTAACGCTAAGTACGCAAAGAACATCCTGTGAGTTTTCCATTTTTCAGCTTTCTTCTGTAAATTCCCTTCAGTGTGATTTGTTTACATTTAGCACTTGAAGCACTTAAACTGACGAAATTGACAAAAACATAAAGATGTAAACTTAACAGATGGATGTTTTCACAAAAGTTAGGAGTTTGGCCTTCACTGTAAATGTATTACCTAGATCTCATTCACATCAGTTTATTTAAATGCAAATGCAGAGATGTGGGGTGTCAAGTGGGGATGGGGGGGGCAAGGATCAGCGCAACGGGAAATGTGATTCAACTATTTCTTTGTGTTGTTCTTTGCAAAGCCTTTGCGTTCCCATGGGTACAACCAGCGAGCAGCTCTACAGCTGAAGTTCCTCTTTTCAGATGGGGTTCCCTGATTGCTAGGGAGGATCTGAAGAGAAATTTGGGTAACTAGAACGTTGACCCTCAATGCAGCCCATCCCGTATGCTATGAGGGTGTCTCTTTAATTAGTTTTCCTGTGGTTTGCGTCAGTTGAGTGGTGAGTGAACACTACATCTGATGTGAAGTTAGTTTTGGAACCATTTTCTAAGCTGTCTTTGCTTTATAGTGTGTAAACTGTGGCATGTGCCTGGGATTAGGACATTTTATTGAGGATTTTAGCAGCACCCCGATGGTTATATGCTCAGAAAGAGAACTTCATGGCCTGAACTTCCAGCGGCACCTTATTTGCTGGGACGTTTTCAGTTTGCAGGTATGTGGTGAATACTTTTTCACATTTATGGGTGACAAAGAAAGCAATCAGTGCTTTATTGGTGTGGTTTGTTGTGTTTGAGTGGATTATGAGCTGCAGTAAATGCAGTATTTATCTTTTAGTGCCTACAGAGGTTTGGGTTTGTAAGCAATTTATGAATTTTAATGTGCTTCTCTTATAGAAGAAAAAAATAATTTTCTGAGTTTTACATCTTGTAAGTCTTCAACTTGTAAGCCATCAAATTATAAAGTATTATAAATTATTAAGAGGAGACATTTTCAAAATGTATTTTTATCTTAAAATGTATTTTTATCTGACAAATAATCAGTTGTCTATTATATATCTGTATATATCAGTTAAAGTGCACTATAAGTAATTCAAATTAATATAATTATTTAGTTTGTTTACTCTTATTAAATTACTTAACACATTTGTGTGTGTGAGTGAGTGTGTATATATTGAATGTGCATTTAAGACAATGTTTAAATAAAAAAAAAAAAAAAAATATATATATATATATATATATATAAAATACATAAAATATAAATATTTCCTATAAATATTTTAGATATATATTAAATATAAATATTTATTTTATTATTTAAATATATGTGTGTGTGTGTGTGTATGTATATAGCATTAATTAATATATATACGAATACACACGGGGCATTTTAACGAGTACGAGTACAGGAGCTCAGTATCGGTATCGGTGCATCCCTAATATATATATATATATATATATATATATATATATATATATATATATATATATAGCTCCTGTACTCGTACTCGTTAAAATGCCCCGATACCAAACGCCGATACCTCACAGCATGTGACAAGTGGGTATTCAGGCAAAGAAATACAGACAACGGAACAACAGACAGCAGAATGGAGTCATTAGAGATTAAGAATGTCTAGGAAGTATATGTATGCAAGTAATATAATGTTAAACATTCAGTATTAACCCCTGTATAGATGGTGCGCGCGAGCTGATAGGCAAAGCACGCAGAGTGGATTGAGTGGGCTGCGGCGAAGATGTGCGAGCTTGTCGAGTTAAGATCCCGCCTTGACATCACTGTAAAGTTTGTAGTTCAGTCGGATATGTCAAAAACAACTAAGTAAAGCAATGCACAAGTTATTTAACGGTAGAGAGAGAGAGAGAGAGAGAGCGCACTTTTGTTGCGTGATCTTTATTGATGTTGGCTCACTTAGCACACGCATCATTTGGATTAAAACAAATTCGTGAATATATAAAACAAAATTTATAGGGGTATTCACTATAAAAGATCATTTATTTTAAACCTTAAGCATACAGGACTGCACGGCAAAAATGAAACTAGCAGTCTGTGTGAAATGCGCTTGGCTGTACTGTACTTGAGCGCGTTGCGCACGTTTTGCTGGCTTCATGAGTGTTTCTGCATTATTTGAGTCTCTTAAGATTATAGCCCAAATAGCAGCATGTTTCAGATGAAAAAAACGCGACTTATATTTCTGAAAATATCAGAGTTAGGAGATTCATGACGAGTGGTTCCCTGCATTATTACAACAAAACGCTTGATTACTGAGTCGCTGCAGTGGAGCAGTTTAATGGCATTAAACTAAAGATGATGTACCATAGAGCCAAAACAACAACAACGACAAAAAAAAACAAAAAAAAAAAAAAACGATTGAACAGTGAAAGTAACAAAACACATTTTAATGGGCATAATCTAGTGTAAAAATAAGCATAACTAAGGGATATATAGGCAAACCAAAAATTATGCAGACACCAGATATACACCACCTAATTTTTTATATACTTTACTAGTTGGTGCAGAACACAGTTTATGATAATGTGATGTGAAAAATGTTGTCTGATAATGTGAGAAAAGGTATCTGAATATATTTTGGTTTGACTGTATCTATTTGATAAATGAAGTTAACCAACTAACATTATACATATTATTTTAGTTTCTGTACCCAATGTAAACAGCAAAAGATAGAAATAACTGACTTAAAAGCATTTTTTTGTTGGTGGAAATACTAGTGGCCTAACACTTTTGCATACTGTGTGTATATATATATATATATATATATATATATATATATATATATATATATATATATATATATATATATATATATATATAAAACAGTAACCTTCATATATATATATATATATATATATATATATATATAATTAATTTAAAACAATGCATTAATTAAAAATATTTATATACAGTTATATATATTTTTATTTAAATGTTTGTGTGTGTGTGAGAGAGAGTATTTATAAAAAATAAATTAAATCTAAGAGATATATACAGTAGTCAACATTTGAAGTGGATCAAAACCTTTCATAAATATCACAATAAATATAATTATTTATTTAAAGTATTTATAGTCTTGTGCAACTGATGTATTTTTGTTTTTGTACTAGCTGAAAGATGTTCCAGTTCATCCGGAAACAGATTCACAATCACCTTGTGGAGCGAAAAATTAGGAGAACTCGTCTTGTTACCAAAGACGGCCACTGCAACATTAAATTTGGGACTACTGAATATCACAGTCATTTTGCTTTCCTTATGGACTTCTGGACTACATTTGTTGAGATTCATTGGTGTTTTGTAATTGTTTTATTTGCTGCCGCCTTCACAGGTAGCTGGTTCATTTTTGGTTTGCTCTGGTATTCGCTTGCGAAAAATAACGGAGACTTAGATATTCTCCAGAACGCGTCTGAATCCCAGCGGATGAAATGTATAGAGAACATTAACAGTCTCACGACTGCCTTCTTGTACTCTTTAGAGACCCAGACGACTATTGGCTATGGGGGTCGGGCTCTCACGGGTCACTGCCCGGGCACGGTCGCCCTGTTGATCATCCAGTCCCTCATGGGCGCCATCATAAACTGCTTTATGTGTGGACTCATTTTGGCAAAGATCTCTCTCCCAAAGAGAAGAGCAAAAACAGTAACCTTCAGCGAAACAGCGGTCATTTGTCTTTGGAAGGGGAATCTGTGCCTGCAGATACGAGTGGCCAACCTACGAAAAACTCTTCTTATTGGCAGCAACATTTATGGAAAGCTTCTCCGGACCACCATCACTCCAGAGGGGGAAACTATCATACTGGATCAGGTGAATATTGACTTTTTGGTGGATGCTGGGAAGGACAACCTGTTCTTCGTTTGTCCGCTTACCCTGTATCATGTGATAGACAAATCAAGCCCGTTTTCTGAAATGGCTGCGGATACTCTTCAGCAGCAGGACTTTGAGTTGGTGGTCTTCCTGGATGGAATGGCTGAATCCACCAGCTTGTCCTGCCAGGTTCGAACTTCATACCTTCCACGGGAGATCAAGTGGGGTTACAACTTCTTGCCCGTCATCTCTCGCACCAAAGGTGGGAAATACCGTGTCGACCTGTCCAACTTTTCCAAAACGGAGCCAGCAGTGACCCCACACTGCGCCTGCTGTTTCCACAACGAGGATAACAAGGAGCTCATTCTCCACCGCCACGAGCGCGAAGGCATCGATAATCTGGGATATGATGTTATTGACCTTCAAGACTCTGTTGATGTAACTGAGAAAAGTGATTAAGAGTTTGCTGCAGCAGTGACTGATGTACGCAGTAAACATCCTGTCATACAGTGGCATTTTGTACTGTGAAAGTTAGAAGCCACATAAAAGGGGAGAGAGGAAGACGAGGACTCGCTATAGACTGATATGTGCCCTGACAGACACATTGGCTGTATTCCAAAACCTAGTGAAACGCATTTCTGACACAAAGACTTTCAAAAGGTAGCGGTTGTGAAAACAAGACGCCTTGTTTTGAGCAAATTGTAACATCTGTTGAAAGAACACAAGAATTTTGCGATTTGAAGCAGGCTTCTTTGATGCATTGAAAGTTCAGAAGAACAGCATTTATTCAAAATAGAAATCTCTTGTAACATTATACAAGTCTTCATTGTCATTTTGATCATTTTAATGCATCCTTGCTTAAACATATTGCTTAAACATATTGCTTAAACAGTTTTTTCAAAAAAGCCTTATTGACTGGTAATATGTTTATTGGCCGTTCTACAGAATTGGTGTAACTTTGGAAACACCTTAAAAAATAGGTCTTTTTCTACAGATTTGGTATGCATAATATCCAAGGTACACATTTCTAGTAATATTACTAGTGCAGTTTATACTGTATATCTATATCAGAATGTTTGGCAATATTTGTCCTCTTCCCAAATTTGTCACTACTGAAACACAGTAATATATAATTTAATAAGAAGGGTTATTTTGACCTGTTAAGATTTTGTTTACATCTATCTTCTAAATATATTTTTTTGCTATTTTATTAAAATGTTTTCAGAGGTAAATCTATAACAATTAAAATTTTAACAATATTTTAAGTGTAATTTATGAGATTTGTATTTTGAATCCAGTTTTTCTTTTTAAAAGGCAAAAAGTTGATTTCAAACTTTTGATCCTAGCTCAAAGATGCTAATCAGTACATGGTTAGCTAGCACAGTTCTAAACAAATGTACACACATAAAAACTAAATTTTATGGAAGAACACCCCAAAAAACAATGTCACTGCCAGAACTTCACCAAATGTTTCGGTCGTGACTGTTAAGGTAGTGACAATTTTAGGTACTTTTAAACCTAGCTCAAAGATGCTAATCAAAAAGTTTCATAATTTACAAAGATTTTTAAAAAACAATGGAATAAAACGCAACAATTATTTCAATATCATTTTCATACATTGAAATTTAGTATTCGGGACATATTTTATATGTTATATATATTCTTTATATATTAAGCTGACTGATATTTTAATATTATTGTGGACTTAGATAATAAACATTTAAGATTTGAATACTTTATTTTTAAATGTGGTTTTTGGTTGTGGGACAGCAGTTTGCAACAGTTCTGTAGAATGGCCCATATATATGCATTCATCATTAACTTTTCAACATGGTAAACTAAACAGTACTGTTTGCATGATGCACAGACTTCATGGCTATAAATACAGTTGACACAGAGGCCCCGCCTACCTGTGGGTGAAAACAAACCCCAGTTACCATAGTGACCCATTCGGTTCTAAGGGGAAAATGAAGACAAATGCTGTAGACATGCACATTTTCAAATGTGTGATTGCACATGCATCTCACATCCTGTTAATGAATTGCTTTTAATCACAACAGTCTTCTTTTACACCATTTTATTCAGTTGAAAAATATCTGGTTTTCCTCCCTTCATTAGAGCTGCACAAAACCACAAGCAAATTTGTCTAAATTGTACTTTTAGCCAAATCTATTGGATTTTTTTTGTTTTCCCCCACACTAAACCACACTGTAAACCCCGATAAGTTAACAGAACTCCAAAAAAAATACCTTTGCCTTAATTTTTTTGAGTTAATAAACTTAAAATAAGTTCTCAGAAGTTAAAAATTTCTATTACATACTACTTGTAGTTTTTGATTATAGTGTACTTACATTTTTTCATTGGGTCTGCTCAAATATTTTAAGTTATTATGACTTATTATTATGAGTTTTTAATAATTTGTGCCATTGTATTAAGTTAACAATACTTAAAAAATATAAGTTATATAAACTCAAAAAAAAAAAAAAAAAAAAAGAGTATTACTTAATATTACTTAGTAGCAGTTAACTAAAATACTTTAATTACACAATACTCAAAATCATGTGGCTCAAAACTTAAAAATTTTGTGGCAACTGATTGCCTTAAAAACATTGAGTACATGTAACTCAAAAAACTTAAGTAATGACTTTTATTGAACTGAATTTTCTTAACCTCTTCCATTTAACACAGTGAAAATTAATATTTAAAATACAACAACATATTGTTTATTGTGGAAAATGTATTTCTACACACTGTAGAATTAAAAAAACAAAAAAAAACAAAAACATTTTCCACAATACCACAAAACTTTTACAACCTCAAAATGCAAAAGCGTTTCATTAACAAATATCAAATGTAGATGTACTTTGGTACATCTCGATAAATGAAATAAATCTTTTTTAACCTTTTAAAACAAAAGCTTTTTTGTCTATAATTGCCCACCCTCATCACCAACAACAAGTAAGTAAATGTAAGACAGCAGCAACAATAAAAGTACAAAATGTAAACATTTTACAAAATTATTTCTTTTTACAGGTTTACATTCAATAGCTGCTGTTAGTGATAAGGCTGGATGCATATATAATGCCAAAAAATTAGAGCAGACAGTAATTGTGCAGACAAGTGTCACTCGTTCAGAAGATGAGAATCCCTGATGTCAGCTGTGTTGCAGTTTGGAGCATTTAGCCAAGTTCTCTGGAGCGTTTAGCCGGTTCTACAGGTGTTCAAGCAAAAACACCCTCACTTAAAGCCGTAATAATAGCATGCTGAAGGAAGAGATCTGGCAAACTATCCCTGGAACATCTTTAAGCTCTGGTTCATCAGACTCCTCCTGAATAAATGAGAGAGAGAAACAGAAATGAATAACCAACTAACCAATATCAAGTCTAATATATCACGTTTATTTATACAGCGCTTTTTAACAAAACAGGTTGTTTCAAAGCAACTTTACAGTTTTAAATAGGACAATAGGTTCCATGTTGCATCAAAGTCAGATTGCAAAGGACTCATCTAGGTCCAAAAGCTGTCTAGGTGACAAGTTCCTCACTGATGGTCCACCTCTGGGGCTCATCAAGTTGACGTGGTCCCGCTGACATTTAGGGCTGTAGAGGTCGTCTCTAGATGCTAATCCACCATTTGGGCTGGGTACAGATTGGATCTGGTGGCTACGGTGACCTCGGAATAACAAGTAGAAAGAAATATTAGCGTAGAAACAGACTAATAGTGTAGATGCCATTTTTCTTATGATGCAACTAGTACATCAGGTGTTATGGGAAGTGTTCCTGGCTCCGGTTGATCTAATTAATGCAGCCTAACAATCCTTTAACAGATTTGAATTATAGAAAAGTGTTAATGTGTTATGTGTAGGCCAGGTTAAAGAGATGGGTCTATAATCTAGATTTAAACTGACAGAGTGTGTCTGCCTCAAGAACAGTGTTATGGAAGACTGTTCTAGAGTTTGGGCGCTAAATAAGAAAATGATCTGCCGCCCGCAGTTGATTTTGATATTCTAGGTATTATCAAACTGCCAGAGTTTGAGAACGCAGTGGACGTGAGGGACTATGTGATAAAAGCTCGCTCAAGGCAATCAAGTACATTTTTTAACCCATTTTTATAATTCATTTCTGTTCAATTAAATACTGTTGGTTTAGCAGAAAGGTAAGTATATGCTAATCACTTGAAGATTGCAGAATTTAAAGATTCATGAAATAAAAGATACTGTTAGTATCTTTTCAGTAGTATCTACTGTAGTAGATCAGTAGTATCTACTGTTAGTAGTTCACTTTATTAAAATATTAAAAAAAAAAAACCCTGATAATTTACTTACCCCCATGTCATCCAAAAAGTAAATGTCTTTCTTTCCTAAGTCAAAAAGAAATTAAGGTTTTTGAAGAAAACATTCCAGGATTTTTCTCCATACAGTGGACTTTAATGGTGGCCAATGGGTAGAAGGTCCAAATTGCACTTTCAGTGCAGCCTCAAAGGTCTCTACACAATCTCAGCTGAGGAATAAGGGTCTTATCTAGCCAAACGATCAGTCATTTTCTGAAAAACATAAATAAATATGTATATACTTTAACCACACCTTGTCTTGCACCAGCTCGACCCAACTTATGTAATCACGCACGTGTGACCTAGGCAGAAGTTCCGACCCAGTGTTTACAAAGCGAATGTGCAAAGAAGTTTAAATGATGTCGGATGATTGTGAATTTGGAGGAGAAAACGAAATTAGTTTTTCGCCCTACCCTACCTTCTTGAACCTAAGTGCACCGATGAAGAACAAACTGCACATGACGTTTCCTACATGACTGTGTAATGCGTAAAGTTGTGGACGAGCAAAATGAGCATTTGTGGTTCAAAAGTATGAATTTTTTTTTTTTTTTTTTTTTGGAAAGTGACCGATCACTAGATAAGACACTTGTTCCTCAGCTGCGATATTGTAGAGCCATTTGAAGCTGCATTTAAACTGCATTTTTAATCTTCAGTCTGCTGACCACCACTGAAGTCCACTGTATGGAAAAAAAATCCTGGAATGTTTTCCTCAAAAACATTAATTTCTTTTTGACTGAAGAAAGAAAGACATGAACATCTTGGCTGACATAGAGGTGAGTAGATTATCAGTAAATTGTGATTCTGGAGGTGAACTAATTCTTTTAGTACAATCATGTTCAATTTGTTTAGGCCAGAAAGCAAGGAATTAGAGCAAGTGCTGGGTTGAAAAGTTTTAGTACAAATGTAACAATAACACTTTGCCATGCAGAACATTTAAAGAAAAATGGCCCACTTCATATAAATCAAACAGACAAATCCCATACTGAATGCTAGTGAAAATGTCATATATACTTGTGCCCATAAATTTACATACCCCTTGCAGAACATGTTAAATGCTGATTTTAACAAAATAAGAGGGATCATGAAAACTGTATGCTATTTTTATTTAGTACTGTCTTGAATAAACAATTTAACACTACAGATGTTTATATACTCCACAAGACAAAATAATATCTAATTTAAATGACCCGTTCAAAAGTTTACATACCCTTGAAACACTGTGTGTCATTTCCTGGATGATTCATGACTGTTTTTATCTTTTGCAATAGTTGTTCATGAGTTAATGTCCTGAGCAGTTCATCTGCCTGCTGTTCTTTAGAAAAATCCTCCAGCTCCTGCACATTATTTGGTTTTCCAGCATCTTCTAGATATTTGAACACTTTCCAAATGTGACTGTATGATTTTGAGATCCATCTATTTACAATGAGAACAACTGAGGGACTCATACATAACTATTACAAAAGCTGAAAACATTTACTGATACTTAAGAAGGCAACATAATGCATTAAGAGCCAGGTGGTGTAAACTTTTGAACAGGAATGTTTTGAATGTGTACATTTTTCTTGTTTGCAGATTTGTTTCCATTTAGTATTGTACTTAAGAAGGTACATAAATATTTACATTTCTCCCAGAAGACAATGCAAGTACAATTTACTCTGATTATCCAATTCAAATACATCTTATTGCATTGTGGTGCTTTCTTGAGCATCAGTGAAAGTTCTCATCTTTTGTAATAGTTATGTATGAGTTCCTCAGTTGTCCTCAGTGGGAAAAGATGGATCTCAAATTATACATTCACTTTTTAAAAAATGTGCAGATGCTGCTGGAAAACCAAATAA